>JAMJFZ010000107.1:22190000-22790000 GCA_026225945.1 Cricetomys ansorgei | reverse complement strand
TTTGCTACTGTTAGGAATTATAATGTAGATATCTGATATGCAGATGGTCCTAGGCAACCCTGTGAAAGGACCATTTGACCCCCAAAGGGATCATAACACGCAGGTTGAGAACCGTTGGTCTAGAAAAAGAGTGAATTATTATAATTTTGTAGAAAGAAGTAGCTTTCTTTACACTGTACATTTTTAGTAAAATATATTCACTCAGCCATATGACAGTTCATTCACTCTGCCATGACTCCTGGGCTCAGCCTCATGTCTGGGCAAGCCACCCACTCCACAGATATGTGCCTAGCTCATGAGGGATATTATAAATAGCCATGAAAATAGGAAATAACAAAAAACTAAAGAAGTATTCTGATAGTTAAATGAGATGACTGAGTCCCACTAGGAAATCAAGAGAGGATGGTCTGAACATTCTGTTCCTGTATCAGCATTTATGATAGGCCTCTGTTAGAAGCTGTGCTGATTTGAATAAGAATGGCCCCAATAGGCTCATATATGGGAATACTTGGTCAAAAAATAATGGAACTGTTTGAGAAGGATTAGAAGGTGTGGCCTTTTGGAGAGGTGCGTCATTGTAGCGAGAATGGGGGGAGGGCTGGTTTGAAGGTTTCAAAAGTCTATTCTCTTCAATTAGCTTTCTGCCTCCTGCTTGTGGAGCAGGATATAAGCCTCAGATGCTGCTCCAGCCCATGATTGCCTGCTTGCTGCCTTGCTCCCTACCATGATGGTCATGGACTTTAACATTCTGAACTTGTAAGCTCCAAATAAAATCTTTCTTCTATAATTGGTCATGGTCATGGTGTCTTATCACAGCAATAGAAGAGTAACTAAGAAAGAAGATAGTATGGAAAGTTGCACTGTAGCCTCTAATATACTCCAAGTCCTAATTCCTGGAAACTGTAAATGCTTCCTTATCTGGAAAAATACATTTTGCAGATATAATCATGTGAAGGCTCCCATGAGGGAAGGAGATTATCTTGAATTACCTACTGTTCTCTAACGCTAATTCTTAAAAGTATTCTTAAAGACAGAAGGAGAGGGGCATTTGCCACAGGTGACAATGGCACATTGAGATAAGATAGGCTGATGTCTTCAAGAATTAATAAAAGGGTGAAGAGCCATGGGATAGCAGGAGAGCGCAGCTCTGGGCTTTTTCAAAGGCAAGGGAGGAGATTTTCCTTCAGAGAGACAGCAACCCTGACTCCCTGCTTGTGTCATGATGCACATGGATTTGGATTTATGGCTTGAAGAACTGCAAGGGAGAAAGGGGTGCTGTTTTAAGCCCCTCGGTATTGTGTTTGTTTGTAGCAGCAGCAGCAAGGAATGAATTCAGAAGTTTAGATTGCCAAGACAGAGCCCTGGGAATACTGAGAGAAACCTCACTATTAGGGCAAAGACATGAAGAAACTGTCAAGGGATAACTCTAGTTCTAATTATTAGTGTCTTCCCTGTCACTTCCAATCATAAGGCACAGATTACTGATTTCCTGTGACTTCCTTGGCATCTTTTGGCTATCTATATATTTGTAACAATAGTTTTTTAATCTTCATTTTATTTTTGCAAAACCTTATATCCTTAACTTCTTGTATGTCCATGTCTACCTGCCTGCCAGGATCCTGTCTTAGGATCGAGCCACAAACTTACTCCTCCTGCCAGTGTTTATTGCACATTCACAGAGTGTCTATCGTGACTGAGGTCACACTGTTGACCAGAGCCACTTTCTGTCTTGAGGAACTTACTTTCAAGCAGTAAGTGAAAATTAACTGTCAAAAAAAGCAAGACACATTCTTTACCAGATTGTGGTATATTTGTAGAGTGTTAAGCAGTGTTTCCCAAATTAGACAGACACAGTCAAGGTAAAGACTGAGAAGAGACCATACTGGACTAGAGTGGTCCCTGTGCCTAGGGGGAGTGTCCTTATAAAACATAGAAAGGCACACAGAAACAGAGAGAAGGCAGAACAATGTGAAGATGGAGGCAGAAATGGTGTGATGATCTGCAAGCTAAGAATGCGAAGGTATCCTTACAGCACAGGAGGCAGGACCTGATTGTCCCTCATCACCCCTGGAAGGAGCCAGCTTTCCCAATACCTTCCTTTCAGACATCAAGCATTGTAGATGGTGAGAAATTGATTCTTGCTTTTTGTTTTGTTTGTTTGTTACTCACTTGTGGTACTATGTTATGACTACCACAGGGAATTTATGTAACTATGACTGTGAAATTAAAACAGTGTAAGAAAATATCAAAATACAGGCCCCCTGAGAGGTGCTGGAGTGCTGTCATCATCCAGACAGAGGCTGAGACAATGCTGATTAAGAAGACCCTGGGGCAGGAGTGTGCACAGCATGTCAGAAAAGAGGCAATAGAGAACAACAGGAGAAGGAAAGCAAGTTCTGAGCATCAGTAGGTGAGGTCAAAGGGTTCCAGATACTGTAGATGTGTAGGCTATTGTAGGCCATGACTGCTCCATGGAAGGATGTGAATGCCATTGGAATGTTTTACTCTGGCTCACATTTTGAAAGGATCACTTGAATGGGAGTGGTACCTATCTGTTAAAATTCAGGAACTGTATATAAAAATGTATCAATTATACCTGGATGCAGCTGAGTTTATGAAAGGATCCTTCTGAAAAATAGAAACCAGTGTCTATGTAGAAATGGGAAATGGCAGAGGAAAGCAGGGGTGCTGAGAGGCAATTCCTTGAGGTCTGGTGCATTGTGCAGACAGAGTCAGCAGGGTGTCATGTTGGGGAGCAAGTGAGAAAAGAAAGAGGAACTCTGTGAGCATCCCTGGAAAGCCCCCTATCCACCTGCCCACACTTGCTGCTGTCTGAGGCCAGTAGGCTATGCTGCCTAGCCGAGACCACCTGCTAAGCCCTGTGAACTACTGCTTCAGATAAAGATGATCAAGGTGAGTCAGCCTGTTTCCTAGTGGCTGCTGAAGTAAAGAGAGACAAACAGTAAAATGATGAGAAAATTGGATATATCTGAACTATTTGGATTCCAAATATTTGAATTTAAGCTTAGCCAGCTATGGGCTCCTTCTTTGAATTCAGTTTATTAAGAATTGGGATGGAAGAATGAAATTAAATGACCAGCAAAATTAATGCTATTATTTACTATCTTTAATTACATATAGTTTAAAAATCAATGAGTTTCTGCTTCTATTAAAGACCTAAATATTCTAAAAGACCATGAGGCTACAAAAGATAGCCATTTATTATAAGACCTCTGTGATGTCAATGAACCTTAAAATATTAGTCATGTATTTGTTAATTTACTAAATGTGTTTAGATCAAAATGTTCCATGAGGAAAATGTAATTTGTACACACACACACACACACACACACGTATATATGAATTTGGTTGTCCTGGTCACAATGGTTCACTTTGGTAAAAGAGCCCAAGGGAGAAACTGCATCGTGATGCCACAAAATTTACTTTAGAAACTATAATGACTTCACAGAAAATGCTTAGATTCTGCCTCTATGCCCCTGTTTTCAAGTGAGTCCAGGATGCAGCAAAGAAAATCACCTGGACCTGTGACCTCATGCCTGAATAGAGGGGAATGATCTGAACCTTAGGATGATTGAGTTAGGAGTGCAAGATTTAAGGATGTTGGATCAATGGTTTTTCCTTTGTCCATGTTGAAAGTGCAACATTTTGACTTAATATTAAATTAATAATTTGAGAAAAACATCACAAAGGCTTTGGGCACATTTATCGTGTTTTTGTTTGCATATTTTTTGTATGTGATATTTATGCATAAAAGAATGTTCATGTATACATATGATTTTATATGTGGATTTTATACATAAATCCATGTAACACTCGATTACATATTTTATATGTATATTTATATAATGCACATACATACTTTTAAAGAATATTATATAGTAGGCTAAAAATACTATGTATAAATCTTGACTGCCTAACCATGTGCTGAACAAGCACAACAGACATGCTAAAGTGGACAAGGAAAACCCATGAAGTCTCAACCCTCCACAAAAATCTTACAGGCAGATAAGGAATAGAGAAAGTGGGAGAAATAGTTTTCCTCAGGGACTAGCACATCAACTGGTTACCAAGTGGTCAGCCCTGAAAACATACATACAAGTAACATTATTCAAATGAGCAGGTTATATTTATGTATTTAGCAATATATATACACATAAATATATATATTTAGATATATATTACATATCTATCTATATATATATATATACATATATATATACATATACACACACATACATACATACACACACACACAATGATGAATGAAAAAAGAGACCATAAATTTGAAAGAGAGCAAGGAGGGGTGGAAGGATTTGGGAGGGAGAAAAGGGAAGGGAAGAATAATATAATTATAATATAAACTAAAAAAAGAACATAAATAATAAAAAAAAACCAAATTAAGTAGCTGTATCATTTGTCAATTCTCAGTACAAAGTGGTACATTTAATGAATCTTACTTATTAAAGCTTGGAGCTTCTCTTAGATGGCACAATGATATGGATATACACATTTGAATTACAAGACTGTCTCTTGTGGTTCTATCCTGGGCTATGTGTTTCTGGACATAAGGAACTGTTTGTTCTATGACATCTGTCATGGTGTCTTTACAATTTTGTCATGAACACAAACATGGCAGCTTTGAAGTTGTCTGCCTAACTGAGTTTCGCCTCAGCTACTACATTATGAAACCTTACCTATTGTGTTTACTCTTCAAAAATATTTGTTGCATTCTTTCCACATATACATTCATTTTTACATCATCACACCTTAGTTCTCTAAAGTATGCTATTTCTACTTAAGATAGCATCTTGGAAAATCTCAACAGAATCTAACCAGATCTGCTGTAAAATTTGGTCATGCTTTCTCAGCCTCTAATCCTTGCTTTTGGATTATAGTAGGCAACAGATGAGGCCAAATTATGTAATATGAAATGTATGCACTCTAAGAGGACAGTACATCTTTTTATGTATAAGGGTTATATATGTATATGGGTTAATTTTCTGGTGAATATGGGTCATGTATGGTAGTGTTCAGGAACAATAAACTTCAAAACCACATTTCTAACCATATTGGTGCCATATCAGTGTATCTAACCAAGAGTAACAGATCACACCTGTGGTTGAACAAAGTTGGGCTTAAGTGCTCTTAACATGAGTAATTCATGCCAACAGACTGTGGGGCATGTCTTTATGCTGGTGGAGGCAAAGCCTCATGGGATTTGGCTGTATTGTGCCCTGGTAGAATGGTTTTGTTGTGGATTGGCTGCTACCACAATGGAGAGAAACTATGCTTGGCTGCCTTAAAGAATCTCATCGAGAAGAGAGAAGAGAGTAAGTCTCACCCTGTGAGTGACACAGAAACATCATCACGCAGCCAGCCCAGGAAGACTTGTGGCCACTCTTTGTGTTTTAGTGACATTCATGTTTTGTTGTTGTCAACATGATTATGTCTGGCTTTTGTTAGACAATCACGTTGCCTGTGGTTGGTGAGCTAAAGTGTTTGCATCCTTCTCCTTAGTATTTTTGTATCTTGAGATGTTGGAGACAACATGTCTGACCCTTCAGTGTAACTCCTAAAGGATCAGGAAGGCAGAAGAAAGGAACCTTTTTAACCACTAGTCTGTAGCTAGTGATACTGCTGACGGACAAAAAGGAAGGAAAAAAAAAAAACTCAAATGCATGAATTTAAGCTCAGTTCCCAAGGAAGGATGAGTTCTTCCTGGTATTCACTCTTAATATGAGATGAACATAGTGGTGACCAAGTCAGCAAGCACAATTGCTTCTCATTCCTGGCATCAAATGCAGACAAAGTCCATGGCATTTTCTTTGATCCAATCCTAGTGATTTTTACTATAAAACTACTAACTTACATCCATACCCAGTGTCTGGATTTTTCTAAATATATAATAAAGAGAATATTTTCACTCTTCGGTCTGAATCAAACAAGCAACAATGGGTGTCAGTCATTGGGTAGAGTCAACGAAGTGTGTGTGGGAGGGGAGCTGTATAGTACTGTTTTGGGGGATTCTATGCCTGGGCAAGGGGATACACACACACACACACACACACACACACACACACACACACACATACACACACAAACTTCTTTTCAAACTACAATAATAATAATAAATAAAATTCATTTCAAATAATAAATAAGATTCATAATTATCTTACGCTTCTCCTTGGCAATGAACCCCTAGGTGTGGCTTTTATTAGGTCAGCATGTGCCTAACTCTTAGCAGAATGGCTCTGATTAATTTGAAAATTAACCAGAAGTTTGCAGTGAGTTTGGAGACCACTTTGGTATTGTCACAGAGTTAAAATACTGGCAGGGATGACCAGACAGATAGAAGAACTTTCACTGAAGGAAAATGGAAAACTGGCAGATGAATACAGGCTTATTTATCCAAATCATAAATATACTGTGTCTGTTATTTTTCCCACTAATTAAGACTGAGAGCGTTTCGTCCACAAGAATGGCTTAGTTTTCAGCTCACTAGCTAAAGACTGATCTGAAATTGCTAGGAGTAAGAACAGTGGCTCTTTAGGAATGTTTGCTTGAGGCAGCTGTGCAGACCAACCAGTGAAACCCTACACCTCCTCAGTAAGAAGGGACTGGACAAAGATGGCAACAAGCTCCAGCAGCTTTTGACTTGGTGGCACTAAGAAAGCTCCTAAATGTGATTGGCTGGCAGGGTCTTGGTGTCTCTGTGCTTCATGATGGCCCTGGCCAATATGCCTGACAATTTCATTTATTCAGTGGTTGGTACCAGCAACGTAAGAATTGCCAATGTTCTACCAGGTTAAAGATCTCTGGCAGCTAGCCCTCCATCCTTGCAGAGGCTGTACTGTCTTCATGTCCTCTCTGTCAATAGTCATTATTATTATTTTTTAATCAGAGAAACCCCTGAAAGAAAATCCAAAGTGAAGACTTGATTAGAAAAGAAAGAAAACAAAAATGAGTGCTAACCAAAATTTGAAACTGCACTGACTAAACTCACACGAGCTTTATCGCATGCCTGACATTGCTATATTTTCTCAAAATACTTAAAATAAACCACTGTCCTTTGGAATTTTCTGCGTGTCCCTGAACAAGCTTAGGACAGTGGCGCAGTTTGGGAACAAAGATAAGGTCCCTCTAGTCACTATTACCTAGTTCACAGTGAAAAACTGCATAAAGTAGTTGTTGGAGGAAGGGCAGGTCATTTGCATATGAATGGAAATCAATCTTGCAAAGTTTAATTTTAGAATTTCAATTAAATGACTCACCAGATAAGTCAGCTGAAAGTAAATATTTGTTCCTTTGGGCAAAAATAGACTTTCATTCATTTCTAAGAATTTTCTTTGAGTATGTTTTGAAATATGCTATTCATGATGGCAAAGGACATAAATCATGGCCTTTCTTAATAAGTACAGAACCAGGAGACAATAAGACCATTTTAAGTTGTTCTCTGCCCTCCTGCTCCTGTGTCTGCCTCCGCTCTCTCCGGATTTCCTCCTAAGGATACTGGGGCAGGCAAGTGCAGGAAAAGCTTAGCAGCTGAGGGCTCTGCATGAACCCACACCCCTCTCCTAACAATGCACATAACATCTTGGGACCCTCACCAACATAGAGGTGCACACCATACCAAATCATACAATGAGCTGATCTGCCCTGAGAAGCCTCAGTAACTCCCTGCTTCCTTTCAACAATGCCAGGGATATGTCCAGGAACTAGAGTGAGGAGTGCATTCCAGCCTGGACTGGTTTGGGGTGCATATGGAGTAAGACAAACTTTGTTCTCTGAGCTTTTAGGAAAAAAATGTCCTATTTAACATTTTGTGGCTACATGTAACTGGTCATGCATAATGATTAAAGTCACATGTACCAAGGGGAAAAATATGTGCAATGAAGAAAAGCTTACATGATTCAAGCCTGTCAATCAAAGCAGAATACCACTCCATACCTTAGCAATCAACTCCTTCTTTTGCTGGATCCATAAAAACAGTAACTCAGCTCGCTGCATCTGGCACTCTAGCTTCAGGGCCTGATGTTCCTTTGTAGTTCACACTGCACTGTCTCTTTAAATAAAACTTGTTACTGCTTCGCTATTTGTGAGCACTTTTCTAATTCTTTGAAAAAGATGCCAAGAACCTGGAAATACCAGGTCCAGACGGAGACCTCTGGTAACAGGATAGTACAAAAATCTTGTGATGCTCATGACAAAAGCACTTCAGTGGCAGCTGTCAGTGAAGACACTTTTTTTATTACATCCAGCATGCTCTTCATTGTATGAAATTGGTCCTAATGCCTTCAATCTTATATTTGATCTTAAGGTCCTTCCCTCCTGCCCATTCCTTGCCTTTTCTCCGGAGCCTTTGTTGGGCTGCAATGAACTTAGATTGCAGACAGAGAAATCACAGGACAGACCTGAGAGCCAGAGAAAACAAGCAAATTCAAGCAATAAGATGAGCAAGCTCTGCTTTGGGGTCAATATAACAAACAATTCGCCTTGCATTTGACAGTACTGCAGTGATAAGAAATTTGAAACATACATTACTCTCTCTACTACCTTAGAGATGATTATTACCTAATTATTGGATATATTGCCTGCCAGGTGCTGCATGACTTTCCAGTAGGCACTGATATATCTTCCTTCCACACAGACAGAAAGCAGCTTAGTAAGAAGTAACGTGTATTAAGCACATCCTGTGCAGCTGGGCACTGCATTTAAGCCATGTGCACCCCATTCTGTCAGGATGGTACACTGATCCCCCAACACAGACACAGTCACTGTGTTCACAGTCATCCAGCAGTTTTCCTGAAGCCTACAATCAGGTGACTATCGTGCCTGTGGTCATGACCAAGACGCTCACTGTCATCATCAAATATTTTTTTTTATTATTTTACAAGTTAGGCACAAGAATAAATCAGAAAAAAATGTTGAATTTATTATGGACACCAGGCAGACTGTAATTCTCTAAAATACATTTATTAGGTACTCGTATGTTGACATTTTATGTTACTGATTTTTATGTTATCTCAGGAGCCCAGGGTCAGGTGATGGAACATAGAAGATGGGTCCCCTCCACCAATGCTTGCACAGCTTGCTGGCTTCTCATTGGGGATCTGATGCCAATGCCACAGAGAGCCTACTTCTCCAGGTTCATTTCTAAGTTACATTCTTTCTTTCTTTGGTATTTGTTAGTGACCTGCCATCGTGCATCTAATGAATCACCACGGTGGTCAAATAAAATGGACTGACTACACACCTATTGCACTAGAGAATTGTACTATTTGTTAGTTTAGTGCAAATAAAAATCTTCCAGGTAAAATGCTTTTTCATTATTTGCATTACTCTACTAATCTTAGTATTTTCACATTAAAAGTCTTCTAAAAGGGACTTTTTCCAGGCCAATCAGAATCCACTGGCTGAGGTTTAAAGTCCATATTTTCTTTAAGCATGATGTAATATAAAGCACATAACCTTCCATAGTCTCAGTGCTCACTTATTTACTGGGTGGAATGCTTTGCTCTAGAATTGTCTATTAAAATCTATTCTGATGTCAAGGAAAATAGAGTAGACATTCAGAAAACGATGATTGGTCATCAAATCTAGCAAGCTAAAGTCTTAACTGGATTGAAAAAAAGATAAAAAGAAAATCCTATTTTAATGTAGCTGCTCAATAAATGTTAGTAGTCAATTCAGTAATCTTCCCTAAAGTTCTGTGAGTGAGTTCGTTTGTCTGCTGCTATGGACAGACCATGAACAGGAACGACACAGAGCCTGAGTGACTTGTTGAAAAAGGACCCCACAGGTCATGGGTCTCCATTCAACTTTCACAGGACTTATCTGCTCCTTGTCTATGCATGAACCAGAGCCAACTTCACACCAGCTGAGGGTCTCAAACATGGTATAGGAAGCTGCATTGCTCCATGAATATAGTGAAAACATTTAATCCTAAGAAAATCAGAGAACCTTGCTCCTGTGACACATAAGAGACATGAACACCATTCAGTTTTCCATTGAGTGCTTTGACTCTATTTGTTAGGCATCAGAGGTTCAGACAAGGCTGAGAGGCAAGAGGAAAATAGAGTTTTTGTTACATTAGGTCAGAGGAAAGAGTATTTCCTAGAGTTAAGAAAGCCCTCAAACGCATTCAACATCATTGCAGGTGAAAATTTCTTTTAGTCTGCCAGGAAAATAAAACACCTATATTTCTCTATGCAAGGAGAGTCAGTTGTGGCTCTTATTTGCATATGAAAGTACCTGTGGTTGATTAAAATATCCTGTGCATTTTGATAGACTAGAACATAAACTCTAAGGGACTGAACTCAGGTCACCAGCTTCATCAGCAGATGCTTTACCCACCGAGCCATCTCACTGGCAGTATACTTACAATTTCTATTCTAGGCATGCCAGAGTTAAACATTTGCTGGTGCATTTAAAGATGTGTTCTGTTCTCCATTTGTTATGCATATATCATCTGTAACTTTTTTTTAAATACCCCTTGACCTATTTATGTTTGAGTTTTTGAGTCTTTGAGATTTCAAGTTTACTGTTCATTGTGTAAGTTAATACTTCCTTTGTAGTTAAATCCAAGGGCGGTAGGTTTGCATTAAGAAGACAATGGGTGGAAGGAATACCAAATCTTACTTCAAGATAATTATCTGTGCATGTGGATTTCAGTGAGGGCTTGTCACATGTGAGGTCCGTGGAGGCTCAGAAGATGATATCCCAGAATAAGGGCCTCAAAGGTGGCCTTGGAAGCAAAGATTCTCTGTTACCTTCTCTTGCCCTCCTGTTCCTGGACAATTCCTCAAATTGTCCAAAGGAAGCACAAAAACCAGAACCCTTATTCTATAGTAGGTCATGGGGCCCAGGAGCTCCTGAACCTCCTACTTCATGGCAAGTCGTGGGGCCCAGAACCTCCTTTTCATTAAAACCAGCTGTGACAATAGTTACATTTCTCTTGACTGTCATCCTGAAGGGATTTAGAATCACCAAGGAGATCTACCTCTGGGAGCATCTATGAGAGTTTCTGAGAGGCATACCTGAGGAGGGAAGACCCTCCTCGGTATGGAGACAGCACACTGAAGGAGGATGTAAGCGGCACAGCTACTCATCTCTGCCTCCTGACTCTGGATGCAAAGTGACCAGACACCTATTGTTGCCATTGCTACACCTTCTCCATCATTATCTACTATATCCCCTTAAACTGCGAGCTAGTTTAACTTACTCTTGCAATGAGAAAAATAACTAGTATGTTAGCCGTAAACAAAAAATACATTCATCTAACTGGATCTCTTCATTCTGTACAGCTACTGATACAGAAATTCTTTGCTCTATCTTGTTTGATAGTAAGTCATAGGACTCCATTCAGAAAGAGTCCTGCCTCATACTGGCAGGGTACTGAACAGAGAGGCCAAGAAGAATCTGAAAAGGCCTCCCTGGGGTTCCCACTCAGTCCATCATCATCAGTTCACATTTCTTTTGTCCCATAATGTATGTTCATGGCTGCCCCTGCTTCACTGAACCCAAGAATAGGTAGGGAGTTTACACTATATCTTTGTACCTTCAGCCTGAAGCCTCCTAAGTCACATAAACTGGTCACCATGTAACCATACTGCTTCTCATTTATTTTATTATTATTTATTAACCCAACAGCCATGGTCCTTGCAATGGGCTGGAGAGGGATGACTCTTCTGCCTCTACATCTACTTTCAGTGACAGCTGCAGCCTCAGCTATTTCTAGGTGCCATTCTTAGAGATCACCCTGTACACAATGGCTTTACAGAGAAGTCTACCAGAACTTCAAGCAGGCAAATGTGTGACACAGATGCATGCTGGGATCCTGGCATGTTTTCTGTTCATTTAGTAGGCAGGGAACTTTCCATTATTATTATTATTATTATTATTATTATTATTATTATTATTATTATTATTTGCAAAGAATGTACTATTATAGAATTAAAACTCAGGATATTGTTACATAAAGCAAAATCCAACCACATTTGTTTTTCTCTTTTTCTTTGAAATGCAAAACCCAGGGCATTGCTATCACTATAACAGGACACAGTAATAGTGAGAGGACAGGATTGTTTCAGAGGAACACACAGTTCAGAGGACTATTACTTCAGTGACTGTTCAGTAATTACTGGGAATAAGAGAATAGTTTGTAACTTCTAACACACAGTCAAAGGACTATAAACTCACTTTCCATAATATTCCCAAGGCCTTGTTGCTTTGAAAATTTTGAATATTTTTTAATGGGCCTCTTTATTCCAGGTTGTGTCCTCTTCCATTGACCCTGCAAACCATGGCCACTGCAGGTTTCTAAAGATGAGCTCCAGTAGCTTGCTGACCTTTCAGCAGCCCTGACTTGTACCCTGTCACCCCAGGGCTTCACTCCAGAACAGCTTCTTATTCTACCTCCTCCCTCAACTACACTGTGGGTTTGTTTGTCTTCTGTAAAAGTCATGCACCCAGACCCTGAAACCCTCTACAGAGACTATCTTCTACATCCTGTCACCAACTCTGTCACTTTGCCTATCCACCACCACCCTAGGCCTGTCACCACCTGTAGAACCCTTTACCAATGATAAACAAATTGATACTATTACCCATATGGCAAGCTGATGGGATTAAATGCCACTTGTGAGTGAGGCTTAATCTGAGGAAAACACTACCTGGTTCTTGACCACATGTAAACTTGTCTGACCTTGGCCATGGAATACCAGCCATAGCTTTTACATCTTTGAAATTTTAGGCTTGATGTGTAATCATGTATGGATGTTTTCTCATTTAGGTGGCTAATCGCCCGTGAACAGGGAATTCATGACAATTGTAACTCCTCTGTACGTTCTCAGGACTCAACTTCTATGTTTTCACAGTCCAACATGTGGCCTTTGGTAGAGATAAGTGCCTGACGGGCGAATGAGACGAACTCACAGTAAATAAAAGCAACCGGATGATTGATGATATCTGCAGGGTTTTGCGTGATAACTGAGCAGCTGCTTACTGGCTCCCCTATCCTGACTTTGGGACCCCAATTACCTACCAAAAATGGAATCCAATAACTGTTGTGAATTGGCCAAAGCTCCCTGCCTGGAACTTGCCCATCCCCCATGTTCCCTACACTCCCACCCTCTGGCCGGGTACCACCTCCTGAGTCCTGTATCTGCCCCCCCAGACAGGGTTTCTTAAACTAAGCACTACATAAATTTGGATCAGATACATCATGGCTAGATACAAGAGGCTGCCCTGCATTGTATCATGCTAAGCAGTATCTTTGGCTTCTATCAATTAGGTACCAATAGTACATAATCCTTTTCCATTGTGGCAGCCCAAAATGTTTGCAGTTATAGCAAAATATTTTGTGGGGAGGGGAGAGTGTCATACCTGGTTAAGAAACACAAGTTTGAAGTAGTATTTCTGAAGTAGCAAAGAAAGGCCCAGCACACTCATCACCCTTAGCCACACTATACAATCTGTGTTAATTATTTATCTCTTGATGGTAGTATTGCCAATGGCAGAGCAAGTTTTATAGACTAGAGCTCGGTGAATTTGGGACCAGAACTGTGGATACAGAAGAAAGAGCAGGAAGGATGTACAAAAACAGGCTCTTGCTGCCTTCGGTTCATGCAATCTAAGTGAATGACTAGCTATGGGATACAGAAACAGAAAATGAGGAGGCTGTAGGCATAAGGAAATTTGAGAGCTTATCAGCCACCCCAACAGCAGCCTGATGGGTCTTCTTAGTGCTCAACAAATACAGTTCAATAGATGAATAAGTGATTTTTCTATGGTGTTCCCTTCCAGGCAATACTGCAGTGCACATATTTGCAAGGGAGGCAACCAAGAATCTGCGAGCATTTTAACATTGCTATCATCCTCTTAGCACGCAATCAGGCCTTCTTCCATGGGGACTGAGTTGGTGTAGCATTTTCCAGTGTGATAATCCAGTGGGGTAAATAATGCTCCTCACATGCTCTGGCATCTCAAATTTAGATCTGTCTGAAAGTCAGACCCTGTCAGCACAGTATTCAAGAAGGCAGTTATCTGAAGTCAGACTGGTACCTTGGGCTTGATGTATTTTCTCTAACAAACCCAGACTTTGGATAAGCATGAAACTCTTCCTTGTAGGGAGCCCAGCAGTACTACAATTGTGACAATGTCTTCCATAGGCCAGGAAGACCACAGACATGTGGCTAGGGTTGGGGTGCAAAGCTGGTGAAAGCACTTGGCAGGGTTTGCTCAGACCCAGTTCTTCTGCGCTCTCCCTAGAAGCACAGTAGCTTCCATCTGGTAACCTCTAAATCCTTTAAAACATTTACTCATCAACACTGCAATTATTCTCCACAAGCATTTGCTCTAGCAGAGTTGGCTCAAGCTAAGAAAGAAAAAAAGACATCCAGGTTCTATTCAATAGGAAGGAATTCATGCCTGGTACTGTAAACACAGGCAACTACCCAAGGCTGGCGAGGTCATGGCACCCAGAGGAGAACTTTCTGCTGTCACATTCCTAAACCAGTCTAATTCCTAATCATTTTCTAAATACCTATTCTTCTTATATTACAGATAAATGCAGCTTCGCCCTTCATTAAAGAAGCTTCTTGTAGCAGCTGTGAAGAAAAATGAAATCAAGGCAGTTGGATGCACTATAAAGTTGAACGTTAAGCAAGAAGACCCAAACTCGGAAAGACCAAAACCACACATTGTCTCTCACTTGTGAATATTACCTCATAATGTACATGTGAAAGTGTGTAAGCAGGTGTAAGTGTGGGTAAAGTCTAAAAACCTAGAAAGAGGACTAAGACAAGATAGTCACCGTTGATGAGGAAGGACTGGGGTTGGGCAGAAAGACACATGGGACATGAAAGTGGAGGATACGAGGGAGGTTACAGGGTGGGGGGCACAGTAGTTGAGTGCTGAGGAGGTAAGGGAACAGAACCACAAAACACACCTTGGCTAATGTCATAATGGTATGAGATTATACACTGATTTAAAAAACTAGAAACATTTCAAGAAGTGAATTTAAGTAGGAAAGTTTTATATATTCCCTACAACGCTTTTCTTTTCTTTCTTTCTTTTTCTCATAAACATCTGGTTTCTTCTACATCCCCTAGATATTTAGAAGATTTTGTGTCTCTATCCTGCTCCTCACCTGTGCTGGCTGTGAGAATCAGCATAACCTTTTCATAGAAGGTTGCTTTTTTTTTTTTTTTTTTTGTCAACTGGACTCAGCCACAGCTCACAGCCATGTAACGAAACCTGAATGCTAAGTGTGGTCCCAATTACAACCAACTGTCTCTGAGACAAGATGGTCTCAGTAATGGAGGAGGAGTTACATAGTCACAGAAAGAGAGTGAGAAAAAGAAATTGTTCTGCAGAAGAAGAAATCATTCAAAACTGTAGAACCAATGTCTTCCTGAGTTTCTAGACTGTCAGCATCCCCTACAGATTTCAGACTCGCTAACCCCACAATTTTGTGATCAACTCTTTGAACCCCCCCCACACTATATATATAGTTTCGGTTGTTTTTCTGGGAAACCTTGATCAAATCACCTTATTTTTAGATTTTCTTTGTCTTTGTGTCTCTGTCTCTGTCCCTGGTGTGTGTGTTGAAGAAGACCAGAAGACAAAGACCAAAAGGAAATAGCAATCACCTATTTAAGATCTCATGCAAATGTTCCTGCTAGTGGATGCAGTAGAAATATAAATGGCTATCAATGACAATGACACTCCACTACCTCCTGCTGTGGTCTCTTATGTTCTCCTCCCATCATGAGGTATAGTCTGAATTCCTTGCTTTTACTGGCTAGTTTTCTCATAGTCATGACAAAATGTCTGTTGGAAACAACTTAAGGAGGGGTTCATTATGGCTCACAGTTTGCTGGTACAGTCAAGCCACCATGGCAGGATCTTGAGAAAGCCCTTACATTGACTCCTAGTCAAGAAGCACCAAGACAGATGGATGTTGCTGCTCTGTTTGATTTCTTTCTCCTTTTTACTCAGTCCCAGACCACAGCCATACAGGGTACATCTTCCCATGTCAACTTATCTAATCTAGAAAATTCCTCACAGATATTTCCAGAGACCACTTTCCTCCAGTGATTCTAAGTCTTGTCAACTTGACAGTCAAGAATAATCATCACACTCTTTGACACTGGTTAGCCTTTGCGATCTGCGTGCACTAACAGAATATACCTCGGGGCTCTGAATCTTAAGAAACAATACAGTCAACTACTTATGTCTCTTGAGACACTTCCTCTTAGATCCCAGCTGCTGAGCTGTAAGCAGAGATCTAGCCCAATTGTTCCCAGCAATGTCCCTGTTAACAGCAAATTTCAACTTCCAGCATGAGAATATCCCATATTGGACATCAAGGTCTACTACTTTAGCTGTCACAGCTTCAGCTGTCAACACAAACCTCAAGTCATTTGAGAAAAGAGAACTTCAAACAAAGAATTGCCTCTATGAGATTGGCCTGTGGCCAATATGAAATATTTCCTTCTGAAAATTTTATTTTACGCATATGTGTGTGTCTATACACCACACCTGCACAGTATTTACAGAGGCCAAAAGACAGTGTGGAATCCTCAAAGACAGGAGTATTGGAAATCAATATGGGTATTGGGAATCAAATCAAGGTACTCTGGAATAGCAACCAGTGCTCTTAACTGCGGAATCACCCATCTTACCAGCCTCATGAAGTCTTTTCTCAATTACTAATTGATGTAGGAGGGCTCAGCCCATGTTGGGCAGTGCCATCCCTAAGAAAATGGGCCTAGGTTATACAGGAAAGGCAGCTGATCAAGGCAGAGAAAGTAAGACCAAAAGCAATGGTCTTTTCTGCTTTAGTACCTGCCTTGACTTCCCTCGATGATGCATTGTATCCTGTAAGCTAAGCCAACCCTTTTGTCCCAACTCAGTTTTGGTCAGCGTTTATCATAGCAACAGAATGAAACTTGAACACTAGCACATAACTGTCTTGCTGTCATCCTCATGAAAGTACCTAAATGAGGACTCCCCACCTATGCCTTGCCTACCCAGGGAATGAGGAAAGGCTATGAGCCATCCTTCTTTCAAGCCACTAAGTTGAGGTACTTTATCATGCAACAACACACAAACAAAATACAGGGATATCTTCTGATATGTTGTTCCCAAACCCAAGTTATCTTTTCATTTGTTGCAATTAAATATATTATTTTAAGGACGTAATGAAAACTATCTAAGGTATACAAATAGCTACCTAATTATGTTAAAATCTTTTTATCAGACAATAATAAAAGATCTTCAAAGAACTACTTGAGACTCTTTGTTGTTAATGACCCCTCAATGATGGTGTTGAATGGATGTGGCTCACCTGTACCAGTACTGTAGGTCAAAGGAAGCAGTTCGTCTTTTATACTCAGTAAATAATATTTCAGGATGTTTGAATGTGGGGATGGAGAGATGAGTCAGTCATTAACAACACTGGCTCTTCTTCCAGAAGTCCTTGGTTTGATTCACAGAGCCTACATGGCAGCTCACAACTAGTTCAAAGGGGTCTTTTGGCCTTTGTAGACACCAGGCAGGCACATGGTGCACAGACATATGGACATACAAAACACCGATGTATATAAAATAAGATAAAAATGAATTAAAGGGTGAATATACTTTAAATCCCCCATAAATCATGTCACATGGAAATATTGAAGCCATATCTTAAATTTTCCACCTTATCAGAGATATTCCCTGTAGAGTTCTGCATGTGGCCAGCAATATCAGAGGTGGGGATGCTTCATGACAGCCATGGTAGCTTTTCTTTGAAGGGTGTGTGCATGCCTCCTATTTACTGTTTTCAAACAATGCAAGCAGGAGAGAGAACAATGCAGGTAGGAGAGAGTAATGAGTAGCCACTGAGAATGAGAAGACAGGAAGGAGGAAGACAAACATATTTCAATGTGAAGCAAAGATTCTTTCAGAACACTTAAAGCATCAAATGACATTTGTATTGGTCAGCTCTTCGAGAGGTATAGTTCACAAGGAACTGTTAAATAACAAATGTTATGATAATAAATAACATCATGATTCATTTAAGTTTATTACTTCTGCTTGGTTTTATGTGAAAATTCAATGAAAAGAAAAAAATTTTTAAAATATCAAAATATTTAAATTTTATGTAATATATAAAGAGTGGACAATAACCTGAAAAAAGTCAAGTTGGCAAAGATGATCATTTTTTTCAACAATTAAAGGAGTAATGTAAAATTCAGTGTTACTGAGAAAGTGTTGAGTTAATGTGTAAAGAATTAATTCATACATAGGTTATTATATTAATTCTGACATATTTCTAATTACAATGGTCCCAGAGCAGGGCTCTGAGGAGTTCAACTGTCATTAGCTCACATATCTTGAAATAAGTGTGGTTAGGTACACGGGGCAATGCTAGGCAAACAGCTAACATTTTCAGTATGACATATACCTGTAATAATATAGTCACTTGTGTGTACTTGTATGGCACTTTTGCCCAGAAAGGATTTGTTTGCTTCTTTGTTTTTGTTTTTGTTTTTTGAGACTGGGTTTCTATGTTGTAATTCTAGCTGTCCTGGAACTCACTCCATAAATCAGGCTGGCCTGGAACTCACAGAGATATGCCTGCCTCTACCTCCCAAGTGCTGGGACTAAATGCGTATACCACCACCGCCCAGCTTAGAAAGGATTTTATTGTGATTTATTCTTTAAGAAATATTAAGGATTAAAATTATGGCCTTTCACAAAGCTAGTCTCAATAGAAATAACATCTGCATCCTATCTGACCACCAAGGATTAAAACTTGTTATCAGCAACAACAGAAACAATGGAAAGTTTACAAACTCATGGATATGGGGCATCTCACTAACAAATGAAAAATGGATCAAGACAGACATCAAGAAAGAAAAAGACTTTTTAGGATTGGATGAAAATCAATACACAACAAATCCAAATGTATGGGACACAATGAAGTCCATTCTAAGAGGAAAGTTCATAGTGGACTACATTTTAAAAAAAAAAGGAGAGATCTCATACTAGCAATTTAACAGCACACCTGAAAACTCTAGAACAAAATGAAGAAATCACATCCAAAAGGAGTAGATAGCAAGAAATAATCAAACTCAGGGTTGAAATCAATGAAATAGAAAAAAATTTAAAAATTAAAATAAAATACAAAGAATCAATGAAACAAAGAATTGGTCCTTTGAGAAAACCAGTAAGATTGACAAACCCTTATCTAAATTAACTAAAACTTGGAGAAAAAAATATCCAAATCATTAAAATTAGAAATGAAATGGGGGCATAACAAGACATACTTTAAAAACTTGTACTCTACAAAACTGGAAAATCTAAAAGAAATGGATAATTTTCTGGATAGATACCACTTACAAAAGTCAAATCAAGATCAGATAAGCAATTTAAATAGAACTATAACCCTTGGTGAAATAGAAACAGTAATTAAAAGTCTCTCAACCAAAAATGTCCAGGGCCAGATTGTTTTAGTGCAGAATTCTACCAGCCACAAAGCTCGTGGGAGTAACCAACCAATATCTGATTTGATTTAAGGTCCATTCTATGAGATGGAACCCAAACCTGACACAGCTTGTATGATCAAGGACCCGAGACTAGATAGCCCAGAGACCTAGGGTAAAACCAGATACTGCAAACACCAGTGTTTCAAGAAGAAAAAAAATAAGAAGGAAAAGAAAACATAGCAATTAGATGACTCCTAACAACATTCTTCTCTGCTATTCACATAGATCAATGCCTTGTTAAGCCATCGCCAGAGAAGCCTCCTCCTGCAAAGATGGAACAAATACAGAGACTCACAGCCAGACCTTATACAGAGAGCAATAGACTTTGGAACATTCAGCCCTAAGTGGAATGCCTCCACCAAATTCCATTCTCAAGACTCAGGTTACCCCACAGAAGAGGACGTAGAAAGAGTATAGTTTAAGAACCATGAGACATGGAGAACACCAAAAAAACTATGTCCTCTAGATCAACAAGATCAATGCACATATGAATTCACAGAGACTGAAGCAGCCTGCATAGTGCCTGCATGGGTCTACACCAGATGCAGTCCTAAAGCTGACACATGCCCCTATCCCTAACCCAGAAGCTATTTCCCATTGATAACCACTTGCAAATGAATATTTAGTTTTCTGCAAGGGAGTAACACTATTAAGTGTAGGTTGCATGCCCAGAAATAGATGGCCAACAGAACAAACTCAATAGCATTTTTGGAGGTTCCTTGTCTCATAATGTCATGTCGGAGCTTTTTCTTCTTTTTCTTTTTAATATTATCTTGTTATTTTTTATTTATATCTTTTCTTCTCTCTTTTTACTATATAGGTCATTTCTGTATATATTATGGCTTCCAATTTAGAGTTTTTATAGCCTTTCTAAGTATGCAAAGAGTGGGTACCTGCTTCATGTGCCTTCTCTTGGGCTCTTTTCCTTCTATTTGTTTTGTGATGTGTTAGTTTCTGTTCTATTTTATTTTATGCCTTACAAGCTTGTTTGGTTTTTTTTTTTTTTTTTTTTTTTTTTTTATGAGAGACAAAAATGGGGTGGATCTGGATGGGAGGTGAGGTGGTAAGGAATTTGGAGGAGTAGAAGGAGAGGAAATGGCAATTTATTTTAAGTAAAAGGAAAAAAGAAACTATGCTCCCTAACACAAGACAAAATGATAACAGTAATTTTTCATAAGTTTGACACTAGACACCCTGTCCCTAGGTTTTTATAAGGACTCAGGCTGCCCTTCCTTGTCTTGTCTCTAAAGTTACACTGGGAGGGCAGGCAGGCTTCAGGCTCTTTATATTTTGAGCACTCCTTCCCCCAGAATCTGTTCTCAGAATGCAGTATTTTTTAATTTGCTACATGCTGATACTGTGCTTGGGTTCTGTCAAGCCACTTAGTGTCCTCCTACCAGCTTGCAACTGAGACTGGCAAAAACCCAGTTATAAAATCCTTTAGCTGAAAAGGTGGTTAACGCTCTAGCAGACAGAGTCACTTGGCATCTGTACTTGGCTTCCATTTCAGACAAGAAAGCAGCTTCCCAGGGTCTTGCTGAAGAAACCAAGGACTTAATTTCTCTAACTGGTGGGATATTCTGAAGGCAAAGTATCTTATTTCCGTTCTCTGAGTTCTGAGAAGTAGTCTCCTGTCACTGCAAACCTTGGCTTTTCCAACCCACAAACCTGACTTGGTAAGTAGGAAAGAAAGGGAGAGCTCAGAACATTAACAGTTTTGTAGTTATAAGTGTGTGTAAGTAGACTCACCCTTCTCCTATCATGCAAGTCAACTTGGGATTAAAATAATGGGGCACTACACTATAAAACAACTTGATGAATACCCATCCCAACAGTGTTGGGTACTATCCAAATTAGACACACACACACACACACACATACACACATACAAAATTTAATCAAGATGTGCTAAAATATAGCTACTCATCAGTCATTTAATTCACAGTTCCTTTGAAAGATGTCAAGAGCATTAAGAAATGTACCTGGCTCTAGATGAAGTCACTCATGCTGAAGAGTGCTATTGCTAATCTGAACTGAAGTCAATGTATACAATCTGGTCTGACAAATAGAGACAGACAAAAGCTAATTCCCAAACAGGGAAGTTTAAAATGAAACTAATCAACCATAGATATTCACAAGAACATAGCAAAAGGAGCCCAGTCAACCTGAGCGAACATCATAGGGATGGGCCTTCATCTTAACAGCTACAGAAAGAAAATCACCTGATAATAACCAGCACAGGTTTAGTGTAACGCTATTTTCCTGGACCAGCCAAAGTTGCCTTATGAAGGCTGATCATTCTGCCAGCAGAGCACCTTTCTGTTTTGTTAAGTGGATGCTGCCTGGCTTGTAAATCAATACTAAATGCCAATTAGATCTTTGAAACCACATTGGTGAGATTTTTTGTTGACATCAGTTTTACATTCACAGACTCAGCCCAGGATTAGCTTGATCCTTACAACTCTTTTCAATAACACAGGCTTTTAAAAACCAGGCCTTGAGAAAAGACTTTTTTGCCATAGTAGTATCGCTTAACTTATTTACACATGGCAGGATCTTCAGAATGAACTCCCAATGGCTCTGATGCAAACAGGATGTTCCAGAGATGAACAAAAGAACAGATGCCTACATAAGCCAACTTTTACCCTGAAGGGAAACTTCTAGAAAAAAACACACAAGACCATGTACAGGACAAGAGAATATCACTCCCAGCAGCCAACTCTTGCCTCCTTCAGGAAGCTTCTACTCTTAATTTTTTTTTCTATTGACCAGCAAGGATGCTTCAACTCATTTGCCTTTACCCTTTACACCTGAAACTGCCTAAGTTATGCGATATCTCCTTTTAGCATACAATTCAGTATCCGATTTTAATGTATTTTAGCTACAGTGACTAAAGGAGCTATCACAGAGAAGAATATTAAAGATCAATAAAAAAGGATGTTCAGAAATTTTTTTTAATAAATGGGAAATGGTCAAGAAATGACAGCCAATAACAGAACAAGTTTCAAATTGATACAGAAAACATCCCAAATGTGTGCTGGAGAAATGGTGGAAGAAAGAGAAGAAAAGACAAGACACTGTGGACAGTCTGGGAGAACAAATGAGAACAGGAGCAGTGTGGAAGTTCCCACCACGAGTCACTTTTACCAATTCTCTACATTCCAACCAGGCCTTCAGTTTATGCTCTCTTGTTTCACTGTGCCTGGCACCACCCTCAGTATTCAGACCTTACCGTATCCAGCACATAGCATTCCTTCTTTGGCTTGTGTTCGGGTGTATCTCTCTCTCCTCTAACTCACTCCAGTTTGTACATATATCTCCATCAGAAACTTACCTAGCTGTAGGTGAGTGGCTCGGGTGGTGTGGATTAGGGCCCTTTGTCGATGTATCTAAAAATCACATTCTCTCTCATGGCTTCTCACCTTCACCTTCCAGTCTGCTAAATGTGGATGCTCTTTTAGAAATATGTGAGGATAACAGCATTTTGATCAGCCTTTATTTTTAGTTTATCAGACTGCCTGACTGAAATTCTTGGTTTAATCATATGTTTTGATTTAACATGTAGTCTAAAACACAAAGAGAATCATCGTTCTTCTGAACAACAGTTCCTTAAGATTTTTCATAGTATTAACCAGAAGGACATGTTGAAATCTGAATTCCTGTAATTTGTGGATGTGGCTTTATTTGGATAAAAGGGCTTTTTGGACACATCAAGTTAACAGATCATAATGATCAGAATGAGCTCTAATCTAGTAACTAGTACCCTTCTACAAAAAGGGGCCTTGGTATCCAGGTACCTTGAAGACAGACAGAGAAAGAAGTTTATGTGACTCCAGGGCAGAGGTAAGAGTGAAGCATCCATGAGCCAAAGAGAGCCAAGACCCTCAGCCTGGAGCCGTGGAAGAGGCAGGAAGGGTCTTTATTGAGCCTTTGGAGACATGATGAACACACTGACAGCCTGGTCTCAGACATTTTGCCTTTAGAGTGTGAGGTAAGAATTTCCTGTTGTTTTTACTCAAGTTGGCAGTATTCTTTAAGGAGCCCAGGGCCTAACATCCTTGCAAAAGTGCCATGATACATACCCTTCCTATCAAATCTGCTTGAATACAGACAAAATGAAAAAAAAGTTTACAAAGTATTTTCAAGGAAAAATATTTTAACTCACATACTTTTCTGAGACCTCTAATACTATTTTACTTGATATTCTCTTCATAGCTAGTTTTCAAAAAGGTTAAGAAAAACTAGATGTAATGAAATGATAATAATAGATACTTTTAGTAGCCAACATATATTGATTGTTCACCACGTGGCACGTCCATGATGAAGACTTAATTAGTATATCACAAAATGTATCTACATATGCATAGGATTTACAAATACTCAGAAACATTTCTCTTATGGTCCAATTAGAAATATTTTAGGCTTTGGCTCTGCACATGGTCTCTATTAGAGTTATTTAACTCTGCCCTTTTGGCAGAAAAGCAGTCACAGGAAGATGCAAGCGAATATGCATGGTTTTGTTTCAATAGAGCTTTATTTACAGAAATAGTGGGTGGGTAGATTTGGCCAGTGCACTGTAATTTGTTGACATAAGATGAAACTATCTGAGAAAGTTACATAGCGTTCACAGGTGAGGGAACTGAGATTGAAAAGCAAAATTCTTTTGTGAAATCATATAGCTTACACACAGTACTGGCCATGAATCAGCTGAACTGATTGGTGTAGCCATTCAGTCATAGTAACATACAGGAAAGAAAATTTCCTAATTTAATCAAAAGCATATTCATTAAATAATGAGCTTTCCAAAACTCTTCTGATGCCTTTATTGTCTTAGCAAAAAAGAAATGTAATGACATATCAAAAGCAAAACAAGTCTAGGCTAAATTTCATTAACTCAGAAAAGAAATTAGTGTAAATGTTCCAAGGAACTGATAAACACCCTCAGAAAAGATCTCAGGAATTAAAAATCGAGAGCTGTTGATTGAGAGTGCTTCAAACACTTTCTATATGAGACCAGAGGAATAATGTAAACGAGAGAAATGGGAAAACAGCAGTGTAACAGATCACTCTCAAAAGATGGAATGCAAATGGCCAATAAGAAGACAAAATATGTTCAGCATAATTCAGCATCCTTAGTCATCAGGAAAAGCCAAATCAGAATTGCATCAAGGATCTCTCTTACTCCATTCAGAATATTTATCACTAGCAAGAGCTGGTGGAGATGTAGGGAAACACAGAAACTTTACACACCATTGGAGAGACTATGCATGCAACCACTGTGGAAGCCAGTATGGAGGTTTCTCAGAAGACTAAACCAAGAGTGAAAAACTACTATATTAAATAGCTGTGCTCCTTCTGCAAATATACACAGTGGAATCTAAGTCAGCACCCACATAGATAATCACACATCTGTGTTTACTGCCACCCTATTCACAATAACCAGGTAACAGAATGAGTCTGCCATCAACACATGGGGATGGATATGGAAGGGTAGTACCTGTACACAGTGGAGCACTATCAACTAGAAAGAAGGATGAATGATACCATTGGCAGGAAAATGGGTGGAACTGGAGATCACCGTGTTGACTCAGGAAAAGATATATTACATGCTTTTTCTCATATGTGGAATCTCAGACTCGCCCTCCCCCACCACACACACACATTGGGTGGGGGAAGCATGAAAGCAGAAGGTAGACTATTTGGGAAGATACAGGCATTAATTGAATGGGGAGTAGTATAGAAGTGGGTAATGGGGTGGATATGGCCAAAGTACATAGTTTATTTGTATGACAGTGTCATGAAACCCATTAATATGTACAATGAATATAGTCTAAAATATATGAAAGAAATCTTTCATAGGACAGTTTCCTGTGGAAAAACTCTGTCTGCATCATAGCTGTGGCTTTCTCTCCCCATCAGCGCAAACCTTTTAAGCAGTCAGGTTTGCTAGATCTCTGTTCCCTTCCCAGAGGAATTCTCCACACTTCTTATAAGTATTTGACTGGGCACTATCCATTCTCAGTACACGTGTGAACATTACATTTTATGACATTACTTGCAAAATCATTCATATATGCATGCTAGTTTTTAAAAGTACCTTTCAGTTAGCTGGCTCTGGGGCTTTGATGTTTCTATCCTACTGGTAGGTTTGAGAAATCTTTAATCAGCAGATCTAAATAGCCAATGTGTCCTTCACATCGCCACAGCAGGCCAGTAGTGCCATTCTTTGAACTGGTAACGTTGACCACCTCTTGGGCCTCTTTAATCACATGTAAATACAATTTATTTCCCAGAACACAGCTTCTGTTGAACATCTGAAGTCACATTGGGCCAATGAATATTTTTCCCATTTCCATAATTATCATAAAAACACACATAAAAGTATAAATAAAGTCTAAAAAATTAACTCTACAAACATAGTTAGAACATATAGCTACAGATTGCCACAGCATTTAACTCTCTGCTGTAATGAATGCTACAGAGAAGTAGAGTTAAATCGGTTAATTGGTCACCAGTGGCTACTTTTAGTATCAGATTGAAACTCTGGACACAAATGGCTGAAGACCTTTCATTGCAGGGTTCCCCTGTACCTTATGGGTACAGTCTGCCTGGAACCAAGCATCTTTAAAACACTGAGTAACTGATTACATCTTTGCCTCCCCTTTACCTTTCATAATTAGCTGCACACTATTAAGTTAATGCACATTTATCTACAACAATTCAAGTCAGACTGTGAGAGAATCTTTCTAGTCTATAATTACACTCCGGCGTAATTAGCATAATTTCCACTGCACATATTTAATAAAGAAGCTGCCATTATGGGTTGGCTTCCCACGTGGAAACTCTTCCAGGGAACACCAGGAAGAGGCCAAGCCTCCTACTCTAGAGCTGCCACAGATGCACCAAGCAAATCTGACACTGCATTCTGCGAATGATGAATGAGAGGGAAGGCTGGCTTCTCAAAGGGAGGGGGTGGAGCTCCCCTAACACGCTACTGTCTACCAAGGCACGGGCAGCTGAGGGCCTGCCCTCACTAGTTACAGTGGAGACTGGGGGCTTGGCAACAGCACCATGCGATGCTGGGATCTGACTACCTCCATCTGCTAAAGTCAATACTACAGTTTATTTTGGATCTGCCTCTCCAGCACAGCCATTAGAGTGCCTCAAAGCCAGTCACCACTAGTTACCACTAGATGTCACCAGTCATTAACTGGCACACAGAAAAAGGAACAGTTTTTTGTTTTTTTGTTTTTTGAGACAGGGTTTCTCTGTTGTAACTCTGGCTGTCCTCGAACTCACTCTACAGACCAGGCTGGCCTGGAACTCACAGAGATCTGCCTGCCTCTGCCTCCCAAGGGTTGGGATTAAAGGCGTGTGCCACCACCACCCAGCATAAAGAGCACTTTAAGAGATTTTTTTATTAACTCAAAAGACCCCTAGCAACCAGTTCTCTTTTATACAGCCCCCTTATAAGAGACTGATTAACAACAAGAGGGAACCAATTTATTTATTCAGACCTGAAATGTCAAATTTTTGCCATGCAATTTAAAAAGACTGCATACATTGGGTAGGTAGGTGTGTAACAAGTTTGTCCTAATAATAAGCAAAAAACTGTGACATAAATGTCATTTATCACATTAACATTCCATAAAAGGACTTCACAAAACAGGACTTGCCAGTGTTTGGGGGCAACGTTTTAGCTAGATTTTTTTTTTTTTTTTTTTTGTCTATTGATTTGTTACTCAGAGGAAACAAGAGGCATTTTCCACCCATAGTGATGAATGGAAAGCGGTGACCTGTGTGTGCACAGGAGGATAAACAAGGGAAAAGGAAGAAATCAGCTGGGGCAGAAAAACTCAGTAAGAAAACTGCAAAGGAGTTGGAGGTCATTGAATGAATGACTGGGAAGCCCCACAAAATGCTTCTTTGAATGTCTACATGGTCATGATATCAGGTGGATGAATTGGGGCTTTTAAGACACGGTGGGCACAAAGGGTGCGGGTTTCCTCCATGTCCTTCATTTACTTTTCCAGATGTATACTGAAAAGCTAAGTATTAAAATAGAGTGCCGATGACCAATCTGCGTATGTGGAAACATCACAGTGAAATCCAAGAATGCTTCACTTAGCATGTATTAATACTTGTGTGCATGTGAGGTGTGTGCATGCACGTTGTGTGCAGGTGCATGTGCAAGTTCAGAGGTCAGCCTCCAGTGTTGCTGCATCGCTGCTCCATGTTGTTCACCTCTTTGAGACAGGACGTCATCTTTCCTGGAACTAACTAACAGGTTTGTCTGGGGACAAAAAGAAAAAACCTTTACCAAACTGAGCTATCTCCCAAGCCCTAATAATTGTAATTTTAAAAAGCAGGGTGAATGAGTTAGAGTCATTTCTGTCATGTTTCTGTCTATTTTCTTATCTTTTAAAATGGCATAACGGGCACATAGCAAGCATTACATAAAAGGTGTTATAAAACGAAGACTCATTGATGTCATTATGATTTGTATTTTTTCCCACAGGAAAACAGTTCAACACTGAGAGTTTCCGGTGCCTGACGCCACTTGCGTTTGTGGCCTGTTCTGGAAATTATAGTGTGTTTTTTTCTTTTAATATCTAATTTCCATTTCACACTGAGTTAGGCATATTCTGTGCTTTTGCAAGTGCTTGCCAAGAACACACTTGCAGGTACCTGAAGAGAGAAATCAGCTAAGAACGTTCTCTTTCCTCCATGATGAACTTCATACACACTCTTGTGCTTCTCTTTATTTTAGAAAACTTTTCACGGATGTATGTGATGTTGATGGGAAGCCTGCTTTCTGGTAGCAGCCTGTCAGGGTTGGTTCCAGTGACATCACTGAATGACAAAGCACACTGGCTCTCAGAGATGTGACCTCCCATGCTGGGAAATGATGGGGGCAGGGGTAAGCCCATCATGTCCACAGGCTGGCAGAGGAGTGAGTGAGATAAGCTGGGCAGCCTGCTTAGCAATACCCACCCAAGAAAGGAAATTGGGCATTTACTGTCCCTCATCTAGGACAGTCCTTTAGACTCTGAAAATGTAAGAGACCAGGTTCGTAGCACATCAAAGCCCTCATACCAGCAAAAACTGATATTTGACCTCTGTTCTGGTCCATCATAATAGAGGCAGAAGTGCACAGATTTTCCTGACCAAGTTGGTCTCCATCAAAATAAGTAGAGCATTTTGTTTAAAACAAAACAAAACAAACCCTAAAAAACTTTAAGAGAATCTAAATTTCAGCAAAAATTTACATTTTTGACTATACCTATGTGTTGCCAGACCACAGGATGCAGCCCATGGTGTTTTAAAAGCTGACATGAATTTAGAAGCTTACTGTGAAAAGAGATCCAAGCATTTGGTCTACAAAGACCACATGCAGGTAGGTTCTGACATACAGACCACGTAAGGGTAAACACTTGTCTAAAATATGTTTCCTTTTGGAAACTGCTGCCCAAGTTTCTCTCTGGACTTACCCTTTGCAATCTCCCCATAGAATGGTTTTTCCAGGAGCCATCCTCCTGCCCCCAGATACCCAGCCTGTCACCATCAGCCTTTACATAACCCGAAAGGCCGACATGCACAAAAAGCACATTCATCCAGGAACTCCGTATGATATAAATCATACTACTGATAGAATAATTTAAGACGTGGAATCTTAAGCTGTGTGACTGTATTAACCTTGGGAGTATTTAACCACACAACAATTAATGTAAAAAAAACAAAAAACAAAAAACTTCTCACTGATTCTGAGCTCTAAACCAGAAACTAAACCTCCGCAATAAAGTAGACGAAATCTGAAATAAGCCCTCAGTCTTAAGTGAACTTCCCATGAATCTTAGAACTTATTTGAATTAGTTCCCTTAAGAATGTTCTCCAAATGGGACTGTTTTTGTCTTTATTTTGTTCATAAGCAAAAAGTGTGAGCACAGTAGGATTTTTCTCCATTACATCTTTTCCCTGAAGTTCTGACATTCAAATACTCATGCATGTATCCAGAAACTCACACATTAAGGTGTTGTGTTATGTAATGAATCTATAGTAACTGATAAGTGTTCATTAAATACAACATGTGACACGGGCCATCAGATACATGATTCCATAAGCGTATCAAATACATTCAAGGAATGCAATCTGGTAGAAAAGAGAACATAAGCCCAGTACTCTAATGCTCAATCTTAAACATTCTTATGCTTTTCCAGTGTTGTATTTCTGGTTAGATTGATTTTTACATGGCTGGGAAACCATAGATAATGCAACGCTCATGAAAAATACAGGATCCTGCTTCAGCACATGGTATCATTAGAAGCAGCTTTAGGAAGGATCAAGCTCCTTCCTCCTTAAATGAGTATCCAGCATTGTGCTTCTGGGCTGTGTCTCTTAATACTTCCTTTGTGTGGCTTTACTGGATTATTGCAACCCAATCCTTATTTGGTATTATCGCAAGAAAGCTTAGAACAGCAGATAAGGAACCTCCAATAACAACACACGGGTAGAGACAAGAGCTAACCAAATAATGGTGCAGAATCCATTTGTGACCAACATAAAAAATGTTTATGAAAATTAAATTGTATTCAGCAACCTACCAATAATAGCCATGCCTTAGCACTTGGCAATAAAAAAATTATGTGCGATGAGAAAGGGACGGGGCTTGCTGTCACTACTTTTGCTGCATGTTCTAAGTATTTAAAAGGATGAGCTAAACATGAACACCGTCACTCTACTCATACCCCAACCCAGGTTTGTGTATGTGTAATTAAGTGAACAATCAATTACTTTGATGGGAGTGGTACACTGAAAGGGTCTATTTATTCAGTTCTGAATAATTTTTAAAATACCATTTGGGATTAATACTTACTGTACATGAATAAGTTGCAGTTTATAGTTGAAAAAAATCACACACAAACACATACACACTCACATGTGAATACATTTCACACTGTAGTGAAGTAAACATATCTGGATGATCATCTGGACAGTGTATGGCCCACTAGCTGTGTGAGAAGTTGGGCAATAATCACTTTTAAAGAGTAAAGTTAGGTCAGTAGAAAAAAAGGACTTTATGATTATTTTAATTTTAATTAGTGCTTTTCATCATATTTGCCTCCTTCCTTTCCACACAGATGGCACACTTCCAGACAGTGAACAAGATAAAAACAGCAGTGATAATGGTAATATTACCTGCTTTAATCTGGAGTCTAACCTCAATCATCAAGACAGGTTTCATCATCATCATTCTGAAAGAGCTTATATTCTGATGAACAGAGAATATTGGACTTAGGTGATACCTTGGAAAGAATCGGAAGTCCTTGAGAACTGGATATTACTTAAAAACTGGGGGTAATTATCAGAGGGGTCCTCACACATGCTGCCTAAGAAGGAAGGAACAAGGAAGAAAAGAGCAGGGGAATGAGATATGGGCCACCCCACTCAGCCCGAGGAGAAAACAACTCTTGCTGCAGATAATTCAAACTCTATCCTCAGATACAACTCTCAAACTCTTTCCATAATATACAATAGAATATCAAATATTTTAAAATATTGCAAATAACTGTGCACTAAATACATAGATATATTGAGAAAACAATTGGATCAACATGAGGTTGTTAGCTGAACAAAATACATCATTTTATGCCTGATCACTTAACAGCAAAGGCAATACACCAGCATAGCCACCCATGAAATTTTATACCCATTGATGACATCCCACAATGTTGGTTCTTTGCCTGATTATTGGAGATACTGCTCTGAAAATAGTATTTTTGGAAAGACAAATGCCCCTGAGTCAGTGTTTGATACATCTGTTGAATCAAGACCCATAAACAAAGTCTACGTTATAGCCAAACACACATCTGCCAACCTTTTTCCAAAATACCAAGTCAAACTATGGTTGCCATATGATGGCCTTTATAATCTGTTCTATCCTGTTTAATATTTTAAATACTAGTGAAAACTTTCTACACTAACTTGAGCACTCAGCATTGAATAATTCATACATTACCAAGCAACTGTCTCAAAAACATTGCTAAATTCCATTTGTATCAAGAGGAGTCATACAAGTATCCAATGAAAACATGTCAGTTATACTCGTGAATATATACCTTATTGGTATATTAAAAAAGGGTTGGCTATTGGTCACATATGGATCAACTCCTCTTTGCATGTGCCTGTAAGCTAAAAAGGGAGCCCCCCAATTGTAAGCCTCCCCAAGGCTTAGAGACCACTGTGAAAGAGGGGGCTGAAAGACTGTAAGAGCCATGGGTTGAGCAGGACCTTGGCAAAACTGTGTGTTCTGGACTTGACAGGACTGCAGAAATAATGAACTTATAGCTGCTGCAGTAGTCTGCACAAGAGCAAGCCAGTCAGCATTTCAGCGCGGAAGGACCACAAGGACCCACCCTTGACTTCTGGAGGATGGAGAGGCAGTTTTCTGTAAGGGCGTGGGCCCTGGTAGGTCTACCATTTCCAGAACGTGGCCCACACCTATGAATATATGGGGAGCACAGATTGGACTCGGTGGCTCATTTTAAACAAAATAAACAAATGCAAAAAGAATGGAGCAGATACAAGTTCGGAGAATGTGTATAGGAGAAGTTAGGGTAAGGAAAGGAAGGAAATATGATTAAAATGCATTGCATGAATTCCCAAGTAATTATTAAAAGTTAAATCTTTTTAAAAAGTAAATAGTTATTGTAGCTAAAACAACACAGCATTCACAGATGAACACTGTAAATTTTTGATGGTAAAGAGTAAAATTTTGAAGTCCCATAAAGCAATGTGTTATCCTCCACTAAAATTCCATTCTTATATTTTTTCAGAGCTGAATAAAAAAAATTCACTCTTGTTATTAACACAGTTATTTTTAACTTCATTAGTAATAACTGAAGATTTCATGTGTTGTGTGGGTGTCTACATAATATTCTCAGTTCTGCCTTTTGGTCCACAAGGCACAGAATGCTGGTCCCTGATCTTCACAGGGACTTTTCTGACTTATGTATCTGAGTTGCCTTCAGAATTACTACAGTCATGAATGTTCTCCTGCAGGCTCAAAGAGCAGTCTGAACTCAACCTTTAAGACATTCACATGTCTGTCAATGGGTTAATGGGAAAGAAAATGTGGTACATTACAACAATGGAATATTACTCAACTGTTAAAAGTTGAAGTTATAAAACTTGCAGGAAAATGGATGGAATTAGAAAAAAATCATACTGAGTGAGGTAACCCAGATCCCAAAGGCAAATATGGTGAGTATTTGCTAATCTACGGGTGTTAGCTGTTAAGTCTTCAATAAGCAAGGTACATTTTGAACAACCATAGAGGAGAGGAATAAAGCAAGGGACTAGTGGGGAGGGGAGGCTCTCCCTAGGAAGAAGAAATACAATAGATAGTTAAAGATGGACTAGGGGGTGGAACTGGAATGCAAGGATCAAAGGGTGAAGGTGAGGGAAGAATGGGTTAAGAGAGGGAAGACAGGAAGGAGCAGTTAAAACGAAGGGCCATTCTAAGGGTTGTATGGAAATGCAATAAAGTGGAAGCCTTTTAAAATAGATACAAACATAAAGGAAATCTAAATAGACTTGCAAAAAAAATGGGATGACAAGGCCCCAACTAGACTTCTCTAGCCACCAGATGAAATGTTCAACACTGGGAATGGGCTACATCTAATCAAAAAGTTGGCCAAAGAGGCCCCATGGGAATCTCCAAACAACCCAGGCTGTTGCCAAGGCTATTGGCTGCTCTCCACAAACTGCTGGCAAGGCTCTATTGCCAAAGGCAACACCTACATTACCTACTAAACCCAGAGACATTGAGCTTGTGCCTGCTTAGAGCCTTCACCCTTGCTGACTAGTGTTCAAGGTAAGGAAGGGTCTCTGTATATTGCCAGAAGAGAAAGGTAAACACCAACTCAACTACAAACTCTTAGATCTACAATGGTGACCTGTCTGCAAGATGTGTGTCCGTGAAATAGTAACAAAACTCTGTAGGAGTAACTGACCAAGATCTGGTTGGAATTAAGACCCATTCTATGAGGTGGAACTCATGCCTGCCACTGCTTGGGTGGAAAAGAACCTGAAACTAGAGAGGCTATGGACTTAGGGGAAAACCAAACACTACTGCTCTGCTAAAGGAACATAGCAGTAAAATGATTCCTAATGACCTTCCGTTACAGTCCCAGATCAGTGCCTTTCTCTGCATCATCACAAAGGCTTCTTTCTCCTGCAGAAGATGGGATATGGAGACACACAGGTGGACAATGTGCAGCAAGTACAAGACCTGGAATCACTCAGCCCTAAATTTGTTGTAAAATCCCTCCCCTCAGGACCCACGGAAGCTCATGGAAGAAGAGGAAGAAAGATTGCAAGAGTCGGTGATGATGGAAGACACCAAGAAAACAAGTGTTGATAATCTCTTGAAGAAAGAAAGGAAGGAAGGAAGGGAGGAAGGGAGGGAGGGAGGAAGGGAGGGAAAAAGAAAAGGAGGAGGAGGGGGGGATTTCTCCAACAGTCTTACTGGATATACAAACCACACTTAAGGGTAGGCCCCAGACCCACCAGTAGATGGCCAACATAAAACAAACTCAACAGTATTTTTTTTTCTATCTCATAATGCTTTGTCTGAACATTTTTTTAAAAAACCTTACCGGTCATTTGCTTATGTATTATGGTTTCTGGATTTGTATTTTTATGGGATTCCCATTTGTGCAAATGTATATGTCTCTATATCTATATGTTCTCTTGTGCTTTTTCTTTGTCTCTTTTCATTTTTCTTGTTTTTTTGTCCTAGTCTGCTTTGTTTGTTTTTGTTTTATCTTATTTTTAAAATGTCTGTTTGTTGTTCTATTGAGAGAGGGAGAGGCAGAGAGGATATGGATTTGGGTAGATGAGAGGACCTACGAGGAGTTGGGGGAGGAGAGCCCCTAACCAGAATATAATGTAAAAATAATCTATTTTCAATTTTACAAGAAAAACAAAAACAAAAACAAAAAACAAAAAAAATACCCAACAAAACAGACATTGGATCATGTGGATCCAACTCACATGTAGAGCATGTGAAAGGACAAGAAGAGAGGCATGACTGGCTGAGCTAGGAGCCTCACGTCCTTCTGAGCTCCACCTGCAAAACCGTCTCTGCTCCCTGAATGTAATTCCTCTTGAGTTAAGGTGAGGCAGATGTCTTCGTTAAAAGTAACTAGGTATTATTCTTATTAAGAGTCAGAACCTCAAAGGGAAACCAGGCTTTACGTCCAATAAGATTTCTTTCTAACCAGTTTCCCTGACCTCTTGGGAAGCAGCACACCTCTGCAGTGGGAAGCACTCCACTTAATGAACATCTCAGTAAGTGAGCACTTCCTGCCTTCCTGGCAAGACAGCTGAATCCCAGGAGCTGCCACTTCTGGGCTCAGTAGATGGTCTTATTGTGCAGCTTCGTGTTTATTACAGTCAAGATGTAATAGTCTGCTTTTGTGTTGACATGAAGCATCATGACTTGGCTCGGCGTAATATTTTCTCTCAGATACAAAAACAAAACCATTTTGCTCTGTCATGTCAAGTTTCCCTACAAGGATGCGCTGCTCACTTGGGTATCCAGGTATTGAAATTTAACACCAGGGAGGGAAAGCACAATCTGATATCTACGTAGATTTCCTGGGGAGTATTTATGCTTTTAATTTTTACTGTTATAACATGGTTCCTGCTCCACTCTCCCCTGCTCTCCCACTCTCAGAAAGACATCTCTGCGGGACTCCTTTGTGAAAAGTTTCAACAACAACCCATGTTGAATACGCATCAGTCCCTTTTCCGCTAACTGGCTAACAGGGAGAAGAGACAAGGTCCCTCTTACTGGGATCAGCTTCACTGCAGTTATCTTGTAAGCAATGCGGTGCAGCTTTGTGAAACCCAGCCTTTCATGGTGAAAGTGAAACTTTGTCCCTAATGCCTTGCGCTCATACAGTTCTGGTGCTTTGTGGGGCTGCTTTGGGCCCTAATTAAACTCTGTTGGCTACATGTCTGTTGTAACAAAAAAACAAAATAAAATAAAAAAAGTATTTTCATAGCAAACTGTTGTACCGAACCTCCATTTCCTGTGGTCATACTATGTAGTAAATAACCTATATTAGTAAGAACATTAGACATGCCCAAGGCAGGACAAAAGCATATATTCAGTATCACATTTAAAACGCACTTTGAAGAATAATTAGGAATCACAACAAAATTAAACCGTTTCTGCAAAAATGTAGCTGAGTTTTTAAAAGACAATGCCAAAACGTACTAAAATTTCACTGGAACAATATTTATTTGCAGTTGATTTTTAACATAGTTACACAGAACAAATAACATTAAGTATGATATATTTAGGAATAGATTATAGGTTCCCCCAAATCGAGTATATATGTATGTGCCTATGTGCATATACATATATATATATAATAAATATAATTATTATAAACCATCTTCTCTGCATAAACTATTCTAACTTGGATTTGCTTTTAAATGTCAGATGAAAATACTTTTTAATATAAGTTGTTTTCTTTTTTATAAAAACAGTTGTCTTACAAGGACAAAGACTGAGGCAGGTCAGAAGTACAGCTCTAAAAAGGGAACTCTAAACAAACTGACAAGGTTTGTTTAGCTAATGCACATTGCTAGAAGACATCCCAAACTCTTTTTGTTGGGATAAAAACAGTAAATTTGAGGACTCATGGGCACTTCTGAGCACATTTCACCAATGTGAGTGTATCTTTAGGCTGGGGAGACGGCTCAGTGGGTAATGGCTCAGAATGCACGTGAAGCTAAGCTCAGTATCACACATCTGTAATCCCAGCATTTCTATGGCAAGATGAGGTCAACATCCCTGGAAGATTTCAAACCAGCTGGGCTGGCAAGTGTGCAAGAGGAAACAAGAGACCTTGCCTCAAACAAGGGGCAAGGTAAAATTGTCTTCTGACCATCACCTGCACACTGTGGCGCATGTGCAATAACATACAGACATGCGGTTGTACACATGTGCATGTACACATGCACAGAGAGAGAAAAGAGAGAGAGGATAAAAACAAAATCTTATGAGTAAATGAGAAAAGCAAAAGAGCTGGCTTCAAGTTGTCAGAATAAAACCCTATTTTGGCTAGGATATAAGGGTTGGGGCAGCTATTTTCAACAGGACATATTGAGAGCAGGCCCCGTCATAAGTGCTTTATACGGGAATTATTTTATTTAATTTTTATTCTACGCAAAAAGACATTTGATACCACTACTTACACTTTAAAGTTGGGAAAACATACACAAAGATACAGGTGACTTGAACTGAGGAATAGAGGTAGCACTGAAGACTAGGTCACCAATACCAGAAGTGATGTCTAATGATTCTCCATACTGTCCTCTGATGGCTGTTCAGCATCAGTGGTGACATCAGGAAAGGAACATCATCCCTAAACTTATTCTATTGTTCTGGTTGGTTCTAAACAAGCCACTTCAAATCCTACTGTTCTGGATTTGAATTCTGCCAGATGTTCTCTCTCTCTCTCTCTCTCTCTCTCTCTCTCTGTGTGTGTGTGTGTGTGTGTGTGTGTGTGTGTGTACACTTTTCCGTCACTGTGCAGGAGGAGGTGCATGGTGCAATCCACCTTACTGGCTGCTCCAGTCTCGAAGGAGATCCCATCATAAGAAAGTGTTTAATGAAACAGATTACCATCCTTCCCTCTCACCACATAAGCAGGACCTTTGCTAATTTCTGCTATCTCACATACTCCTGAAACAGCTAGAATTGGAGACAGACATGATTTCAAATCAATCAGGATGCTCTTTTGTGTCAACCCCTGGGAGAATGCATTGAATGAAATGTATTTCTTAACAGACATTTTACTAATTGTGTTTTCTAGACAATTTAATTCCATCAAGAGAAACATACAATTTGCAGACTGTAGAATATCTGATTTTAATTCCCATGTCATCTATTTTTGGTACACGATTTTAAAAACAGTTAAAACACACACACACTCTCTTACTTATTTCTTTGAAACTCAAAACAACTTTATTTATACAATTATTTTAAATGGTGTAACTTTCTAGAACATAAAAAAATGGTATGTTGATCTAAAACAAAATGCATCTCAAATTACAAAACATGTGTAGTGAGTTGCAAATCTCCTGACAACAAAAGAGTATACATACATGCTGTTCCTAATACCTGATATTGTGTCCTTGCCAATAACATTAGGGTCTCCCAAAACAAAATCATTTTAGGGTGGGACTCTATGACCTGTACCCCTAAAAGAGAAAGAGGAGGGAGTCTGAGATGCAGAGATCACCAGGGAGGAAGACCACATGAAGACAAAGACAAAGAATGTATCTGAGAGCAGCTAAAGACAGCCTGTAGGGCACTATTCATGTCTTGACTAGATCTCTGGCATCTAGGAATGTCAGAGGAGGTATTTCTATCTATTTTATCTTTCACATACTATGGCAATTTCTTTTGACAGCCCTAGGAAACATCCAAGCTATGCATTTGCAGATAATAAGCATGCAATCAAAGTATGTAATATGTAGCACAACTTGTATGTGGCCCTGTGCCTCTGTTTTCTTCTTTCTGGAGCCATGAATGGGATACTTTTAAGTACATTTACTAGTCATTTGCAAGTATGTGGGTACAGTGCTGGGGGGAAACACATGTGTGTGCCAGGGGAGTAAGGGGATGCAGGAAGAAGGCTTGTGGAATCTGTCCCTCCTTCTGTGACCTGAGACCTGGGGAGTAAAGTCAGGTCATCGGGCTTGCTGACAAGCCTTTATGTGCTGAGCCATCTTGCCAGTCCAAGAAGAAATATTGGTAAAAATCACCTTCCAAACATGGAAGGAAACTTATTAGAACTTTGGATTCTATGAAACAACTTAAAAAACTATCACTTGTATTGAGGCAGAGGGGCAAACAACTATTCTTCCCTTGATATTACAATTTACTTTTCCCAATTAAGAGCAAAAAAAATTGATTTATGAAAGTAACTTACTTGTTCACTAAAAATACCTATGTTGTTGGGAGATGGCTAATCATTAAAGTATTTGCCATACGAGTATGAGAGCCTGAGTGTGGATCCCTAGCATATATATCAAATTCCAGGAACAAAAGTGCCTGCATTCAATACCAGTGCTGGGAGGCAGAGCCAAGGGGATCCCTGGAGCACACTGGCCACATTGACTAATCCAATTATTGACCTCAGTGTAAGTGAGAGACTCTATCTAAAAAAGATAAAATGTTAAGCTATGGGGGATGACATCTGACATTGGCCTCTGGCCTCCACATGTACAAGCACGTGTGCACACACATGCAGATGAATAAACACCCTTATAAACATGTGTATACACACACACACATACACACACACACACACACACAAATCTAAATTTCACAACACTTGATGTATAGAAACTCCAAGGGCTAGTGACCAAGCACTGCTTCAAAGGGGCTATAACGGCTTCATTTTTCTTAGCTTTGATGCTATTCGATGAGGGAGAAAGCAGTGGCTCATCACACCTCCTCCATGTCTTACTGCAGCTCTGCGATCTTCTGCAAACTAACACACCTACAAGGCTACTATGGTTTGAAAATATTTCTACCAAGATCCATGTGAGCCATGAATGGATCAATGACTAACGTGGGAGTGAACTCTCCCTTTCATAAGACTGGATAAGTGAACAGGAGAGTGGATTGTTGAGGAACAAAGCAACTCTTCACTTTTGCATCTTCTCACATGTCATCTTGTCTTCCGCTTATGCACCAGGAGTTAAGCAGAAAGGTCCCTGTTAGTGCTAGGCTCTTAGAGTTCCCAGATCCCCAACATCAAGAGCCAAAATAAACCTGTTATCATTGAGTATGGAACATCCCTCAAGGGCTCATGTGTGGAAGGCTTGGTCCCCACCTGGTAGATCCAATCACAGAGAGGTGATTGCATCATGGGGGTTTTACCTTCCTCCATTCATTACTTGATGGAATTCATAAAAACTTGGAAATTCTGGGGGGGGGGGGTGAGGGAGCTTCTTGACTATGGATACAATGTGAGTTGCCACGTCATGTTCCTGCCTTTGCAGCCATGATAGTCTGTATACTTAAACTGTAAACCAAAATAACTTCTTCTTTCCTGAAGTTGCTTTCATCAGACATTTCTTTGCAGCAATGCGAAAAGAGACTTATACACCTTCCATGCTTGGTCATGTCCTGTTGGCTAACTGTCAGTCTACCAGCAGTGGGGCTCGACTCTGAGATCTCAGTCCCTATCATTGCCATTAGTCAGCTCCATTAGGTGTTCAAAGGCTGCAGTTCCTACCTGATGTTCACATCTGATGTCTTTGTCATATCACCCAGCTGCATGCTGGGCAGAAAGTGGACACTTAATATTTATTACTGGTTGTTAAATGGCCAAAGAAGGTATCCTTCCATAGGTTTGCTCCAGGGACCTGGGAATAGTAACATCCTCTCTCCTAGAAGGAAACCTCTGATTTAGGTATGGGATGGGGAATAGTGAAGTGCTGCTGTGGAAATCACTGCCGAGTTGTTCTGTCAAGCTCCAAGCCCCATCCAGGTGAACACGATGGCCTTGGTTAACAGCAGAGCTGTACTGCCCACTGGGACCTATATTCTGGGGCACACATGATAGAGGAATGGAGGACAGGTCTCCAGTTGCTAGCAATTAACATTGACTCAGATCACCCAGGAAGATTGATTTGCATATCTTTTTTGAATCAATTAATTGTGATGAAAATTAGGTTTTCATGAGTAAATTTTTCTTGCAATTAATATTTACAGAACATGAACTATGAGTAAATTTAACACTATTCCTATTTTAATTGTTCTTATCAGCTTTAACTCAAACATTAAATGACAACAAGTAAAGATTCTGCTATTGAGTGGTCCCCTTAGTGACAAATTTTGCTAGAGGACTTTTACTCCAAACTCCTCAAAAAACCAAGGTCACATTTGTCCCAATCTAGCACTCTCTCTTTTTCTGATTTCTAAGATAAAAATCTGATAAACTAAGAGTCTGTAGCTATCCTAACCAGCTCAGGTGGTTCATGGTATAACGGCTAGTCTTTCAGTTCTTAGTAAATGTTCTGCTATTTTTGCAGTTTTTTTTTTTCCACTGCTGACTCTAAATTTTACTGTGTTGGAGAAACACTGAAGAACTCTTATCTAGACTGTCTAATCGTTAATCAACTCTCAGGAAAAATCATCCTGATCTTAGTTAGATAAAATATGGAGGCCCTTCTGCCTCAGTAATATAAATCAAATCTTTTGCCCATGCTCAGTGTAAAGGGAAACTTTTGGAACTCTCTATGCTATAAGATGTACTGTTAAACCGAAACTTGTATTGATTAATTATAGTTACTAATAATACTAACTATGAGGCTAATTTAAACAAATATATGTTAGATTGTTCAGAAATTTCTAGGATATAGAAAAACAAGTAAATCACACTTAACTAATTCAGTACTGAGGATATGTCTACAACACTTAGGAGAATCAACCCTGTAGTTAGAAGGAAGCAGAGATTCAACGCTGGTGTAAGGTCCTCTAAGCAGAATCGTGGCTCCTCAGAGTGGTGACAGAAAGTTGGTGCACATGTTGATAGAAAACAAGGAAGAAGAAAAAGGAAAGAGATGTCTGGAGGATTCTGCAAACAAATGAACAAACCACCCTAGATTTAGATGTTAAACACAGCCTGGCTTTGAGATTAACAGAAGCCACAGAGCTGTGAAAAGCTGACATAGTTGAGGACACCGGTGCTCTCTCCAGAACACAGGAAAGAGTCCTGGGAAGGACCAGGGGACAATCAAGAGAGCAGTCTGCAGGAGCGGGTGGGACTGCAGTAAACAGAAGGCGGGGCACTGAGTGCCTTAGAGATGGAGCTCCCTCCCCAAGCTTCTCCATCTCCCTGCAAGATGGAGTGCTTCTACCCATAAGCTTGGGATCCTTTCCTGTTGCACACAGGAATACACAGAGTACATGAGAGTCAGAAGTCAGGATGGTTTCTAAGAATTGATGAAGTAAAGGTCATTCTAACAATCATGAAGGATATACAACATAAAACAAGAGTTAGTCATAGCATTGGGGAGGGTAGTGAAATATTCATGCTGTAGCATGTAGGGAGAAGGAATAACAAAACCAGAGAGGCAAGTGTTCCAGAAAATAAGTGTAATTGACCCAGGAACAAAGTACTGTCAACATCTCATAAAGGTATACAAAATAAGTTGAAAACCCATTCAAGAACAAATCTGAAGCATTCAGTTTTAAGAATTCTAAAGAGAAAAATAAAAGGGGACCAACACTAAAACAACATGAAGAAGACATTAAAAGAATAAAAATTAGAATATGTTAAAATTTAAAGCTAAAAAATTAAGATGAGCACTGTCATAAGTAGAGAGAATAGATGAAGGCAATGATTTATAAAGAATGTGTAGCTGCTCTTATGTATTCTAGTGATGGCTCTCACTTAAAAACCAAGCAAGTTCAAGTAGGTTGCACATACCAGTTTTTAAGAAAGTAAAACAGGGGCTGGGGAGATGGCTCAATGGTTAAGAGCACTGGTTGTTCTTGAGAGGACCTGGGTTCAATTCCCATCACCTGTACAGTAGCTCACAAATGTCTGCTAAATACATTCCAGGGGATCGAATGCCCTCTTCTGGCCTCCACAGGTACCAAGCACACAAATGGTGTAGAGCCATACATGGAGGCATAACACCCATATGTACAAAACAAAATAAAAATAACTAAAATAATTAAAAAAAAACCAAAATGACTTAGAACAAAGGCCTAGAGATTATGGCTCAGTGGAAAGGTGTACTTGCCTTGGAAGTCTGGGAATCTGTGGTCAAACCCCCAATCCCACATAAAATGGCATACATGGCTGCCGATGCATACAACCCCAGCATTGGAGGGATGGGCAGAGAGAAGCATATCTCACATCTCCCTGGCAGGCTAGCGTAGCCAGAACAGTGAGGCAGTAAGGACCTTGTTGTCTCCAGGAAATAATAAAAAGAACAATCAAAGAAGACACGATGTTCTGTTCTGGCTTCCACATGTATACACAGGCATGTGTGCACCCTCAGAGTCACATGCATGCAACACACACACACACACACACACACACACACACACACACCACAATACAAAACATCTCAATGAAATAGGTAGTCCTATCAGTCTCACTTTAAAGATTAAAAAGGACTTAAAGAAATAAGGATTAAATTCATGTAAGATAACAGAACTAGTAAGTTGGGACTTAGACACAGCTTTCCTACTTCCAAAACTATTACTCATAATCCAGAGCTAGAACAGGATTAGGTAGGAATGAACAATTCAGATACTTCCTGTTCCCAACAAGTGCTAAACACTGAACATAATAGAAGACATGCAAACTGAAGCAATCAGCTTATCAAATGGATAAAAAATGAAAATGGCTGAACAAATTTGAAGCAAACGACCCATCAAATTTGCAAATACCTAAAAGGCTGAATAAGAATTGGTATATATGGTGAAATAGGAACTGGCATAGGTTCCTAGGAGATGCAGAAATGAAGTCACCATTTCATAAGATAATGAAAGGAAACCCTTCAATTTGAAGATGGACACACCTCTGTTCCAGCAGTTCTAATGCCTCAGGGATATACTTCAACATTTGCCTAAGAACAACTGTTTCCTGCCAAATGTCCACTTTTACTGCAGTGAAAAAAACACCATGATCAAAAGTAACTTGAGGAGGAATGTGCTCATTTCATCTGATAGCTGGTAAGTCCATCACTGAGAAAAACCCGGCCAGAATGTGGATGCAGAAACTGATGGAGAGAACATGAAAGAATGCTACTTTACTGACTTGCTCCTCATGGCTTACTCAGCCTGCTTCCTTATGGCACCCAGGACCGGCAGGCCAGTGGTGGCTCTGCCTACAGTAAGTTGGGCCCTCACACATCATCTATCGAGAAAATATACCACAGGCTTACCAACAAGCCTATCTGGTCGGAGCATTTTCTCAATTGAAGTTCTTCCTTTCCAATAACTCTAGGTTGTGTTAAGTTGACAAGCATGATAAATATCAAAATATCTACTGATCTGACAACAGATAATGAACCACAATTTATATGCCCGATTAAGATATTATAAAGCAGAAAAAAAGTAGTGAAATATGCATTCACAACGCTGTGGGACAGATTTACAGAGTGAAACTTCAAGTATGATCTCTGGTATACGTAGCATTATTGTCAACGCCATATGTCATCTGGACAAGAACAGTGAATCCAGAGATCTCTAGCATATGTCACATGATAGTCAGTGTCATGTGTCACCTAGACGAAACCACAGAATCCAAGGACCTCTGGTATATGTAGCATGATAGTCAATGCCATGTACTACCTGGAATAGACCACAGAATCTAGAGATCTCTGGAATATGTAGCATAATGGTCAATGTCATGTGCCACCGATATTAGAGCACAGAATCTAGACACTTGGTCAAACATTATCCTAGCTGTTTCTGTGAAGGTGTTGCTTAGATGAGATTAGTATTAGCAGATGGCCTAACACAGATTATCTAGGGCATGGGTGAGTCTCATTCAGTCAGGTGAAGAAAGAAGTTCTGCTTACAAGATGCACTTCTTCCAGCAGACTGTCTTCACACTTGGTCTCTCCCATGGAGCTGAAGCCTGTGAGCCTATCTGCAGGTGTGAGCTTGCTCAAAGTCTACAAAGTCCTTAGCCAATTCTTCAGTATAAGTATCTCCCAGTCTGTCTGTCTGTCCGTCTATGTATCTATCATCTATGTCTTATGTTGGCTGTTTATTCAGAGAATATTGACTAACAGATTTAGATGATGTATTTAAAAGACACAAAGTGACCGACAGACAGATCTGTACCTGGATGGCTTAGAACCTGGAATGATGTTATGCTGCTCGTTGTCAGCAAGCACCGAAACAATATACATACAATCTTCGAAGGCCAAGTGAATCTCAGTTTTCAAGGACAGTGGCTATGCCTCATTTCTAGCACATGAAGATGAGTTGATTTCCTTCAATTATAATTTGAATGACTGGGGCAGTTTTGAAAGCTAGATAAAATTATTACTTCAGAGTGGAAACTCTCTATCAGTTAATTGTTAAAATAGTTAAAACCATTCCTTTTTTCCTGGGATGTTGTTTTTATATTTTTACTTTGTAACAGCAAATAATTTGTATTCTGATGTGCATTATAATTTATAATGTATGTTGTAAGTATGAGTTAGCAAAAATATCGCTGTCCTAATTTGTGGACCATGTCAGACATCATTCAGTTTTGACAAATTATTCAGTGCCTTCTCAGTCATGACTCTACTGTAGCCAGATCCAGTACTACTACAGCTTATTTTCCTTTTGTATAAAGTATTACATCCATATTTAAGGTGGTATGACATGGAAACTGCATGCTGTATATTTAAAGTCCTATGAGATTAGGATTCTCAAGGAAAAGTAACATTAAATGACATTGATATAGTGAAAATCATCTACATACACAGATTTTATTGTTATAAAGAGAGCTCATTTCATTTTCTGCTATATCTTCAAGTGATGTCTTTAAAGCCCAGGAAAAAACAATCGCTAATTTATTTTAACGCCATGTCAATTATACTAACAGATTTCTAATTAAAACCCTTGTTATGTAAATCAGTCCTTCACTGCTTCTATGAGTGCAATGATTATATAGGTTGTCAGACACAAGATACTGATTCACTCATGAGCATATACTGTGGGCTTCATTGTCTATAGATCTGTTTGCATATTTTTATATGTGGATAAAATGGAAATAGGTAGGACTGCGGTTTGAAAGCAGCTTTCTAAAAGGGCCCTGAAACATTGGATAGGCCAGTTAGATATTACCTTATTTTAAGTTGGTTATATGAAATTCTAAAACTAAAAATAATGAAACTTTCTTTTTTTGCTATGAAATATACGGCTCCTTGGTTATGGAAAAAAAATGTGTAATTTCAAGTGCTACCAACTATGGAAAGCACATGTTTATTTGGTTTCTTTGGTTCATCCTTTCAGAGGTTTTAGCCATAGTTGCTTGGTCCTGTAACTTTGGGACTGCTGTAAAGCTGATCACCTTAGCAGTAAGTACAAGATGGAGCAAAGAACTTGTTCCATAGTAGCTGTGGGGGGGAGAGAGAGAAGGAGAAGGTAGGGAGGCACAGAGAGAGAAGGATTTGGGGGATGGATGGAGGAGAGAAAGAAAAAGAGAAAGAGAGGGACAGAGAGAGGGAGAGAGAGAGAGAGAGGCAGGCAGGTAGGCACATAGACATAGAGACACAGAGACAGAGAGAATGCCCATACCGTGAGGGTGTCAATACCCTGACAAGGGCAAGGACATACTCCCAGTGACCTTCTTTCCACTAGGCCCCATCTCCTAAATAATCTTCCTAATATGCTATCAGCTTGGAGTTCCAGCCTTCAAGACATGAGCCACTGAAGAACATTAATCCCAACCAAACTCTCAATAAAGTCTGTCCGTTCCCATTTCTACTATTTGCCTGTCCCTATGTTAGGTTCTCAGAGCCCCATTTAAGCTAGACACAGATCCATCTAAGGAGGAGGATCCTTGGCAGAAATATAGGTAGTGAACCAGGAAGTGAATTACAGGATATACTGTGCTACGATAGGCCACTTACCACAGGTGAGCATCGAGCATGGCTTTCTAGATGAAGTCTTAAGGGAACAAGAGTTGACAGAGGGAAAGAAGACAGCGTCACATTGGCAGCATCCTTAATGAAGGAAACTTTTTTTTTTCAGATAGCAATCCATTCTCTGTAGCTGGAGCTTTGCCTATGGGAGCAGGGTGTCAATAAAAACAGAAACTCCAAAGAGAAGCAGCAACAAGACCATAACAGGGTTGAAGCCCACGGTAAGGAGCAGGACGGGTTGGAATTCCTTTCTTTCATTGGCAAATGAATTTTCTGGGCAGCAACCACTTACGGGTTACAGACAAGGAACATTTGGTATTAGTTTTCTCAGTTCCCACCTTCACTGTGTAAGGAGAGGACAGGATGGGAATAACAGGAAGTTGGCTGGCACCTCCCAAAGCAAATCCTATCATAAACCATCAGGTATTGGAGCAGCTACAGGGAAAACACAATGTTCAGTGTAAGACAGAAGGAAGTTCGCTATGAGTCTCAGAAGACATGGGGGGATAATAAGCATAATAAAAACCCCAGGCTTCTTCATCCAGTGTGTATGACTGGTGAATCCACCTATACTTAAAACCCGTGCAAAATGAGGGCTCAAGACACGTTTGCTTCTATATATAAAAAGTCTATAATTACAATCTCACCACTCCCATATTCCATCTAGGGAAGACCACAACTTGGACAGCTAAGCAGAGGGGGAGGCAGGCTTTATGGCATTAAATCTTCTCTGTGTTCCTGTAAACAAGTGAGCACAGATCTGCAGTTAGAGCCAACAGGGCAGATGAATGCATGCTGTGGGAAAGCCCAGAACAATCTACCTCCTTCTGCGGGGAAGGCCCAGTGAGGTATCCTCTGCATCCCCAGCAGGTGCCATTCTCTGGCTGCCTTGACTACTGGATCCCTGACAGGATCCATTCTGAGACAGCAGGGATGTGAACGAACCTTTACACTCACCATTCTTCAAAGGAGAATAAATAATTCAGATGAGATAGAAAGAATCGTTTCCTGCACAGAAAACAAATAACTTGCCTGTGTAAATACAGTTTCCTATGCTATGAAATAGGGACACTCAAGGGACTATCAGGCAAATTAGTTTAACAAAAGAGAAAGGAGCTCAATGGGGCTGGCAGCAGTGTGGGTGAGTGGGAGGAGGCACTGTTTCAGGAATCTGGGTGTTGGATGCCTCTCCTGGCTGTGTTCTTCACTAGAAAGCACCCAGATGCTGCCTCATTTGACAGACATCATGAGGACCACAGGGTGGGGACAGCACAGGTTTTGCAATCCAACACTAATATGTTCTGACTCTGCAAGGGACATTTCCCTGTGAGCTCAGGTGCATACCTAATGCCTCTGCCTTGTAGTTTTCTGCCAAAAGCCCTCCTTGAAGCTACAGAAACCATCTGCTTCTACCTGAGTGCAGCCCAGAAGTACAGGACATTAAGGTTTCCAGGACAAGGACAACCAGTGGGAACTGGTGGGTATAAGTCTGCTTCTGTGGATTACAGGTAGAGGGAATCTGCTGCTTCTTCCAAGTACAGAGCCAGCCTGTACTCAGTGCCTATAGTCTCTGGCTCTCCCCACTTCCTAAATATACAACCTGTACTCAAGCCCTTGTCCCAGATTCTATAAGGATATCAAATAAGGACAGAATGAAGAACGTAATCATCAAAATTCATTGTCAAGTTGGCACGGTGACAGTGGGGTCACCAGGGAGGGAAGGAGGAACAGTGTCAGCAAAGGGGGAGGGTAGCAGGAAGAAAGGGTGAGAAGTGGGAAGTGTGTGTGTGTGTGTGTGTGTGTGTGTGTGTGTGTGTGTGCGTGCGCACGTGCACTGACATTCCCATATTAAAGAAGTTCCTAATTTAAAGATTCTACAAGGCTCATGGGCAGATTAGTATTTGATGATTGTGAGAGTTGCAATGTGGGAGATCCAGATTCAAATTATCTTGAGCTATCTTTTGAGCCTTAACAGCCATTCATTACCCAGCTGTGTGTCACCTACCATCTTGTGACTACCATGTGAAACCTTTTGGGATTTATTAGCTTAATAAACTAGTTTCCACTAACTCAAGAGCTAATCATGCCATGAGATAATATCTGAGACCTACAGCAGCTATTTTCTTCTTTGCTGTAGTCTGCCTACTTGATGCTTCAACCAATGTAACTCAGGACTGCCTTAATTTATGATTTGCTTTTGTTTTCTAAGTATAAAACCTTCAGTAAAGTCTTTCCATGTTGTTAAATTATTAAGGGCAACCTAATCTATGTTCCCTGGCTATGACCATCCATACTTTGCTCAAGAATGAACTGTCTCTTAGTCCCTATATAACGCGAGTTTCATTTAGCACAGCTAGGTGGGGTGTGATTGGTGCTGATGTGCCAGCCAATCTGTTAGGATTCACATAGGCTCCTGAGCATCACCTGTTTCCAGAAACAGTAGCTAATGGACCAAACTTCAGTTGTAGCTCAGGATGCCAGTGCCCAGAACGCTATTTTCCACGTTTTGCAGCCAGAACACATTGATATATGCGCATGCATATGCATGCATGTATTTTCTAATTACTGTATATATGAGTGGAACCAAAGGTCACAAAAACATTATTCTCCCCACATGTACTGCTATTTTCTACCTTGCTATGCATTCTTTCCATCTTCCTCCTTTTGTACTTTACAGAGCGGTTTTCATAGCATGCGGTTTGAAATTCACTAGTCTAGATTGCTCATCCCAGGAAACTGAATGAGCCAATCACCCCCACTGCATCTCACTGTCTTGTTTGGTAAAGTCAAAAAGACAGTCTGGTGTGACAATCGCAGTTCCTTCTGTCTCTCAAAGAGTTTAACTATCCTTTGCCAAATTCCTCCTAGAGCATCAGACCACACACTCCATATTCTAGTAGTCTTAATAGTTAATAGGTGACACCCTGAAGATTATAAACTACATTTGGTTTTATATTTTTTCCAGGAAATATATTTTCTCTGATGTTGTAAAGCCTTTCAGTAATATACTTGCATATTTTGAATTCAAGTATCAATAAAAGTCATAAAATACTTGCAAAGTTATAACTTTAATTGCTTTGTCTCTAGTGTACACTACTAGGCTTCTCCCTGCAACAAAGGCATTCATTCTGCTTAATACATCACTTTCTTCTGGCTCCAGCACTGCGTAACCACAGACATGCCTTTGTCCTCAGGGTCCCCAACCTAGACCATCCCTCACCTGACTGCATCTCAGCTAATCTCAGCTCTGATGTGTCCCATTTCATTCCCATAAGGCTCCCATTTCCCTATGCCTCCGCTCCTATACCGCCACATGAATCTGATTATACTATTGTGTTGCTGTTTGCGTACGTGGCTCTCAGCACTCATTTCATTCACCTTTGGACCCAGAGCATATAAGGAGTACATGGCACAAAACAGGTGATAAGGAAGATAGACCAAATCCCATCTTTCCAATTTTTACATAGATGTTCCTACACTCATTTGTAAATGCCATTTCCCAATACAAGAGCAACTATAGAGAACCATCAGTGAACACTGCAGGTTTCCTTATTATTCTGTAGGGGGCATTTTTTTTTTTTTTTTTTACTAAATTGAACGTGGCCATAAGAAAACCTTCAGGGTACTGAGAAAATGGTACACTTGCAGAGGGACAGCTCTTTCTCTTCAAACCAGCACCTACAACATGAATACAGGTGCATCCTCCAGCAGGTCAAATTGCTGAGGCATTCCTTTAGCATCAGGTAGAATTCTCTTCATGTAAATGAGAAAAACCCACACGATAAATGTCAAGCCAAGCCACCAACCAATGAATGAACATCAACTTCATTGCCACTCTCTGGGCTCTCAGAAACTTTGAAACCTTGGAAAGAACACCCTCCGAGGAGTCTCAGGGGACTCAGTTTCCCTGCTACCCATCAATGCGTCTCAGTGTTGTTCCTCATCACCTCAGAGGCACATCATGGCTCCATTTCTCACTGTTCACAATCAGAGATAAATGAATATCACCCTCATTTGGCCCCCACATCCAAAAGCTCCAGGAAAAGGATCTCAAAGGCTTAAATTTGAGTACGAAAACTAAATAGTGGAATAGTTCCTGTCACCAGGAGGTGAGTCCATCCAGAGTTATGAAATGCCTGGCTGCCCTGAACCAATGGGATACGGTCTAGAGAAAGATGTTACAGATGGCATGGAGGTATGCTATGCTTGACTTACAAATGACAGGATGCTAGCTACATGCTTCCAAGAAATATCTCAATGCCCTGTTGCTTAAAATACAGTAATATGAGCAATCTTCTCTTTACTTATGAGGAATAGATTCAGTATTTTAAAGCATAGGTCTCTTTATGTAATTTTAAGGGTTCTGCATTCTTTCCCTTAGACTAGATTAAAAGCTGTAAGGGAACCAAGGCAGCTGTTACTTTTGTCTGTAGCTCCCTGCTAGGCATTTTAACAGGATGCTGATTGTACAGTAAGAGCTAAACCTCATGCACCTGGGGTATGTGTGCTTCTTATCAGCACAATTTGTTGCTCAAGTCAAGATGGTGCAGTCTGTAGTACTCACCTTCAGTTCCTACAATGAAAATAACAGCTTGCCTTTTACTGTTTCTGTCTTCATGATGTACTTAGGACTTTAATGATTGTGGGGTGTGTGTGTGTGTGTGTGTGTGTGTGTGTGTGTGTATGCAGGTTAAAATGTGTGATGAATGCATGTGGAGACTAGAAGTTAAACTTAGATGTCTTTCCCGACATGCTTTCCACCTTGATTTTTTGAGACAGGCCCTCTCACTATCCTGTAACTTGGTAACTAGTTTAGGCTAGTTGACCTGGGGAGCCCACCATTCTCTCTCTCCCCAACACTGAATTATAAGAGTGCATCACAGTGCTGGGCTTTTTGATGTGGGTTTGGGTAATCTAAATTAGGTCTTCTTGCTTGCAAGGCCAGCACTTAGCCAGCTAAACTATCTCCCCAGATAGAAATATTTTTCAGTTTTAAATTTGCAGTTATTTCTGAGTGTTGTGATGCATGTCTGCAGTTTTGGAACCCCCAAAGATGGAGGAAGCAGAAGTAGGTGTTCCAAAGTATAAGGAGTTATGGGCCAGCCTTGGCTTGAGGCCCTATTTCAGAAACACGTTTTAGCTACATGTGGTGGGTCTAATACAGATAAACACCCATCATTTCATTCTATCTGCTGAAAGATGACCTTGGATTTCACTATAATTGACATTCAGAGGGGACTTCTAACAAAGTATAAAAGAATTCTTATCAAAGGGGCATTTCATTGAAAACATCAATTTTACCCACTATTGGCCTTACTTTTATGATCATGGAGGTCACTTGATACTTTGGTGGAAACCACATGCTCATATTACTCTTTTACATTAAAAGAGATGAATCAAAATAGAGTCTTTTCATAAGAATCTTCCTGTGTTAACAAAAAGTAACCTTCGTCATCTCTTTAACTGAACATACCGAAGAAGAGCACAAGGATCCCTAAAAAGGAGCACATGATGGCAGCTGGGTTTTGTTTTTTTTTTTTTAAATTAAATAAAATTGCTGGTCTTAACTGAGTCTTAGGAAGTTAGGATGTTCCTCCAATAGCAGGTTGACTGATAAAATTATGTTGCTGTGTGGGGGGGGGAGGGGATTTGAGTGTGTGAATAAGAAAAAAATGAGTGTTCACGTATTAGCTATCGTTAAGGAATAGTGTTTCCTGGTTAGTGTCAAGCACCTTTGGCCCAGACCCATCTCCACTCCCGAGCTTGTTCCATTGGATAGGTGCTATCAACCCGAGCCAAGTGGTCTAACCTAGGAACTTATACAAATTCCTTTTCCATCTTGACAAAGTTAAGGGTAAAATTTTATTTCGACTATGTGTTTCAGCCACCTAGCATGAGATTTATTTTCTTTCCTTATTAAACTCAAGAAATGTTCTCTTCTTTTGTCTTGGCAAAGATGAATCGTCAGCAGCAGTGTTCTTGTGCTTGGGTGACTACTGAGAAAAGTAAGGGAGTTACTTAACACGAACTTGCTGCGCTGGCCAGGCCACACGATACCATACGGCCACTGTGGTGGCTTACATGAACAACACCTCCCGTAGAGTCAGGCATTTGAACCCCAGTATTCCTTTAATAGCATCTACATGTTATATCTACTTACATGTCGAACTATATTTTTTTCTTTTGACTTTACTCATGTTTACACTAATGAAGCGAGGGTGGTGACACTATTGGGCACAGAGCATGGATTCTAAAATGACAGCAAACTTTACTCTCAGTGACATTATCCTAATCTTGACACTGTTACAGGGGGGAAAAAGCCAGCCCCGGTTGAATGGCTTTGATAGTGTCCTAAAAAATGGTCGACTTTAAGGAATCTGACCCAGGAAGGCCAGCCGTTTTAATATTCTTACTGACAGAGAGGAGCGCACAAAACACTGTGCTGTGAATGTCTCTCTCTTGTGATAGCTTCTGTAGGTTCTGAATCTAATCAGCAGTTTTTTTTTCTTGGAGGTGGTCACTTACTTTGGGGAATCTGCAAGTCATTTACTTGAAGATGAACGAAATAAACACCTCACTTCAAGGAAAACATCTCACACGACAGCACTATTCCCCACTACTCAAACTTGAGCTTTCACATAAAGATAGTATGGGAAAAATGCAGATTTACCATACAGACCTTTGAACTCCACCAGCTCTTAATGACTTTCTCATGTAATCATCAGTGATATTAACAAGTGCAACTTGTAGAAGTTGTGTGATGGACATTAATATTCAGAAGGTCTGAAAGAAACTTTTGGACTATGTCAACATCACACAGGATTTTAAAAGATCCACTCATGACCTTCAAGGTCCACCCAAGACAAGGCAACGGATTTTGAGTAACAGTAGAAAAAGACTCATTGGTATTTTCAATTCCATGTCACAACTAACCTTTAAGGAAATGTAATTTAGAGCTGTGGTATAGTTTCAAAGATTATCTGCAATTATTTGAAAAAGATTTGGAAATAATGTTTTCAACCATGGTAACTTGAATGAGAAATGCATCACATAGGTTCACGTATTTGAAAGATTGTTACCCAGGTGACACTGTTTCTGAAGGTTATGGAACCTTTAGGACGTGCTGCCTTGCTGGAGGAAATATATCACTGGAGGTGGGACTTGAGGGTTGGTATACTGGACTCACTTCCCGTCCACTCTGTTGTCTGTGAACTGGATGAAAATGTGATTAGCCTGCTTCCTGCTCCTGCGACATGTTTTTCCTTTCAGTTGTTTTTCCAGTTTCCTAAGCCAAAATAAACCCTCTCTTCCTTAAGTTGCTTTTGTTAGTGTATGTTATCACAGCACAGAAAAGCCACTAACACACTATCTATGGATGAGTATGGGTGCATTTCCTTAATGTGATTCCAGTGACATATATTGTGGAGAGTCATGGAGTTGGCCTGGTCTAGCTGCCTCGAGAGGCGTGTATCATAGGTTTTTCATGTTAGAGTTGGAGGCTTCTGGACACTGTGTGCCTTTCAGTTCCTGAGAAACTGAGGCACTCCCTTAGGCAGTGAAGCATTCTCCTTATGTTTTCCTACGTTCTTCAAAAGTGAACGGAGCATAGGAAGCTTAACAGGACTAGTGGTCTTAGATATTCATTCTGTATACCCTCTATAGCTTGCAAACATCATTGTATCCTAGCAACTACCACTGTATTGATCCTGGCAATCACCATTGTATTCTGTTCCTGAAAAAGGTATAAAAAGTCTAATTGCTTGTAATAAACTTGTCACAGTCTCAGTATTACTGTGACGCCTCCATCCCAGCCTGGTTTTCATTCCTCATCGGCCATATCAAGTAACCGTGGCCTGGTAAGTAAGAACAGGAACAATATTTTCTAATAGATGATATCTACAGATACAGATACGCAATCCAGCTGTTTCTCTTAAGCTAAGCATTCTAGATATTTGTAAATGTTATCAAATATAGGTCTTCTTTCTCTCTGTTCAATTTTACTTTAAATAGATTTTCAAATAAAATAAATTACCTCATCTTCCTCCTTCTCCCAGCTCTCTCCAACCTCTACAGTACCCTCACTTCTAGCCCACCTCACACCTACATTGACACTCTTTCTCTTTGTTATTGATGCATACACATATATGTATATACACAAATATAAATACAACCTACAGAGTCTGTTTTTGTGCATATATGGCTTCAAGGATGACCACTTTGTATGGGATAACCAATAATGGGCTCATTCCTAAGAAAGGCTAATTCTCCCCAAGCCATATTCTTATATGTGCAATGTACAAGCATTTTAAATGAAACGTGTTTCAGTATATAATGGGTTTATATTATACTTTAAGATGGATATTTAATGAATATACCAAATTAAATATTTAAGTTTTAGTGTCACTTATAATAAATACTAACAGATGGAACTGACAGATAAAACTTTCTGAAGTATCCTTTAATTTTTAAAAGCATAAAAGAAAGTCTAAAAATTAAAAAGTTTGTAAATATCTGGCTAGAGGGTTTAAGTGGGAGCAATGGGATGGTTAAGGTATAGGCTCTGTACACCTATGCCTAGGTTATCCCAGGATACAGAAACTCACTCCATTGTTATATAGCCTAGGCTGATCCCCCACACAGGGTCCCTTCTTCGACCTCTTAAGTGCTGGGATTATATATGTAACCCACTTGACTCTTTAGAGGATTTTTTTTTAAAGATTTAGAGTGGATAAATGATTTGTACTTAGAAAACATGTGTCTGCTGACTCATGTTTACTTATTACCGATGCAATTGATACATATACTTAATCAGGTTGTATGTGTGCCAGCAATGTGCATAAACTCTGAGTTCAAATGTAAGAATGCTCACCTTGGATGAGTTGTTAGAGAAAGAAATTATGGTGATATGTCACTTTAGTATGGATTCTTTTTTTAAAAAATTACAATTATTTATTTTGTTTAAAGATCACCTCTTAGGGTTTCAGTAGGCTTTTCTACCCAGCATTCTTTATCAATTTATTTATTTTTTCCATATTCAAGATAGGGAGCTTAGCTACCAGTTGTACTGAGGGAAACAAGTATGCTGGTGCTTCTTATATGTCTTATCTCAACAAGCTGTAGCCTATCATCATCTTCATTTTATTTCTATTTTTTGTATTTTAAAATTACATTTATTGTGCATGAGTGTGAGAGCCTGCTGTAGTGAGTATGCATGGAAGTCATAGGACAATTTGCTCATATATGCTCTCTCCTTCCACTGTGTGGATCCTGGGATTTCAATTCAGGTTGTCAGACTTGGTGGCAAGTGCCCCGACTACTAAGCCATTTTTCAGGGACATGGGGGGGTAAGGGAGGGGGTTTGTCATCTTCAAATTTGTTGAAGAAACATAGACAGAACAAAGAGAAGTGTCTTGCCCAAAGTCACAGGATGGAGACAGATCTTAAACTTTTCAAATAAGCCCATGGAAGGTAACAATCACTCCTGTTCACACCTTCTACCAATGCCTTTGGATGCTTTCATTCTGCATCTAAAGAAGCTACCCTGTTTACTAGCAGCATAATTGGTAGGTTGTCTCTTAGGAAGAAACACCTATGACAGTCATGCTATTCTTCTCTTCTTTGAAATTCTCTCTGCTAAGGTGCTTCTGATCATTCATACAAAGCGGCACTTTTAGACTAAGGCCACTGAAGATTGCAAGTACAACAGAATGCCAGGAGCCTTGGCCAGCAATGAAGCAACCTTGGCATTCCAGATGCAAAACATACATCCTGAGACTGTGTCTTAAATTATCATTGACTATTGAGGGAGACTGAGTGAGGGTAGATGGCTCCCATGTGCTTCACTGTGCTGCTACATCACAAGAGAAATGGAGATCAGCTATGTTTATTAATTGATCAGTGTAAGACATGCATGTGAACACATTACACATGATGTGTTCAAATAAAACAACAGGCTTTTCTAGATGAAGCTCATTGGTACACACTGGTACACACCTCAATCTGATGCTGAGTGCTATGGAGCTGTGGTTTCTGGGAAAATGTACTAATTTTAGGAAGAATTTCAATAGTCTGTATCTGTCACACTGCAGATTCTGTGGTTAATGCTCAGATCCGTTAAACAGCAAAAATAGGTGAGAACCCTGTTATGGGAAGAGAGATTCATTTTGGCTTCCAGGATACAGAAATATAAGTAGATGTCCTAGAGAGAGGAGTGTTTGTGAGAGCAATCTTGCTTCCCATGAGAGGTAGGGTAGGCAGATAAACCTTAAGGTTATTTGCCAGCTTGGAAGGTTAAGCACAGGAAACTTCTAGTGGCCATATGTCACTGTTATCTAATGGACTCATTTTGTGCAAAGTTTCCCAGTTCATACTCTATGATCCATCCTCTTTAGGGATTTATCATCTTTTGGGATCTACTTCTACTCTCCATATGAAGATGAAGGTTAGATCACCACTGACTAAAAATAATCATTACCTGTCCTGTTATTTTTTTTCCCTCTCATGGTTTGGAGACTTCTCAATAAAACCATAGGGGTCCAGACTGAACTTGACTTTTGATGAACTACATTTTAGTGGAGGTATGTCTCATGTGATATCTGGGATGGGAAATGCAGTTGTTGTTTAGCTGAAGTTAAACCTCAACCTTGACTGGAATTCTTTAATTTTATTCACCAACCCTAGCCCTTCCTCTCTGTGTACACAGCTCTTTTGTGCATTCCTGGATTCTGGTACAGCCTCTCCAGGGCACAGCTTCCCTACATGGGAACAGGAGAGAGCTGTAGTCAGACAATATGGATCTGTAGCACATTCCTCCCTGAGGAGCAGAAAGCATCAAAGATGGTGGCAGGAGAAGACAATAAAACAGAATTAAACAGGAACTCTTAGTATGTGGTCTTCCTCCATCCGCTTCTTTATTCTAGGGTCCAGTGATCAGAAAACAGCTTTGATGGCTTCAGCGGGAGTGGGCGAAAGAACTAGGAGAAAGACAAAGTCCATCCCCAGAATGTGCTTGCGACACTGAGGTGAAGTGTTGACCAGGATGTGTGTGTATCAGTATATTGTAAATTTTATAGGAATAACTACAAATAATTCATATCTGGAAGACTTCATGGAATGTTACCATCTTTGTTTATTTGTTTCCTGGTACTCCTCTATGAAATCAAACATTATTTTCCCCCTAAAGTTTCATTGTTGATCGAAAATAAATTACATTTATAAATTCTTTTCCTCTACAATAAAATATGGCTTATGAGCAGGCAGGGAACAGGTAAGAACACATTATTCTTTTTGTTCATTTTAATCCTAATACATACATTTTTTTATATTAAGGTTACAAACTATATCACAACTATAAACAGTGAGGACTCTGACCATTTTGTTTCTTGATACTGCATAGAAAAGAAAAGATTCATTTTTTCCAATATGACAGCGACACTTCTTGAACTCACCAATACTTCATTGGTCAGGTCTCTTTTTGTCTGGGCTGGTTTAACCTTGAATGGCTGGCTGGTTTCTGTCCTCCAGAAGAGGGGACAAATCAAGGAAGGTAAGGGGAGGATACTAAAAAGAAAATTGGACAGCTGGGAGCCAGAACCTGGGAACCTTTGTGCTGGTCTTGGCGATTAGCTGTCAACCAGGTACCAATGAGGCTTTGCTTAGCTTGTGCTTCTAGCATTTGAACTGCATGATTAGTTGATATCTGTGGCTTTAGATGAATGGTGTCAGTCCTTATCTGCTCCGAGATGGGAAGGGAGGAGAGCTGGTCTTTCCTAGGACAGGTGAATCTCTCTCAGCAGATGAAAACTACAGCCATTCTAGGTAGAAGACCACAGATCACAGGCAGAGGCAAGTGGAGGCAGATGATGGTCCTTCAGTTGCCTCCGGCCTATAGAGTCCTTACTCTCAGGATCCTCTTGGCTACAACCTGTAAGGAGCATATATCTGGATTTCAACAAAGGAACTTGTTCTTACCTCACTTCCTCTTGCCGCAAAGTTATGTGGGGCCACGGAAGAGGGGAAAGGTACATAGTCTCACAAGTACAGAACTGGGGCTGTGTATTAAATCCAGAAGAAACTGATGGTGGCATTGAGAACTAAGAACACTAGCTAAACATAATAAAGAAAAGCAGCAACAGAAAGGAGAGGCCTCCCTGTAGTTTGGTAAAATGTGACTTGCTCTCTGTGTGGAGATGCCACGGTGTGACTCCCAGTGTGGCCACTGCTTCCAACTTCTTGGAGGCCAGCAGATGCAAAGTAGAAATGAACTCTGGGGCAAATGGAGGATGTCAAATCCAGCATACGATCATGGTTGGAAAGCATTAACTGGTAGGTTCTGCAAATGCAGAGTGAAATCAGGGAGGCCAGCCATTTCATAAGCTCCACCTCTCCAGAGAGATCTCCCATCTCTCTTCTCTTTGTGTCGGTAACATTCTCATGTGCCCACCCTCACGGAGACAGCTAGGCTCTCCGCCCTTGTCTTTATCATTGCTCATCTGGTGACTCTATAACTCTTTCGTGTTTCTTCACTTCAGCTGATTCACAAACTCCGTTCTCTTCCACATTACTTAGTGTTTTCCTTGGTATTCAGCAGACTTTCACACACACTTCAGTTTGGCATTAAAGGCACAAATCAAGATTGAGATTGGCAGAAAGACTTGCTTTTCACTTTAGGACAAAGATAAAGCCTAAGTATTTATTCTGATTGGTACAGGTTGCCCCAGGAAGCCATAAAGTGCAATCATGATGGCTCTGGAAGCAGATGGCTTCTAGTCTCTTCCCACTTTCTGGAGGCCCTGAGTCAGTCACAATGAGTTTGATCCTTATAAAAGGTAATAAAATAAATGATTTCACTGGTTTTTGTGAAGACTCTGTGCCATAAAAGATACAAGTTGGTAAAGTAGGTGTCTGGCATTGAGTACACCTTCATTGTCCACTGCTAGCGTCGATCTGTAGTCACAAAGAAATATTTCTCCTTGTTGGCTACAGGCCCATGTCTCTCCTGGAGCTTCTCATGTCCTTTAGAAGGAAGAAGGTGGCAGAATGAACTCACCCTGACTTCAGAGTCTCCACTCTGTACAGTAATTTTGTGATGGCCACTCAGGAAGTGTTCTGCCTCAGTGTTCCTTCTAAGGTGGGAGTACTGTTACTTGACCTACTAGATAGATATTGAGGGATAGTATTTTATTAAAGCACTGTGAAATGTTGCAAAAATAAATCTGTTTTTTAAATCGGCTTTTTCTTATACCTACATGAATTCACCTAGAGACAGACACAGACAGACAGACAGACAAGACACACAACTACCAGGCATATCCTACCACATAGCAGACCTGTTTTTCCTTTTTATTACCATCACTGCTCATACCCAGGTACATCTCACCCGCAGACTTATGCAGGAGATTTTTAGTTGTTAGGTTTTGCTTGTTTTGTTCACTGGTGATGAAACCCAGAACCTTGTACATGGTAAACACGTGTTCTACCACTGAGCCCCATGGTTATCTGCAGGGTTTTGAAGACCTGAAACTGACACAATAATTTTGGGTTCTTCTATAAAAGTATAAATTTACCCAGAATTATAGCTCTTTCATGTTTGTTTATTTATGGAGGTGAAGTCTGTATGCCACAGACCATGTGTGGGTTGTCAGTTCTCTCCTTCCACCATGTGGTTTCAGGATCAAAGATGATCAGGGTTATAACAAGTACCCTTCCTCACTGAACCATCTTGTCAACCCCCAGGCTCTCTTTTTAAAAGGCTAGTTATTTAAACCGAAAACTGGGGCAAGAAACAGTATGCTAAGGTAGCGGGAAGGATACTTGCAAGAGAAGAGAAGAGATTCTATATCTGTCGCCTTACCTGTCAAAGGCAGCGTGCTGACCATGTAGTTATGCCACCCTTATTTTTTTTTTAAAGCATATCTTGTTCTTAGTCTATTGTGTAGATGGGTTTGTTTTTCTTAGGCTGCTGTGGTCAGGCATCAGCCAGCTTCCCCTCCCCTTTTCAATATGTCTTACTCATTGTCTAGCCTCAGTAAACTGAACCCAAAAGTGAAAACTTCAGAAGTAAAGTTTTTCTCTGATTTGCCTTGTTTCCCTCTCTCCTTTCAATATCTCTAAAGGTGATCTATAAGAACCAGAATTCCTTTTCCCTAACGTGGGTCATAGAAACCCATACTTCCATTTCCTTAAAAGTTGCCACGGATTTTAACCTTTTCCAAACCATTCTGTGCAAAGAAATGAGAGAGTCTATAGTCTACTTTGCTTGACAGTAGGTCATAAGACCCTCTTCCTCTTTCAGAAGAGGTCCTGTCTCATACCTAAAATGAAGGAATGCTGCACAGATACGCCAAGAATCTGGACAGACTTTGCTGGATTTCATCACTTAGACCAACAGCATTAGCTCACTTTGAATCCAAATCAATCTCCACACAGATATGCCTGCTTCACTGAAAGCTTCTGTGCCACATGAACTATAATGAAACAACTATGCTATGCTTAAGCAGACAAGCTCTGAGTCTTTATGATGGGTAGGAAGTGTGTTGCCTCCTTTACTTTTTCTACATTTCCACCTGTTCTCTCCTCTCATGGACAATGCCATGCATTTCCCATTGACTGGGCCCAGTGAGGCCAAGAAATGAATTTATAGACGGCTGTATCCATATTTTCTTGCAGCATGCTGGGCTCGGCTCAGCTTCCAGTCAGCAGTCTTAGATGCATCCCTCTCTGCAACGGTGCTTTCCACAGCCTCCTGATCCTTTTCAGAACTAGCGATGGAACATGCTGACCCAGCATGCACTGTGCAAGGCATTGTTCAGAGCAACTTTCAAATACCAACTCCTCTCTGCCTCACAACCTGCCAAGGAAGATGCTACTTTTATTGTTTCCATTTGGTAGATAAGGAATCCAGCACAAAGGGACTTTAAGTGGATTCCCCAGTATTACACAATGGGAATGGGAAGAGTCAAGAAAGCATCTGGCTATAGGTCCTGCCTTTTAGTCCCTAGGCTCAGCCCTTCTTTTTCTGTTTCTCCAAATTCCTGTGCTTTAGCACAGACCACTTCAGTTTCTGACTAATACTGTAATAGCCTCTGAACTGTCACTTATCTGTCTCCTGCAGCAGCTTCCCCAGATGGGGTTCCACGTGCCTTGTGCTGTACTTACTTGGCATCATGTGTAACGCTCTACTGAATTTGTTTATGTGTCTCGCTCGTACTCAGCACTGTCTCTCCTACACTGTCTCTATATATTTCTCAGTGTCTAGTACAAGCCTGCTAATGATTCTCAGGATGGGGTGCTGTGGGAAATCCATAACCAAGGAGGAGCACACACATCTTGGGGCACTGTTGCAAACTATGGCTCGGTGCAGGATGGAAAGACTAAGGATGGGAAGAGGTTTTTCAACATAGATTCTAGTTCAGAGAGGCAAGAAGTGCTGAATTCTGAGAGCACGCCTTTCTGAAGCACATCTGAAAAACCAGTAAGACGGACCACACAACAGAAGGTAAGGGAGTGACCAAGAAAGACCGTATGGCATGGCTTGGAGGCAGAAATGAGGTTAGTCCAGTTAGGGTCTTGAACTAAGCAAAACATGGAAGCTGAGAATAAAACACAAGAGAGGGGCTACCTCGCTTGTTTTGTCTCGAGCACTGTGAGTAAGAGATGATTAGGTCCTGAGTTTCTGTTCTGATGAATAAGTTCTTGTTATCGTCTCAGAGGCTTTATTATTCCGAGAGTGGGTTTGTTAGAAAAAGATGGGGTTCAAGGCTCTCACTTCCTTGTCATCCTCTACCAAGCGAAGGTGCTCCAAGCAGGCCCTTGTCAGATGCTGGCCTTGTAACAGCTTCCTAATATGCAGAGCAGTGAGTCAAGGTTTCCCTGTTCATTACAGATGAGCCCAAAAGGGCTAACACGCCATGTATATTAAAAATAGTCTTTGTGTATAATCTGTACATTCTCCTGGCACCCTCCCTGACCCTACTTATTACATTTCCTTTCTTAAAAACTATATTGTATTATTTCTCGGAGAGTTTCATACGAGGTATTTTGATCATATTCACCCCCCCCCAACTCTCTCCAGATCCACCCACCTCCCTTGATTTCCATTTGAAATAGAGAAGTTTTAGGATAGCATAGGATACCTGGAGGGTAATACACAGATTTACAGAAATAGGAACTGCTAAAACCTCAGCAACTTCCTTGAAGTTACCCACACTCTTCCCCATCCCAGTGCCATGATGCTGTCAGTAACAGTTCCCTATTGCCAATGCTCACTGCCTGCCTCAGCCTGCCTCTGCAGTCCCTTGCCTCATTTAAAAATATTTCTTCTATGTTTTTAGATTATAATTACATCTTCTCTCCCCTCCCTTCCTTCCCTCCAGACCCTCCCACATAACCCCCTTGCTCTTTTTCAAATTTATAGCCTCTTTTTCCCCCATTAATTGTTGTTACACACACCCCCACATACAAAATTTCTATACTCATAAAATATATAAGTACAACCTGGTCGGTCTGTGTAGTGTTACTGATACGCATGTTTTCACGATTGACCATTTGGTATTGGATAACCAACTGGTGTGATCTTCCTTGGGGAAGACTATTTCTTCTGCACTTAGCTTTCTATAGTTATCTGCAATGTCAGAAGCCACATCCATATATGTCACCAACATGATTATCTAAATATGATCTTAAGAACAACAACAGACATGCTAACATGGATGTGGGAAAGCCCAGGAGGCTTCAACCCTATGCAAAGTCCCTTACCTCTTTGCTTTCAATTTATACTCATCCTTCAAGGCTTGGTGGATATATCTAATCTGCACCTTCTGAATTCTGCAGTATGACCAATTGATCTCTTTTCTTTCTATATTTTCAAGATTTTACAAACTAATTAAATAAGGCACTGAAACCAATCCCATACAATTAGAAAATACTTCCTATAGCCAGCCTTGTGTCTATACTTTCTGCCGTTATTTGTTCCTATAACAAACTAGAAGTTGGAAGCTTCTTCCATCAACATTACTAAGGCATTTTTCGGAAACTTATTAGGAACTTATTAGGAAACTTATTGGAAAATGAGCCCTTGGGGCAGATCCTGGGCTATCTGATTTTCTACACACATTTTTTAGTTGAAAAGGTAACAAGAAGCATTACACTGTCCAGTGAATTAAAAATCAAGTTATTTGTGATTCTGTTGCCTTGGAAACACAAAGACTTTTGCCTCCTTGATTTGCTATCTTTGCATGATTTTTCAGGTTGACCCTGGATCTTGTCATGAGAGTCTCAACTATCTTTAAAACACATGAGTGTGCTTTTATCTATACCTTACATGGGGGTGTTTGATGCTGTCATCTTTTACTGTGTTGCTGAGCTGAAATGCCAAAATACCTCAAAGGTTCAGCTTTATTGTGCTCAACTGAAAAGGCAAAGAATTGAGTTTTGTCTGGAATTCAGACAATCTGGTTTTCTACCATCAGTGACAACTTTAACATTCTGCAGAACAGAGCTGACTGTCACCTTCATGAGGGCGGCTGACCCTTCTCTGTGCAAGGCTGACGGTGCTTGAGTCTGGGTGCAAGGTTAACCCTTAAACTTTGGAAATTATGACCAAAGTTTCTGAGGTGAAGGTGGAAGCGATCAGCTCCTTTAGATGGCCCCGAGGCCACCAGCTTAGTTCAATGAGGTGAGCTTATCCAGACTGTGGTTCAAAGCATTTTTCTGAATTGCCTTCAGAGTCATTTATCCATCCCCATTGACAAATTTGTCTTCACAGCTATAGCGATTCTTTCCACATCATTGGCTTGGAAATGCCATTCCTCTCTCTGTGCCTATGTCAGTAATGAAGTGAAGGGAGAGACTGGAGGCCTTTATCCCCAAGGTTACACACCAAGCCCTGTGGAATGTGTGTGTGTGTGTGTGTGTGTGTGTCTGTGTGTGTGTGTGTTTACATACGGTATTTTAACTCATGAGTCAAGCTTGCAAAGCATGGTAGTCAAATTTAGAAGGCAGACTACTGGGAGAACAGGCCTGTTCTTAGCATGAGACAGACCATGTGAAGCCATTTTGGGGACCTGCTTTAAGAATAGGAGCCAAGGGGGTGAGAGAAGTTTCACCAGTCAAGTGCTGCCTAGATTTTAAACCACATTTTCCCTAGTAATGTGTAGCATATCATTTATTCATTATCTACTGGGATCATAGGATCTTATTTATTTATTTATCTATCTATCTATCTATCTATCTATCTATTTATTTATTTAGAAATAGAATCTTACTCTGTAGCCCAAGCTGACCTGAAATGAATCCATCTTAGGCCAAACTGGTTGAACATGTAGCAGTCTTTCCTTTTCAGCATCCGCCAAGCCAAGGGCTGGAATTGTAGGCAAGAGCCACTACACAGAGCTGTTGAGCTCATTTTAACTAGTATTAACTAAATACTTTACTAAAAATAAAACCTTGTTTTTATTTTTTTTAAAATACTGGTCCATAGTGAAAATATCTGAATAACAGGTGTTCATAATAAAACAAAATCTGTTCTTCACGCTTCATTGTAGTAGATCAGTGTCACTCCCTGTTAAAGCTTCGCTATCGTTACCACAAGGGAGTGGGTGTTGGCTGTGGAGTGAAAGTTCATGCTGATTTTGGATGCAAGTGTTGAAATTCTCATCTCTGAGGTCACGGTGCAACAAGGACACAGAAGGTAACTGCTGGCCATCAGCCAGTAAGTTGGCCCTGATGAGGGATTGAATTTGGGGGACCCTTCATTTTGGGCTGCTCATCCTACAGATTGTTGAGAAAACATTCCTCTCATTTATAAGCCACCCAATTTATGATATTTTGCTAGAGTTGCAAAAAATAAGAATAGTATATCTTCTTGCTTAATTATAATTACTTTGTAGGGGGGTATCTTACATTGCACTTGCAAACAAACATTTGACTTATTTATTGTTTTAGAAATAAGGATCAATGATTTTTTTTTTCCTTCAAAGGAGTCACCATTGAATAACTATTTCAGACATTGAAGGATGGTCTCTCTCAACTAGTCAGCCCAGTTGTCCTGCTGTGAAAGTAGCCATTCACAATGTGTTAAGAGATGAGCATGACAACAAAACTTTATTGAAAATAACAGATTAGGAGTCAGATCTCGCCTACTGACTGTTTGCCAGCCCTGACTTAGGGAATGTGGACTTACTTTCCTTGAGGTACTGTTTGTCAGGAACTCAGAATCAGAGATAATGCATGAAACATTAAGTATATACTAACTGCTTAACTGTGTTTTAATTTTATTTTTAAAAGTAAAGATGGCTTCAGTCAAGGCAAAGCAAATTAGAAATAGTGAATGAACACTGATGCAAATCCAAGCAAAATTTTTGGTTGCTCAGACTAGACCTTTCCATTCAGATGTACTTATCTTTATTATCACATATTTAGGTCATTTTGAGTGCCTGGCCCCACTCTCAGCAGTAGCTAGATAGAAATACACCACACTCATCACTAGCAGAGCCCTCCATCCACAGAGCCCAGCACTGGCATCATCTTCTTCATTTTCTCCCAGCCCCTCCCAGTGCTGAGCACAGGCCCAGCTTCTAGGAGGTATTCAAAGCATTTCTGTTGACCAAGTGGCTTGCCATATTCTATTTAACATACCAGAAGTGAATCCTTAGTTTCCCTCAAACTTTACTTTGCTCCCTACCTCCACTGCTTCTATTTATAACTCTGTTTTCTAAGGTTTAAAACTCCAAAGTCATCTTTTGTGACAGCTCATAGATCCATCTCTTCGCTCCATCCTACACATTAAAATCACTGTAATCTTCCCTCAGCTCAGCTCTGATTCTGTCAATCTCTGTTCCTAACACCTGGGAGCTCTTGGCTTTCAGAAACACAGACCCGCCTCTCTATGTGAGACCACTGAGGGAAAAGATTGAACAGCTCTTCCACTGACCTTTCCATTTAGTTCAGGTCAGAAGTCCTCTTCTCATGTTGGAAACACTCACTCCACCCTACACACACACACACACACACACACACACACACACACACACACACACACACATACACACACTGTTCCTTGTATACATATATAAATGCATTCATATTCCCTACACACACATATGAAACACACACACTATTCCTTACATACATACATATATATATATATATGCATTCTTATACACACACTCAGACACACACACACACACACAAACACGTTCTGCTCCTTGTATATATATACACATGCATTCACATTCCCTATAAGCCCTCACCCTCACATAATCATGTAGACTATTGCACACGCATCCTCAGCTCCTTAAACACTGCTGCCTATGGTCACACATGATGACACCTTCCCCCATACACTGTGTCCCTTGCACACTCACACACACTTGCAACACCGATGCTCAATTTCTTGTAATATTCACACCCACAGTAACGTCCACACTCCACATCAAATAGTCCTCACCACGTTCATCCACTCTTCCCTCGCACTCGCAGGTCTGTCCTCACACCAATCCTGTCACACAAACTCATTCAAAGCCAGACACACTGCCTCAGACTGTGCACCCTTTTCATATATTCATATTTCCTAAAAGAGATTTTGCTTATGGTGTATCATCTTTTTAGAACATTTTTACATCCGTTTTTAAAATGTTTTAGATCATTTTAAACTCCACCACCACCCTATGGAGAATTAGGGCTTCTCTCTGACAGTCTGTTGGGTCTACAGCTCCCTTTGCCCGTAGCAATTCTGGCAGAGCAGGGGAAACCCGGATGACACCAGACATTTGTACAGAATGGTGACTGCCTTCCTTGTTGTCTTACTAAGCTGCACTCTGTTCTGGTCTGCTCTACCCCTTCTCCCACCCTCTCCCAGTACCCCTTTCTTCCATGCACTCTCACCCCTTTTCCTCTAGCCTCTTAAGAATGGGATGATTTTCCAGATATTTTCAAGCCCTCTGGACTGGTCTGCTTTTAAACACGCCACAAAGCGGATACTTTTCATTTAGTTCATCAGTCCGATCCTTATCTCGCTCTACCCAGCAGGTAGGAGCATCCGTGGGGAGCACATGTGGGGTCTGCGTGGGCCTCAGCTGCCCCATGTGCTCAGGGCACAGTTGCTACAAGGCTGCAGCATGAGCTTCTTTCTGGCCTTGAAATCTTCACATACTAGATGTGGGGGCCCTTCTACAGGACCCCTTGGGATTTTCTGGAATTTCTGCTAGTGAAGCACAGTTTGAGGGGAAGTGAGCACTGCATCATAAGAGGGCTGTTCCTAGAAACTCCTCTCAAAGAAAGCAGCACCACCCTCTTTCTGGAGTTCTGCTCCCCAGCACCCACACAGGCCAGATGCAGCATTAGTGACTAAGGAGGTTCTCCTAGGGTGCCTCACAGCTTCACCACAGGCTGAGCTTTCTGACTTCTAAATTCTTGTTTCACCCTACTACTAGTCCCCGAATTCAGGAAGTACGCCTTTACGTCCAGATTCCCCACCAGGCTCTCTGCTGATGTTAGGCTTTGGGGACCCAACCAACTCTGCTTCCTCTCCTTGCATCTTGATTACACATTGGCTTTTACAAAGCAATGAATTTTATTTTCCCACCTGTATTTGCCCAGCAGCACCACCTGATGCAAGTTCAACTTCCTCTGGAGAAACTGCCATGGTGCATGGTGGGGACAGGGAGCTAGAAGGACAGCTTGAGGAAGAGAGATGCCTCTCCGCACTTGAATTTTATATGAATAATGAATGCATGGAGTAAAAGCATGTCCAAAATATTTTAACAAACATGCTGAAAAATTACTCATTGTTTACCTGGAATTCAAATATAACTGAGTGTCATGTATATTAACTTACTAAGAAAAATAATTATTTACAATTACCCAGTGGTCCTGTTATTCTGTGGAAACTTAACAGTGGTAAATAAAAGCTAACAGCTGAGGGTTCACTAGGAATTAAGGGTGTCAGTTTAGTGTTTTCAAATCATAGTATTTTTTTTCATCTTGTTGAAGAAATAAAGTTAAAAACTACAGATGATTTAATATGGTAAAGACTGTAAGCAAGTATGGCATTTTGCTGTCACTTTATTAGTTTGAAGATGATGCAATTTTAGAGATAGAAGATGTCTTAAATTACTTTATAGTCCACATCTGAAATAGATTAAAGTAATTTATAAATAATTTTGTACTGTTGATCTCATCTTTTTGCCCTTTTTCTTAACTCTTACCCATAAAAACTGATTTCAAGGTAGAGTGTATACTATAGTTTTCATTGTCAGTTCAGCCTAGCACAACTGGAATTTACTACTAATGATGTTTCTTGAAATAAATTATTAATATATGAATCTATTTGAATGTATATTTATGTCAAACATAAACTTTTCATAACCAGGGAATAAAAATGAATATTTTTGCAGCTTTTTCTTTTTCCTAACAATTCTGAGAGCTAGTGAATTCTGTGTAGGTGTTAGAGTTCCCTTACAAAAACTCTGGGCTTTGGTGTTTCAGTTTAGTGACACAGTCTCCATCTTAACTGTGAAAATGGATCCTGAATTCCAGCCCCCTGTGGTTGGTCCTGTACAGCCAGCTACACAGCACAGCTTGACATGTATAAAATATCCACGACATTTAGCTGGAATTCAGTCATCCCACATTTACAAGCTTCTTATACTTCGGGTTGCCATTCTACGTGAAGGTCATAAACTGAATGTGGGGTCATAAAAAAATTGGCAATGATAAGTTTTCTGAACCTGCAGCAACCAAAAATCAATGCAATAAACACTTGGTGGGTGGGGGTGGGGGTGCTGACAGTGCTCATCTCACCTGTGTTGCACTAGGAGGTTTCATTGCATACGCTGTCCCATCATGCACTAACACACTGCCTGAAACACTTAGGCTGAATTGTAGACCTGCTATGTTACGAGTTGCAGTATTTCTACTGTACATACAAAGTTTTCTCTTTTAATAGAAATATAATGGTTTAGTTATGAAATCAGACTGTTAATATTTTGCTGCCATCATTCATCTCAGCATGCATCAAATAATGACATCTTTAGATTGTGCTGAACTAGAATGCCTGTTTTGTTGTTTTTGTTTTATTTTAAATTGCTATGAGTTGCTGACTCAAGATTCATAAAAATCGCTTACAAGATTTTTGGTTTAGGATAGAATAGAATGGCCAACTATCTCTGAAATAGCCCTAAATATGCTTTTGGCATTTTATAGTATTTATGTAAACTGGCATTCTCTACATTGATAATTAGAAAATCCAATCATCAACCCAGAACGTGTTGAAGATGCTCTACATCCTGTGGTATTAATTATTCAGCCAAAATTTCTTTACATAAAAATAGCACATCTGTCTTTTTAACACACAAATCTGCTTTTGTCTTTGACAAATAGTAAATTTATATGTAAATCAAAGAACTGTTTTTAAATTTTTCTTTATGATATTAGCAACAAATTTGATTTGCATGCCTCATACCCAGGGTCAAAATAACATTTCTAGTGCAAAGAGTGTCATGAAAGGAAAAGTTTAAGAAGCCTTAAACAGTCAGTAAGTACAAATTAATTTCTGCTCTGAGCAGCCACTAAATGGTCAACTTTGACCATTCCTCACCCAGACTAAATTGCTTTAAGAGACCAAGGGGTAAACTGTGTTTACTCCATTAGTTATGATTTGTTTACAGTACTTTTACTAACAAGAATTCTACATAGTAATCTGATTCAAAAAGCCAATTAGGTTACAGTAGGGGGAAACGTGTTCTCTGGAATGCAAAATTAATTAGGATCAGATTTTTTTTCCCCTACTTAATATTGAAAACTAGGATCAGTAGCTGCTAGTGGTTGAACACTTACCTTGTCACATATTTACTAAACACCTTAGACACATTCTCTTTTTTAATTTAATTCTTGAAACATTCACATATGAAAAACACTGCACCATGAACATATTCACCCACTACTGATCTCTCAAATCTCCCTCTCTTCTACAAACCAACTTCATTCCAAACTAGTTCAGGTTTGACTTTCATGTCCCTACATCCATCTATCTATCTATCTATCTATCTATCTATCTATCTATCTATCTATCATCTATCTATCTATCTATCTATCTATCTATCTAACAATCTAACGATCTATCTATTTATCTATCTATCTATCTATCTATTTATCTATCCCATCCATCCATGGATCATCAATCATCTATCTATTTTTTCTGTGCAGGTCTTGTATTGACAGCCATAGCTCCTGTGTGTTCATGACTGTAATGGCTATGCTATACAAGAGACAATCTTTCCTAGGACTCCTTCACAATCTCCAGGTCCTACATCTTTCTGTCTCCTATTCTCTGATGCTCCTTAGGCCATGGAGAAGGTGATATAGATGTACTATTTAGGGCTGAGCATTCATCAACATTTAATCAGCATTTTGATCAGCTACAAGTTTCTGTATTAAATATCACTCATGAAAAAAGTACACTATCTAGAAATTAAGCATCCTCTTTCTTGATCCCCAAAAGAGCCCCACGATGCAAGCAGCATCATTTTATCCTGATTCTACAGGTGTGGAAACCAAAGGTCCAGTGAGGCTTAGTACATAGGCTGGTGTTCCATAACAAGTTAGCAACAGTCTACTATGTGAATGTTGTCATAGCACACATCTCGTTACTTTAACTGCTGTACACCACGGGCTACATTCTCTTCTTCCTGGCCACTGCATGTTGATCATGAGGGCAGCACAGTTATCAAGAGGAATGAGGCTGAACTCAGGCTGGTGTATTCGTGCATGTTCTAAGTAACTGAATTACGCTTTTACTTTTCATCTATGTGGGGGATAGTTTACGTCAGCTTGAGACAAACTGGAGTCATCTGAGAGGAAGGAACCACAGTTAAGAAAATGCCTCCATTAGATCACATTGTGGGCTGGTATGTAAGGCATTTTCTTAATTAGTGTTTGATGGAGGAGGGCCTAGCTCATTGTGGGTGGTGCCATCCTTGGGCTAGTGGTTCTGTCCTATGAGAAAGCAGGCTAAGCAAGCCATGGTGAGCAAGCCAAGAAGCAGCACACCTCCATGGCCTCTGCATCAGCTCCTACCTCCAGGTTACTGCCCTGCTTGAGTTCCTGCCCTCACTGCTTTTGATGATAAACTGTTAAGTGGAAGTGTGAGTGAAATAAACCCTTTCCTCCCCAAGTTGTTTTTGGTCATGGTGTTTCCCTACAGCAATAGTAACCCTAAGACAACTTATAATAAACTCTAAATTACCCTTTATATATATCTTCATCCACTCAAAGTATATTTTGTGCTAATTATAAGTACATTTAAACCATCTTTATATCAACATGCTTTGGGATACTGCATTTACTATCAAGGTTTCTTGAAGATCCATACAAAACGTGGAAATGTGAAGAAGCCCTTTACTCAGATGCTTGAAGAGTCCGAGATCTCTAATGCAGTACCAAATAGAGAATGATGATGTTTCTTTGTATCAAAGGTCCTGTTAGACCTGGATAGCCCTTGACTTAGGAGTTTGATCAAGAGTTGTCTGCATGGTAAGGAACATGTGTTAAGATGCTTGGAGGGTCTCAGGAATGCTTAATGAAGTCTGTTGGGCAGAACTTCTGATTGAGCTTATTGCTCCTGGCTGTGAGGACTCAGGGAGACCAGCTCTTTCTCTATAAACTCGAAAGGGTTCCTTAGTTTGCTGACCTACTGACCTGTACTGTCTGCCACTCTTCAGATCCTGGTTGTCCCCCTTGATGGGCTCAGAGTCAGTGAGAATCAAGGTCTGGATCTTTTACTGCCTGTTTACATCCTCCTGGCAGTGCCCCGTCACCTGGACTGTGGGTTATTATTTGCTACTGTGGCCAAGGCCAACACCAAACCATTACACTAGGTCCATTTTCATTCACTACCACTCACTTCTCAACCCTGCCTACAACCTCACCACTCCAGACCACAGACCCTGCCACACCTGAGATACTAACCCCCACAGAGGCTTCACAGGCTTCTAGATTCCAGATCTCTCTCATGCTCACTTGAGACATTTGGAATCTTTCCCTGTGAGAAAGCAGAAGGTGATGCTCTCTTCAGATCCTTCAGCTTGACTCAGCCTGTTCCCATTTACTTCTGGCCTTTTAATTATTGACATAGATAAAATCACCCCACTTTCCTTTGATGCCACTGAATCCATCTTCCTCCTGCCAAACACAAACTATTCTCACAATTACCTACCCTGCTTCCACGTGGTATCCTTCTGCCTTCCAGCAGCTAACAATATGCTAGCAAACCTGTTACTGGAAAGAACACACACACACACACACACACACACACACACACACACACACACACTCTTTAGGTACTTATGCATTTCCCCCCTCTGCTCACCTTTAGAAAAATAACCAGAGCTGCCAATGATAACAAGGCTATATTGATAATGATAAATACCTATATAATGTCAGACACTGTTGTAAGCAGTTTTGCACATATTAATACAATTCTACGACTGACAACAGGGCATGAGATTTATTATCGTCATACTAGATGTGAGCAATTTTGGCACAAAGAGGTTAGGTAACTAGTGCAAGGTCACTGCAGCCAGAATCAAGATGAACAGATCTGAATCACGGCAGCTCATATTCCTGAAGGCCCACTGTACTGGCTTCTAAACTTGATGCCTTTATTTTGTCATCTTCATATTCCGGTAAGTCGAGCAAACTGAGATTTACTGCCCCAGATCCCAGATCTAATGCTGCAGACTCCCACGGTTTATTATCAGCCTTTGTACTGGAAGGCACAGCAGCAGTTTACCCAGGTCTGCCCTTCCTTTACCCAATATTTTCCCTTGCTCTCCGTGGTTGAGCTCCCTCTTTGATCTCCTCCTACTTTCACTGTTGGCTTCACTTCAGTTTTCTCTGCCAAATTTCCCTCTCTTCAAACTCTTTGCCAGCTTTGAGGGGATTACTCAAGTGTCATACGAGGATAAGAACGGTGCTTACTTTATTAGGAATCATAAAACTGCTATGAAATAGACAAAAAGTTTCAGCTAGTATCTGACCCATGTGGACTCATAAGGTTGGGATGCCCAGGTCATGCCCAGGTTATGTCCTGAGCTCTGATCCCCATATCTATACTTGGATAGAAATGGGCAAGCTCTAAGCTTTCCATTCTTCTTCTCTGCATCCCAAACTAGGTGTCCTTTGTAATGGCTCATCTTGAAATACAAGATTCTTCCCAGCTGTTCAGGACAACAGTACTACAGCTATCCTAGCCCCTTTCTTTTAGAACTACAAAATAAATTCATCAGGGAACTCTGTCTGTGGGTTGTACTTTCAGTACATTTCCAATCTGAAGACTTCTGATAATCACTCATCATCCATCCTCCTGAATTCATGCTTGGACCACTTTCTTACCACTTTCTTACAGTCTAAGTCTACAGTGCCTTCTACAAGGTATCCCTTTCCCCTAACCTATCCCCAGTATCATTTTTCTCGGTGCCCCAGTGATCCTTTAAAAGCTAACATCCTTATTTGTAAAAATGCTGAATGCTTCTCCGTCTGATTTGTCACAGACCCAGTCTTAATAGGATCACCCCACAACTGTGCCTTGCAAAACATCTTCTCCACATTTTTTTTGCCCATTTCTCCAGGTCTGTATTTCTAGACTCACAGGCCTCCTCACCAGTTTCTCTGGGCCTTTGCATTCTGGATTCCCTCTAACCCCTAGCCATAGGCCTCTGCTGGATTATACTTACCTCTTACTCAGGTTTCTGTTCAGACTTGCCTCTCCTTGGCCACCCTGTGATAACCCATGTGCTGTGTATATATATAAACTGACAGCTTTAGGTGTGACGGTGCACAGAATGAATCCTTAAATTGCATTCAGAATACTTTGGCATGCCACATGGGTCTCTGCAATGGATAACATGCTCTCAATTTCCATGAAGCTTTTAAGAATGCGTCTTCAGCCTCAAATGGAAATGGCAAGGTGCCCCTCACTGACCTGATACTTCAGAATTCTAATGGAATTTGGGCTAGGAACTAAGCTGAGGGCTTCTGGACATTACATACGGAGTCTGCAGCCTAGTTCACTGGCCATAGAAATTGTTTAGTTGCATTCAACTGACATGGACTAAGTGGTAAGACGAACACAAATCAGAAGTAAATTACGTCAATTTCAAATACAATATCTTGTCTAACTTTTTTCGGTTAGTTTTTATAGACCCAGTTGACAGGTTTTTGGCAGATATGGCAATGTTCCTTGGGAATGAACGCTTTCAAGCACAGAACAGTTGCTTTAATTTTGCCTTTTCCATTAGGATTTTTGTTTATCTAAATATTAGTGCCCTTAGACAAACAAGTGACTATGCCACAGTTTGCAAAAAAGCTCTGTGGTGAGGGAATAGGGCAGAATATTAAGCATTTAATCAGCTGACCATCTGAAAAGTGTTAGAGCAACACTGAAAACAAGAACTGTTTAATATTCAACATTACTAAAGTGAGACCAACTCCCAAAAATAGGCTAATGGGATGTAACATCAATTTATATAATCTGTTCTTTAGTTTGATAAGCATGAAGATATTTTCAAAACACACAACAAATTATATTTTTATAAATCCAAAACTTACACCCCCTCATTCATCTTTTTCTTGAATACATGCAGAGCTCACCAGTGCATTCTAAAATACAGCTTTATCTTCTTTCCAAAAGCATGCAACATACAACCAAACTGGTAATGAACCTGCCACCAAGAGACACAGAATCAAAACAGTTTCAGTTGTCAGAAAAACCAGAATAAAATGGATAGTATTTACAAAACAACAGAAAAAAAAAGGAAACAGAAACATATGCTGTTACACTACATAGGAATTTAGCTTTCTATTTTTGTCACTTGTAGATGTATCATTCTTGATACATTGTCAATGTATTGTCAAAGCAAAGTTGCATTCTGGAGAACTATACCATGGACAATGGTCCAGTGCCTTAGTTATAGTCACATACATCTCCTAGGTGATAGCAGACACTGGAGAGCATTTAAAGTTCCAAACAGCAGTCACTGGATCAGAGACACAACTATAACTTTCTCATGCCTGCATACTTTGTTATTTAGGAAACTTCCACTATTACTGCATCCCAAATTCTGGCCTGATCAACACATATCGCCTTGAAATGATATAAGCTGGACCTTCAAGAAGTTCAAGAGATGCGAACTACTGGAGTTAACAGAGGAAGACGGGGCAAACTGATACACTTCAAAGAGATGAGAGAACTAACCACACGCCATGTGCTCATGTGTATACACATGTGGTTCTGTGTAATTCTTCCCTAGAGATTGTGAATATGGAGGGTGGCTGACAGCACAGTCCTCTCATGTATGATCCTAAAGCAGGTATGAACTTCATAAATCTCAGCCCCATTTCTTACCCCTTGGGGCTGTGATTGGAAGTTTTATATAGATATCTTTTATGCAGTCTCAAAGGTCAAAACCCATGAGAACAATGCCAAATTGAAAACTGAATTCCACAAAGTACTTCCTTCCATATGTGTCTTCCCTGCTGGGCACTGGATGCCTCTCTGAACCTATACTGCTTTGCCTTGGTGGGAAACTAATCATGAGCCTTCTGTGGAGGTTCCTTATCTTCCAACTATCTCATGAAGTATGTTCTAGAACAGGGCTTCTTAATGCTTTTGTTTTTGTTTTTTCTATTGGAGACCCTTTTCCATCTGAGAAAAATTTCCATGACTCAGGGTAAAGAGTCAGAAATCTGAAATTTCCTGATAACAAATCATAAAGAATTTTATTTTAAAAAATAATTCATACACATATATATGAATATATAGTTTTCCTAGTTACGGAAGATGAAATCAATTTGCTTACTTAAGACAGAGATGTGATTATCTTTATGAAAATAATTAACCTGAATATTTGACACTGCAGAATGTAGATAGATGATGTATCCTCAACATTTTTCAGTTGATTGACACTTTGATTTTATAATATTCAATGCTGAGAATGCAATTTCACGCAAATACTTAGTAAAAATGACAGAAATATGTTTAGGGTAATTTTAAATAGTTGGAAATTCTGTCCTTATCTCAAGCTAAAATCCATTTAAAGATTTTTTTAAAAAATGAAAGTCAAGTCAGCAACTGAACAGGCAATTTTAAAAACAAAACACTCTAACAAAATACAATCGAAAGGCAAACTCACATGACGGAAGAACGCTAGGAAATGGTAAAGTATTTACCATAATTAAACCATGTTTCTATAAGAGCAGCAAAACTTTGTATGGTCAGTAAAAACACAGGAAATTGGGACAGAGAATAGGCACTTCTGAAAGAGCTGTTTCAGACAGCCTTTGTTGGTGTAGAATGGTCTGAGGGCTTGCTCCATCCAAGGTATATGTATGTGATCAGTGTTCATGACCAAGGCTTCAGCGAAGTCACATTGTACAACATGGCTGAGCATTGCCAGACACCCCTTGGATTCATTACATGTTTGACTTTGAATTCATGTCCAGTCATCTCGCATCCAGAGACCTCCCACCATTGCTAAATATTTCACCCCTGCAGTTAGTTCTGTGACCCGTTACATATTTGCAATGCGGTGAAGCAGCTTTGCTCTAGGAAGTCTGCCCATTTTCCATTATCCTTCCACAGTAAATACTCCCCCAACAGCACCCGTCACTGTCACATTGAGTGGTCAGGAAGGAAAGTGTTCATCTGTCCTTTTCCCAGAGGCACCCCAAAGTTTCTCGCAGATGCATGCATTACTCTTCTTGGTGATTTAACTAGGACCCAGAATTGATGCCTCAATCTCTGTTGACATAAAGAAGGCATTATTGCATAATAATTATATAATGAGCACTTGTGAAATGCCTCCAAAATGATTAGTGACACAAAGGCACTTTCCTAGACAAGGGTCTCATCAGATGTCATTTCTGTATCTATAACGCAGCGAACCTATCCTGAGTTGTTTAGTGGTTTCAGTATTTTGTGGAATCATGCATTTTGTGTGGCTTTTGAATGTAGTTAGAATGAATACTATATTCATTTTACATGCTTCAAGAGGGCAACTGCTTTATTACAAATGGGAGAATCAAAGCATGCATGGCATGGAGCAAACTCTTTGCTCCAGATCAAGATAATTTTCATAGAAATGTGGCTATTCTCTCTTGGCAGTAAATACTGATGAGCAAGCAGCCAATCTTGTCCTAGGGAACTATCCTAAAGCTAGAGAGTGGTGGGAATCACTTTGATTTGGCTTTGAAAGTATAGGGATGAGTGCTGTGATTTTCAGATGGGCTCAGCCTCAGAGAAGAAGTATTTCATAGCTTGGTTACTAGAAGATGCCTAGTAGATGAATACTAGCCAATCACAATGGCAGAATTCATGGTGAGTGGACTATCATTAGATGCCAAATGTTTGAGATACTGAACTCCACTGTCTTAGATGTGTTCTGTCCATGGTCTGTGTTGTCTGTGTTAGGATTAGAGCTTGGAGTATCTGAACTTGCTGCTGGATATAAAGGGATTTCAAACGGGTGCAGAGACCCCTTTCCTGAGATTTACATGACAAACACCAATGAGACCGAAAATAACAATGGAGACCATGTGCCCCGTAACAATACCGCTATGCAATAGAACTCATTCCTAGTTGTCTATGGTTCTACTTTCTCGTTGTTAACATTGGAACAGTATGGCAAAACTTAAAGTGAAAACTAGAGTAAGTAATCGCAGGCAAGCCCAGTTATTTCTTGTTGAAAATTATCAAATTATCTAATTCTCCATTAGATGCAACGACTGTTAGAAAGCCTTGTGTCTGCCTGTACAAAGAATCTGGGAGGCACTGCAAACATCTCCCTTGGCTTCTTCACTTTAGCAAATAATAATGTGACATTAGATGATATCTATTCTAACAAGGCTGGGGCAGCCCAGGTTACCGACAGGAGACAATTCTGGCTTTCTTGAAAAGATGAGATGCCCGAATCTTCTCCATCTGAGGGCATCATGCCATTGCTACAACAGCATGCCATTGAACATCAAGAGTACCCAGATGGGAAAGTGTGTAGTTGGCCATTGTTTCAAAGGCACTTCAGATACCCTCATTTGCTGTGTATTAATTGAAAGAAACCATTTGTTCTGAGGCTAAAATGATTTGCTTCTGAAATCTACTAAGGAATGGGTACTGATTTCTCAAAAAAAACCCAAGGCCAACTTTCATTTTTTTCTAGCTTTCAACCCAACACATTATTCTGTTTTTCTAAAGAGTAAATGCCTTAAATGGAAATCAAAGCCTGTGGCTGAAGAACTGACCCCTTTTTGCCTGAACTGGGGTTTGAGAGGAGCTGAGACTGTTTCTTTTCTTATTTCTGAGAAACAGTTCAAAGGTGAAGCCTAATGGAAGCCTTCAGAAGTTTTATTTTTCTTTATAGGTCTAATGAAAGAGTCAGGACTTGACCCAATAAAATGTAGATTATGATGCATTCCCACAAGTTAAAGGAGCTTCCATGTTTTATACCTTTGAAACGATCAAAAGAATACTCTGATTATTCATTAAAAAATACCCACAGAAATACACATGTGTAATTCATTTCTTCAGACACTAAAGATCTAATTGTTATTTTTTTAAATGAAGTGATTATCATGGCTAATATACAGTTGAACAAAAATATGTATTAAGCCACAATATTTTGGTATATAATATGAAGCAGAAAGCACAATTTTACTCAAAATCAACTTTTGTCGAGATGGTTTTATTTCCATGAATGGATGCTCTACAATGAAATGGGTTGGTTATCAACTCATATTTTTATTTTTGCTTTCTATACAGGTTAAGTTTTTCTGAAATGCTATTCATGTAAATACACAGAGAGTTTCAGAGGTGGGAGACATTGCTCACTATTTGTGAAGAGGGTACAAGAAAATTGTGAAGGGGACCTGGAAGGGGCCTTTGGGGAAATGCAGACTCTGAGATCAGATACTGAACAACACCAGTGTCTCTAACGTCAGATACAATGTCTCAGCCTGCGAGCTGCTAATCTACAACTCAAGGGATGCATGTCTTATTTCGAATCTCTGAAAACATTTACTGTAACAACAGAGCTTGCATGTCTGCTTCCTTTTAGGTATATCTTCATTTTCTCTTTTTCCTTACAAAGGTTAAAATCAGATGTTTGACCTTTATCCTTGGTCCCTAAGAGTTCAGCCCCAAAGCCAAGATGCTCTCTACCATAACAAGATATATGAAATGTTGCTGCCTTCTCTTGATAATGTAGAGGGAAAATCAGCTGGGCAATACTGATTTTTCAATCAAAGCTGCTTAAACTTTAATGTAAAATGAATTGGTGCTGGATGGTCTTGTAGATTCTAGTTTGTAGGCATGGGAGTAGCTATGGGATTCTGCAATTCTAACAAAGAATTGCAGGCTGCATCATGAGACACTTGGCTGAAGGCATGTGACTTGAATGCTTTTCCATGCTGATGAGATATACATGACTGAATCTCCTGAGGAGCACCTATTTGATGGGGAGGCATAGACACAAAGTTCCACACAGATTGTGAAAAATAGCAATGCTGGAAGTGTCCATGTCCAGATTGAGGGACCTCAGAGTCTAAAGAGATGCTACTGCTTAGATGTAATCAGAGGAGACTGGGCATACCAATTAGACTGGGGCTGATGGAGGTCAAGGACATGGAGTGAAACAAAGCATATAGAAATAATAAGGCTTTGGTAAGCATAAGTAATTCTGGGATGGAGAGTTCAAAGATCTCTCATCAAGCTGAGAAAGGTTCATTGGGGGAGGGGAGAGACATTTGAAGGATGTGACTAGGGAAAGGTGTGTGTGGGGGTAATGGAAACATAGAAAACCTTTAAAAGCCAAGAAAACAAAAACTGTAGGTAAAATATATCCTAAAAATCTATACTCTGATACTTTAAATGACGAGTTTACCTTCTGTTGATCATATCAGTTGCACAAAATATCTGGGTTATCAAAATTCAGACATTTCATCAACTAAGAAGTACTCTAAGTCTATAAAAATCAAATGATCCTCATACTTTATTCTGCCGTAACACTGTACTACAATACCAGGCACATTTACTATGGTCCAGTCAGAGTGACATCTTAATGTGATTGTTTGATCTCTGGCTTCTGGAATAAACTGGATGTGGTGGCTGAGAGATATTTGTGATAGAATCAGTGACCCTGACTTCTGAATGTACACCTCTCACTTTTGGGTCTGGTTAAAATGTACACTGTAGTCCCAAAGGCATAGAGTAGGGCCTGGGATTCTAAACGTTTAACCAGCACCTTAGGCTGAGGCCCACAGTTTGGAGAGCAAGTGAGTTTTGGTCAACAGCTCTATAGCTTATTCATCTGAGCAAAATTCAAAATATGGCAGAGTGAATAGTTTTTCAGTGATTTTAAATCTTCAGTGATGACATGATGCTTAATTTATAGAAATCAGTTCCCTTCTGTAACTTGGCATATCTATGTATCAGGATCATTTACATACAAGCATACACACACAGAAACACACAAATATGTATGTGCATACATATTTACATGCATACATACAGAGTGGGAAATTATGCCCATTTTTCAAATCTCATTTTATAGAACTTATATATCTATTTTCAATTTTTTAGAGCTGATAAATGGATCTATATTGACCTGCACATTGTACTTTGGACTCTATACTAAGTTAATCTTCAGAAAAGTCACATCTATATAACAATATGTTGGGCCTTCTAACCAGTCTCCCTTTGTCCTTCTCAGAGAAGTGCTGCAACCACAGATCCACTCTACCTTACTCCTTGAAGGCAAACTCTGTAGATTCCTATATATCCCATCACAGCTGAAAGCTTTGGAATTCACATGGTCCAAAGACAACTCCGCTAAGCAGCTATTGATGATGCAATCTCTGAACAAGCTCTGTCCAGCTAGGTACTGTCAGGGCTGGTCACTTAAGGTGGTAAATCCAAATTTGACCATGGCAACAGACTACTACAGACTGCATGCCATTCACAACTTAAAACTCCCTTTCTCACAGCTCTGGAGGCTGGAACCCAAGGTCAAGTTGCTAGCAAGTTTTCCTTCTTCTGAGCCCTCTCTACTCAATTTGCAAGTGGCTAGATTCCCACTGTGTACATACAGTCTCTTTCACCAGTCCTTTGGAATGAGGGCCTCACCACAGTTACCTCAATTCACCTTAATCACCCACAAGGAGACTGTTTGTATAAAGTGTGAGTCTAGGGGTTAAGACTGAATCACAGGGATTTGGAGAATGGTACTGAGTCCATAATACCTTTCTTGAGCAAAGCGGAATTCAAGGTACTGGAGAGTTCTGTACATAGGAGGAGCGGAGGCCTAAGGCAGAGCCAAATCTTTGCCGTAATAGCCCCAGTGAGCAGAGCCAAGACAAGAAGGAGAGGAGTGGGAGAGGAAAGTGAGCAGCAAGGTGGCAGAGCAGGGGCAGATGGGCCTAGACCTCTCACCACAGGCTGCAGGGAGGCCCTGCGATGCTCTTTCCACCCGTGGTGCCATTCTCAGAGTTCCTGCCCAGGCCCCAAAGCTTCTATTGTATCCAAGCCTGTGAACTGGTTTTCAATGAGGCCTCCTGGCCCAGGCTGCTGAGCCCATTTCCTGTCTCTTTCATACCTCTCTGGAAACTTACAACAAGCTCCTATTGACTGAGCTTGCAACAGTGCATTCTCATTCCCTGCAACTTGTAAGTGTTCCCTGTGCAGAATGAGCTAATGTGGCACATTACACATAGGCGCTTCAGCCTGGAGCATTGGCCAGAATGGCAGATGCTAGGCACAGGCCCAGGGACCGAAGGGATTCTTCTACATTGCCCAATTTTACCTCCATTTTCAGTAAACCAATGGTGTTGGTAATAAAACAGTAACTGAATTGCTTTTGAAGAGTGCTAATGCGTTCTTTGTGGTGATTTGGTGCCTTGTCCTTGGGGTTAGGGTTAGGTTTAAAGCTATCTATATAGAGGCAGGCCCAATTTGTGTGCGTGTGTGTGTGTGTGTGTGTGTGTGTGTGTGTGTGTATCTGCTTGTGTCTTAGGTATTTGTATGGAGGTATTTACACATTACACATTGCTTAGCAGTATTTGTGCTACTAAAGCTCCATTTGTAATAATTACACTGTCCTCTTCTGTTACACTCAATCTGATTTATGGCAAATTTAAATCTGTTAATGTTTCAGTCATCCTCAAAACAGAGGACAATGAGCACATTATGAGGCCTGGCAGAAACACACCACCTTATCTAATGTCACCCAGACTATATAATACTTCACCCTTCAATGTCAGACATACCATGGACTTGCACTTACCTTAGTGAGTTCTTTTCTAATATAACCAGGCCTGGCTTGAAACACAGCAGCATCTTTGTGGAGAGACATGGAGAAAAGACCTGTTGGCTCTTGGGAGAACATGCTGCGTTTCTATCTGATTCCTTGGTGTTGGTTGGAAGCTTAGTGATTTGAGCACTTTATGGTGATTTGGTGCCTTGTTCTTAGAGTAAGGGGAAATTGACTGGGGCAGAAATCATGAGATGGAGGCTTGGCTCTGAAGCCAACAGGCAGTGTGAGAAGGACTGAGGTTATTAAACAGAATTACTTGGTGGTTGGCATGAGCACTTACTAAGGGTAGTTTTAAGTAAAAATGTAAAAGGTAAGTTTTCATTGATATTCCATTCAAAGTTTGTATTATTTTAAGCATGGCTATTTCCTACTTATTTCCTGGTCACTATTTCCACCCCTTTTACCCAATGCAAATGCTTTTCAGTGTTCAGAACAGTGCCTGACAGTTTGCCCAGTTAATATTTGCGGAGTAAAAGAATTAGATATATCTAAAATTGTGCACCATAAAGATGCTATTTCTCAAGTGGTGTGAATAAATGTTTTTGTTCTGTAGAATAATATGGCATCTAATTTTAAAAAGCTACTTTACATTCATTCTTTACCATGATATTATACTTGTTATAATTAGGCAATATATTATTATAATATATTTATAGAATTTAGTAGTCCATTTGAGGAGTAGTGCAAAGCAAAAACTGCTGTGGTAACCACCATGGAAGGAGCTTTTACCGTTTCCTACAAGGTAGTGAAAGGCACTGCTTTGAAAACAATCATAGCCAGGATCCTCAAGCATGACTCATTCTCTCTCCCCGGCTTCCTTATCCTGCTCCTGTGCAGGCTTCTATCTGTAAGAAGTAGTGCCTGACCAGCATTTTGCTGGCTATTACCCTGTTTGTGTGTGTACATGTAGAAGCAAGAGGTCATCATTTGGTGTCTGCCTCAATGGCTCTACACCTCGAGTTTTTATAATCATTCATTTATTGTGTGTGTGTGTGTTTCTGTGCCTTTATGAGTTCATGTGCACCATGTGAATACAGATACCCTAGAACTGAAGTTAAAGAGGACTGTGAGCTGCCTGTGGGTGCTGGAAACTGAGCTTGAGTCATATGGAAAAGCTCTTAATCATTGAGCCATCTCTCTAGTTGTGTACCTCCTTTTTTTTTTTAGACAAAGTCTCTTACTGAACTGAGAGCTCACCAACTGGCTAGGCTTGTTGGTGAGTAAGACCCAGGAATCCTCCTGGCTGCCTTCCCAGTCCCAGGACATTCCACCACATCTGGCCTTATACAGGTTTGTGGTAAGATCTAAGTCCTCATGGTTGTACAGAAAGCACTTTACTGGCTGAGCCATACCCTCAGCCCACTCGTTTACCTTTTTGTCGTTATAAAATATAGCGAGATTTTACCATTCGAGCTATCTCAAAGCTACTGCTATTAAGCATATTCACAGACTCCATGCAAACCCTTCCCAATACATTTCTAGTAAATTCTCATCCCAAATGTAAAGCTGCTGCTCACTAAATATCAACTACTCATTCTTACCAGTCCCTAGCAGTCCCTATTTAACCTTATAGCTCTGTCAATTTGATACTCTAACTAACTCATGATATTCTACAGAATAATCTGCTATCCTATACCTGGCTTATTTTACTAAGAATGTCCCTGAGTTTCATCCATGTTATAATGAATCCTTACTTCATTCTATATCAACACTGAATATTGTGTACATATTCTGCATTTTGTTTATCCATTCATATGTTGGTGAACATCTCAGTTGTGCTAACTTCATGACTATTCCCTGTTCAATAGCAAAGGGTAAAGGGTTTCAGAGGAGACATTGAAAGGAAAGGTTGTGTATTTGGTGAGATCGCTCGGGTTGAGTCTCACAACTCACCCTGTATCTCAATGACTGAAAACAGCAATCACATTGGTTGCTATCTCATGGTGTCTCTGCACAGGAACCTGGGACAAGGAGCATCAGAGATGATTGTCTCTGTTGCTGAGACATGATCGCCATGTCTGAGAGTTAAACTGGAAGATCCAAAGACTCAGTAATGGGAAGACTTTACACTGGGCTCACAGCACTTCTTGCATGTCCCCAGAATTCTTTCCTTCCACATTCCTAACCCACAAATTTCCTTTTTGCATTTTTGTGCTACACACACAGACGCAGTTGAATTCTTCATGGACCAGGATGACACAAGATATAAACAATACATTGCAATGCTACAGGGATTCACATTGGATGCTTGTTACCTAAAACTTTATTACTATGAATTTTATATGGTATGGTAGATATTGGTAGATTTATTTGGAGATGATTTAAAGTTTGAATATTATTACTTTGGGGGTGGCATAAAATATATTCAGAAGAAAAACTCTACTCACTTATTCATCAGGAATACCAAAACAGTCTATGTAGATAAAGCAAATAAAAGGCCAAATTTACCTTTTTCATGCTCATGGGGTGGATATATAGGAGAATCTTAAACTAATTGCACATCATTCCCTTGTTCAGAGAAGTGATTGCTTCCTCATTGTGGCTTTTAAGTCAGTGGTTTCCAAACATCTATCTTTAACCAACCTTGATTTTTTTTTTCATGAGACTCCTTTTATACCAAACACTTATCTTACATTTAATGTTATTTCCGGTCTCTCTTCTAGGTGACTTAAGTGATTCAGGCTGCTTCTGAGCAAGGTCAAAGAGTGACCACTCTCTGTTGGTACCCACAAAGCTTTCAAAGAGGAACTAATGGATGGAGTTAAAAAATACTGAGACCCACTGAGCTTACTTTGGAAGTCAAGAGGCCCACCCCTACATAGCACCCTTTAGTACACACAGCTGCTTGTGGCAGACTGAGATCCACATGGCAGATCTTCTTGCAAATGAGCCAGTTATCACAGTGTGAGCTTCATGAGTGTGGTGTCCTTTCTCTAAAGGGGCCCCCAAGCCAGGTGTTCAGGTGACAAGCTCCAATATGCAAGTTTAAACATGTGTCATGAGAGAGCAAAGTAAATAATGGAGCTGTCTTAGACAATTGAGAAAGTGATACAACAAAGATCTGTGGATGTTTTCTTTTTCTTTCTCCCACCAACATGCTTCAGTTATGTAATTGTGCCCCACTGCTATACCTGGTGCCTTTTCTCACCACCTCCCCCTTGTCTTCCTAACACACTTAATGCCTGATAGCACACACCTAATACAGAAAGCCAGTTCAAGTGGTTGGGGATAATCTTCAGCAAGATTTTCAGTTAGTAGACTAGTCAATTTATAACGTGCCATACACAGTGGATTTTCATGCTAAAATGCATTGTTCTTCTGACACTGAAATGCTAATCTTCTTTCTGTCAATGTCAGAACCTCCAAATTAATGACCTCAAATTTGCTGCAAAAGTTTCCAAGAGGCAATGGAAATTAATTGTCTCTGGTTAACAACTGAGAGTCACCTACCACCTGTCTGGCAACTACAAATATTCTGAGTGCTCCATTTTTGTGGACAATTAAATGTTCAATGCCAGATGGTGAAGAAAAGTAACTTATAACATCAAGTCACACATGGTTACTGGTTGTACATGATAGACAAAGAGGATTTCACACACATCTTCACTTGTGATGGAAAAACAAGGTGGCCTGATAGAAAGTATCCTTTCAGAACTTTCCTTTAACTTTTCTATCTAAAGCCGGCTCTGTCTATGCTTTGCTCTGATGCAGGACTACATTATCTTTCTCTTGACTCAAAACATTCTAGTAGTTCCCCCCATTAATTATATTATCATGAAAACTCATCACATACACAGTTATAAGATGCTAAATCAAATGGTCCTACCCAATAGCAGAGGAATACAAGTCAGAACTCTTAGGCTTCGAGCCACTTCAGTCCTATCCTCAGAACCACTTGGAGAATAAACAATCACAGTTATAGCAAGTGCAATGAAGAGTCATTGCGGATCACACCTGGTTTGTACTGAAGCAGGATCTGCAGAATGCAAGGCATTACACATGTAAGGATGATGAAAGATATGCAGTCATGGCCAGGAACATCTTTAACATGGGTGTTAACTGGTGATTAAAGAGGGGATCATGCCTTAAAGATCTTGGAATGAGCACCTTAAATCACGTGTATACAATGCTTCACACATACTAGAGCCATACTATTAATTAGTTTCAATTGTCATGGTGGTTACTTATGACCATTATTGTTATTTAACCAGAAGGAAAAAACTACTGCAATAAATGTAGATGGTCCAAGGTAAATTTGATTCCTTTCCTACAAATAATGGTGAGGCGTAGCCATGTAAGGCCAGTGGCAGCTAGAAGAGCAACAGAGGGCCTGGCCATTGTGGGTCCTGGAGGATGAAGTTAACTATCACTAAAACTGTCTTTTGAAGAGAAAACTCATATTCTTCTGTAATCTCAAAGATAAGAGACAAGACCAGAGAATGACCTTATTAGAGATACGGACTTTGTTTGCACATACATTAGTGTGGAGGGTTGGAACGCAGCTCAGCTGGTAGAATGCTGGTCTAGCACACACGAAGCCCTGGTTTGATTCTCGGCATTGCTTAAAATATGGTATGGCAGTGGAAACCTCTAATCCCAGTACTGGAGCAGTGGAAGCAGGATGATGAGAAATTCAAGGTCATCCTCGGCCACATAGCAGACCTGGAGATAGCCTGGGTTACGTGAGACCTCTGCACAATACAAACCACAAAACAACAACAACAACAAGTATCAATATTATCAGTGTCATCGTCTCTGGCTTATTCTACAACAACCCTGCAATACTGTTCAATTTGAGTGGCCAGCTACAGCAATTGCATTGCATAGAGAAGGAATAGGGCGGCTGATACTGGCTGAAATGAATAATGACTTTCAAACGTGGAGGTCCAGTTAAGTGAGTGATAACTGGGTGCTGGAAATGGATATTAGGCTCTGCGGATATTCATAACCCAAGAGAAGCAGACTATGGGAATATTATACATCCTTAGTTGCAAACATCCCAGCAATGGGACTTAAGCTAGATAATAATCTAAATTATACAGTAATACCATTTAAGCATTAAGATTTTAAGAAAACTCTAACCTACACCATTTTAGAAGCATTTTAAACTCTATTTACTCTCTGAAGGTTGAATTTAGTATATAATATGTATATGGTACACACTGAGGAATAATGAGAAAAACATTTTAAAATGTTCTTTACTGAAGTTTACCCATTGACAGAATATAGATAAGCAATATTACTTAATGGAACTTAATATAATGTCTCAAATAAAATAAGCTTCATAATATCTCAAAATAGCAAATAAAATACAGTAGTCACAAATATATATTTCCCTAAAAGTGTCTATTTTTATATCAGTGACAAACTTTTCAACTTAAAGCAACTTCAAGGAATAGAAATATACTAGAGCCAATTGAAAATGCAGTGCTGATTTGGGCCCATTGTCTTCATTGCAAACATGCCATTGTGTACACTTCTCTGTTGTGATAAAAACAAAAATCAAAAACTTACTGTACACAGGATTTATAAACGAGGTGATTTTTTTTGGCACTAGAGAGAAGGTTCAGCCGAAAAGAACACTGGATGTGCAAGTATGAGGACTTGTGCTCAAACTTCTAAAGCCACATAAAAAGCCAGGCATGTCCTTGTAATGTCTGGCTTCCTCTGGCTACCATGTGCACCCTGGCTTGCACATCCCCACACGTGTGTGCCAACATTGTACACACACACACACACACACACACACACACACACACATACACAGTGAGATGTCTCTGATTACATTTGAAAATTTTCTTTGAAGTAGTGTGCATCAATTTCAACAGCCTGAAAAAGGATTAAGCAAACTCACTGAAAGATGCTACAACTGCTCTGATTTGTGCATCATGTCACAAAAATCCTAAACGTATCTTCTCCTATTTTATGTATGAGAATACTTATAATACCTCCAGTAGACACTGATGCATCTATCTTTATTTATGTTTCTAGTTGCTTCATTATTTAATTTTTAAAATAATATGACTCTGAACCTATACATATATTAACTTATCCATAAGCATATGTAAACATGTGTACTTAACATATATAGAGAAGCAATTCAATATTTGGTGTCATATATGAAGTATATATTAGCCATTCCCATAGTCAGGAGGTTCACATCTTACAGAAAAAAAATATAATTATAAATAAAAGAACTTCAGCAAATGTGGCTGTGAAGTAAATTTTATATGTGTAAAAACATTATTTCCCCAGGATTTCTAACTTTATGAAGGAAATTGGATGCTACCCTCTTTTTGGATAAAAGGTTCCTGTGCATTTGGTAGTGTCTATAGTTAAAAGCAGAAAAGACTGATATTTTGCCAGAGTCTGTGACTGAGCCTACTACTATCAACAAGAAAATTCCATGCCCTCAGGATCAACCCTTCTTTACATCAAGATTTAGAGTAACTCCAAAGTAATAGGCATCTCTGGGGCTTGAGTACAGAGAGCGAATACGACTCTCTTGACTTCAAATTCTTATGTGAAAAGTCAATATTTGCTTAGAAACTTCTCACTGAACAATACTGCACAGCTCTTTAATGAAAAAGAAATTGGTCTCTATTAAGATCAAAGTGGTAGATACCGGAGAAATTGAATAACTGTAACAGGAACCACACATCTCACAAGAGCTGCGCAATGCAAGAGCCACTTGAACCACTTCCTTGTTCTCCGTGCAGCTACGTGGCTACCCAGAACTACTGTCCACACCTCTGCAAAAGCCATCAAAGATGCAAAAGGAACGGAACTATTCATGCCAGCACACGCAAAAACAAAATTACAACACACTCTCAGAATATCACCAGTAAGTTTTACGGGCTGGTGTGTTGGACAGCACCTGCAGCTATCCTCAGCAAACTGGGCTGTAGGGGGCAACTGGACATTCCTTCTTATCTAATGAATACTGTGCAAAAAAGCATGAAAAGAGTCAAGAGGCTCAAAAGATTCCAGTCAGCAGCTTCTAACGACAAAGTAAATACTCTTGAGCGCTAAAAGTTAGAGATACCTTTGTCCTGGCACATTTAGTTCTAGAATATGCCTGGAAACCAAAAATTATCATTTGAAGGAAATACCAAATGTCTTTAAAAGTTAGTACTTTGGACTTGAAGTCATAGGGTTTTTGAATACATAACACCAACAATAAGAGTCTTTTGATTTAATGAAACCCTGCAAAGAAGCATTACTATATTTTATTCTTCATTCCAGATATTACTGGGATTATTTGTCTTTTATATTAAGACAAAACAGCCCAATTCCAGTTCTTGCCATGATTCTCTATTTTTAAAATATGTATGTCCGTTCTTAGCATGCTGGAGTTTTTCAGAATTTACACACATACTTAAGGTCAACATCTAGTATTCTTGAAAATAAAAGTGAACTTGTAATCCACATAGCTCTAGTTTGCATATAAACTTAACATGTAGTAAAGATTAGTGGTCAACATTACCTCACTCATTCTACCATTTCTTATTGGTGTTTCTCTCTCTGATTTATAGCAGGCACTCAATAAATATATGTGATGTAATCCATAACTTGAAAAGGTAAGAGTCACGACAACATACTGAAAGAAGAAGCAAACCTAAAAACGTGACAGCTATTTAGAAAAGGAAGAATATCCTATTTAATAAAATAAAATGCTTTTAACACACAGTATAAAACACAGACGCTAGACTGCATCCAGAGAAATGTAAATTTAGTTTCTTATTAAGCCCAAATCCTTCACTATAAACATTTAAAGCTGTATATATAAACATTTAAAACATTCTGCTCTTGGGAAGCTGAAGCAGGAGAACCATGAGGCTGAGGCTAACTTGGAATACACAGTTAGAAGACAGCCTGGGCTACACAGGGTGACACCTGCTTCAGATGAAAGTACATACATTTATCTGTCAACTTGACACAGCTTAGAGTCATCTGAATAAAACCGTCTCAGTTGAGTAACTGTCTTTATCAGATTGATCTGTGGGCATGTCTGTGGGAGAAATGTCCAGATTATTAATTGATGCAGGAGAGCCCATCCCACTGTGGGGGGCACCATCCCTAGGCAGGTGGTTCTGAGCTATGTATTGAAGCTACCTAAGGCCTAGCCTGTGAAGAAGCAGACAACCCCGAAGCAGCATTCCTCCACAGTTTCTGCTTCTAGCTCCAATCACTGGGTTCCAGCCCTCTCTCCCCCAGTGATGTATTATGGCCTGAAACTATAAGCAAATTAACCTTTTCCTCCACAAGCTCTTTAAAGTCTGTGTTTTATTACAGCAACAGAAGGACTAGACTATATAATACACAGTATAAACTCATATATATATATGTATATATATGTATATATATATACACACACACATACATATATAAGTATACATAACACACATACAAATATTTATACACATGTATGTATGTGTGTATATGTATATATGTGTGTGTATATATATGTATATGTGGAGTTAAATATGCAGTGTTAAAGTCAAACAATGTCAAGTCTGATACAGTGGTCTATATGAGTACTTGGCTGTTAAGAATAAAATAGTTCCAAATAAAGAATGATAAAAAAAGTTTCTGAAAAATGTTCCTACCATCCATGCTTTAAAAATTAGGAGCAGTTTTCAGTTCAAAGACTTTCGGCTACAGTGAAAGCTTCAAAATCCAGAGCCCAGCCTTGAGCACTCTGTGTTTGAGCTATACTTTCAATCTCTTACAGTCAGAGCTGAGCCTCGAGTAGAACTCAACTTTACATGCAGACTATACCAAGCATAACACTTAGCAAAGGCCCTTCATGCGGGTTTCATTTGTATTGAGGCAGCTATCTCAAAGCACACTATGAAATGATTCCATTCACCTTCCATGTTTGAAGAAGCAATTTCTGTTTTATAAAAGAGAAACCATGCAAATTCTCCATGTAGTACATAGGAAGCTGAGTGCTCTGTCGGAGAAATGCCTGGAGATGAATTTCAAATTTATCATCACACTCAAGCCCTTCCCTAAAGAAATACCATAATCTCGGCCTATCTGGAGTTTACACAGGGTCAGGTTGTGTGTGTGTGTGTGTGTTCACATCTGTATGTATGTATACATGGGAGTGTATCTGTATAAACCCACAGAGAGTAAGTCCAAATTTCAGAAGCAGAGCATCAGGCAAACCCCTGCTGCTGTTGCTGGGAGCAAGAAAGAGAAAGAGAACCATACCTTACAGAATTGTTTCTTTAACAATCTACAGCCAAATCCTTACCATTCTCCTAAACAACTCAACCAAATATCTCCAGACTTGGAGAATGAAAGCACTATTGAACTTTTTACTTTTCAAACTTTAGAGAAACTGGGGAGGTACCCTTTATATTCTGATAGAAAGCAGAGGTTGGCAACAAACTCTTCCTCCAGATGTAGACCAGGACAGTGATGGACAGGAGAGACCTTTGGCCAGCTCTGCTCTCTGCTCCCATTGTACTGAAGACCTCTCCAGCTCAAAGCAGATAGCTACACCCATAAGTACCCAAAGCTGTTCTTCTAAATCTTTCTTTATGTTTTATTTCTGGGTGTTGACTCATCATCTGTGTCCATATTTTATATCAAACAAAAATCGTAAAGTTCAAGAAAAGCCAACTTTTCATTGTAAGCCAATAACAAGAAGGCAAGAGCGCGTGTCACAGAGTACCAAGAGGAGACCAGGTTATACAATCTCTTTATATATCTCAGAGTAAAGAAATATGGTTTCACCCACCTGGGGTCTTTCTGGATGCTGTCAATGGATGGGGACCTGGCCAAGGTGCCTTCGGGTGGGAGGGCGGGGCCAGACTTGCTGTACGGAGAGTCAACGGATGGACAGTACTGCAGCTGTCGGTAGGGGTCTGCGTAGTTGGAGGCCGGGCCAGCAGCATAGCTCGCCCTCTGGAAGGTGGCCGCGGCAGCATTCTGTGGCCCGTGCTGGCTGCCTGCGCGCTGCAAGGGGACGGAGTCGACACCAGGGGAAGATGGGGCTAGGACAGGAAAGTGGGGACAAAGTAAAAAATTGAGGACCTGCTCACAGAAATTGTTAACCAGGTCTAGGCAGGGGGGAACATTACACACATTAAAAAAAAATAGGGGTTTGAAAGAATAAAACAAAATTAATCTGTCACAGATAACCCAACATAGCCAATGCTATCTAGTCAAATGACAATTCACATGCTGTTTCAGAAGTAAGCTGAAATATTGGGGGGAAGCACAGCTGGTGTGTTTACATTGCTAACCAACACCAGAGGGAAGGCACACACATCCAACTGTGAATGTTATTCAAAACTAAAACCCGAGCTGGGTGCCTGGCTCTGGCAGAATGCCTGCTTAGTGCATGAGGCCCTGGGATTGATCTCCAGCACAGGTTAAAACTAAAACCCAGAAGAGAATATTTTATAAGGACCCATTGCCAATTAGTTCTTTATCGTTCTAGTTGAGAGCATTCGGCATGTGTTCAGATATACTTCCCGTTAACTCTATCAAGTTTGTAGAACAGACTTAGCAGCAAAGTCATTTTCCAGATTAGGGAGAAGGAAGGGAGAGGATACACCCGAGGTAGATCTGGAGAGAGAAGGGCTTATATACGAATAATTAGTACCACAGCATCCCGTGCTGGGCTCTTCCCCTCTCTGGAAAGTGAATCCCTAAAGATTGCAGGCGTCTCTTTCTCAGTGAAGCTGTCAGAGGAACAAATGCACTTGGGAGAAGGTAGATGTGTCGGGGAAGGAAAGCCATCCCACCAGTGTGGCAGAATAAGGCGCTGACATGGCTTTTCTCTAAGCCTTCCCATCTTTTTAACATGTTTGGGTTGCTTTGGGGAGATTTCATACAAGTTACTAAAATCAGTTTCACTGTTTCCAAACCCAATCTCGGTTTTTGTGTTTCTTTTCCTGGGGTCTTTTAGATGATGTCAGGCCACTGTTTTTAATCTGTCTCTCAAAAATATTCACATCTGGCATCAAATTGACACATAAAATGGAAATACCATCTTTCCTACGAGGGGGAGGTGACTAGTTATTTACTGTTCTAGCAACTGTCAGCCAAAGTCACTATGAGGACGTGTATCTTGTGGCATCATAGATCAGTACGGATGCTGAGTTACAGCAAATGTCTAGATAACGGGAACCCACACCCTCTCATGTGCATTATAGGGAATTAGATTCCAGTTGCAAGTCACACAGCACAAGTCTGACTTCCCCGGAATCATTTCTTAGTGTATAATTTTCATCATCTTTTGTAATAAAGGCTATATACCAAATGAAACACAAAGGTAACTATGTCATACCAAGAAAACAATTGTTAAGAACATGTAAGAAATTTTTAAAAATGCCGAAAATAAACTGGAGAAGAGTTTCTCCTGATGAGGTCAGGATTTGAATCTGAGGGTTCAGGATTTTACTTTTCCAATTACTTTCCATACTCCATCATACAATGAGCAAAGATTTGAGCTCACTAAATGACATGACAAAGACTATTGAAATGTTTATGAAAAAAGCTTGGTAAGAAAAAGGGTCCATATTCCCTAACAAGGAGTACGTCAAAGTGATCGTAGACGCTCTGCTATATAAGTTTTTTGTATTTGACTGAAAGTTGTGGAAGGTGTCCCTTCCCAGCCACAACAAAGAAATACATGCAATGAAACATTTAAAATATCATGAACAACACACTTTATACTTTAATCAAAGCAGTTTGAAAATCGAAATAAGAACACAGACAAAGGAAGTCTCATTTTCGTCAAGTGTTGCGATGAGGTATTCAGAAAATCAAGGGCGAAAGGAGAAGCTTAGCACACTGTCTCCTTTTCAAAGAAGTACGTTCTTCACTCAGGAAACTAAGTATCAGTGTCTATTCTTGCTGAAAATCGTTTTCAGGCAAAAATAAATTATTTTCTAAAAATGTATTTGTTTTTAATCCCAGTGATTCACACAAGATGAAGTATGTAGTAGAGATCAACAAATAATATTGCAACCTAAAGGAGCCATTTTGGAGGCTAGAAAGGATCAGACGGTAAAGTGCTGGCTGTGAAAGTAGAAGGATCTGAGTTCGATTCCCAGGACCCATGGGACAAAGCTGGCGTGGAGGTGGGTGCTTGCTGTCCCTGCACTGGGACCACAGAGATTGAAGGACCCCTGGGGCTCCCTGGCCAGCCAATCTAGACTAATTGCTAAGCTCCAGACCCTATCTCAAAGGAGGATGACACATAAGTTTGCTTTCCATACACTACATGTACCTGCTCATACACCAAACACACGTCTTCTGAACACATATGAACACGGATATACACACTCATGTGTCACATGCCTACATCTTTAAAGCCATTTTTATTATGTAATGCTAGAATGCTTAAGAGAAAGAAACAAAGTGATTGTCCCCCAATCTGTCTAAGGCAGAAAAGGAAGGGCTGAGGGAAAACATTGATGAGTAGCAGACCTGAACTTGTGAAGAATGCAAGGGAATAGGCACAAAATGTGCATCAGTGTGAAATACTATTAAGGCCAAACCAGAAGGCAACGCCTACAGGTATGAGGAAGGAATGGTGGAGAAGGGTTAAATTCCTGTTTGGTTTGGAGTTTTCATTTAGATTTATTTTATTATTTTGTGTATATGAACGTTTTGCCTGCATGTATGCCTGTGCACTACATGTGTGCCTGGTTCCTGTGCACATCAGAAGAGGCTACACGGGATCCCCTGGTACTGAAGCCATAGATGGTTGCAGCTACCTTGTGAGTGCCAGGTCCTAGGTAAGAGAAACAAATGCTCTTAAACACTGAGTCACTCTCCAGCCCCTTATCTGATTTTCATTGCGGCCCTTTCCGGGGAAGGACATCCAGCAGCTCATCAAGCGATTTGCTCTAGAAGTCAGATTTGGTCTTCTGATCCAGTCCTTGGTCTTGGACAAGGTAACTGGTTTCTCCAAGATGAAACTTTCGAGTTATGGAAGGGATAAAAATGGCCTCGTGGGATTATTGTTTGATTTTATGCTGTAAAAGCATCTGAAAATGGAGGCTGAAAAGGACAACACTATACAAAAGAGTGGTGCACAAATCCTATGGGGAGAGATCCTGGCCCTGGGCATCAGAAGGTCTCCACTGTTCTATGGGCTTCACTGTATCAACTCACATTTCCCCAACAACCTGTTAGAAAGGAAGCATGCCAGTGTTATTTTACAGAGGGGAAACTGAGGCATAGAGAGGTGAAGTGCCTTGGCAGGTGGTCTCTAACAAAAATGAATTTAAGCCCTTGTGGTTAGTCCCAGATGCTATGACTATTACCAACGTAAGCTTCTAGACCAGGCCTAAAATCCCCAATACAAATATTTGTGAGTTACAGAGTATAGTGAATTTTAAATAATGATAAGGAGCTTAGAATTAGATGAATGTTAACTAAAGGTAGAGGGAAGAGATCAGTTAATCACAGGAATCAAACACCTGTATCACACTGAAAAAAAAATTATGATAGATTGGTGTGTAAAGTACCTTATATTGGTTTTATAAAATTTAATTTATAAAAATATGTAAAAAATATTCCAAAACTCTGACTTTTTTCACTTGCACAAGACAAAAAGTAAGATATAATTGCATATAATTGTTTTAATTTTAAAGTGTCTTACTCTGAGTATCACCAGTGATATCACTATGTTAGGCTATGAGGATCTGGGCTATAAAATCTAAGATAGATGAGCAACTTTCCAAAAGTCATTATCTGTTTTTTAAATCACAATAACTTTGACTTTGGAAGATTTGACTTTAATAAGTGGCCCTCTAGAAATATCATCCATGAACATGGAGAGGGAAAGAAAGAGACAGAGACAGAGAGAGGTGGGGAGGTGCAGATATAGAGAGAAGAAAGACTGAGTTTGTGCACATGTTTATACATACATTTACGTTCATGTATGTAGATACACATCTGGGGAGATTTGTACATGTATGTTGGCACACATGCTTGTGAAGGCCAGAGATCAACCTTCTGTGCCTCCTCATGAACAGGAACCGAACCCTCCCTTTATACTTTTAGACATGGATCTCTCACAGGACATAGGGATCCCTGATTCAGCTAGGCTAGCTGCTTACTGAGCTCCTTGGATCCTGCTTTCTCTGCCTCCCCAGTACAGGAAGGCAGATGCACCCCACCACAATAGCTTTTACCCATGGAACACCTGGGATAAATCTCAGGTCCTCATGCTCTGACAGAGAGCACTTTACCTACTGAGCTAGCCTGCCAAATCTTAATGAATATTTAAATGTCTGTGTAGGTCCCGGTAAGAAAGATGGCTTTTGAGAATTTCAAAATAGAAAACCATAATTCAAATTTATACTGTTAAATTCAAATTTATACTGTTAAAATGACCCAGGTATAAAAATAAAGGATCTATCAACACAAAGAAGTTAACAACAGCTCTTTAATGGAAAGCATAGATCCTGTGACCCTGAAGAACAAAATATGTGAGAAGCCATAACTCCCAGCAATGCAATAATGGGATTCCTTATATTTAAGGTAAATATTTTCTTTAAAAAATTATTCCACATGACCATGGAATCACAGTTTGTTTTATATATATGTTCTACACAAAACACTGAATGAATGATTGTAGTAGCATTAGAAAGATTGGAACTGGTTAGGGTCAATGATGGACATTTCTGCCCTCAGCACTCAGAAGGCTGAGGCAGGAGGATTGTGAGTTCAAGCCCACAGTGTAGGCTGGGAGTCTGAAGGCATTATGGGATACATAGCAGAACTTTGATTCAGGAAAATAACAACTGTCATTTTATAGGATTTTATTGGTGCCACTGGAGAAGGCACTTAAGAGTCAGGGTTCGATACTGCCCTCTGATTTGCTGAGCTATTTAGCCCTCAGTACAATGCAGACCTGTTTGTTAACATGGATAAACAACTGCCATTCCTCTATTAGAAGTCTTTCATTTAACAAACTTTCTCTTTAATTTCTGCCATTAAACATTTCCTCCTTCTGAGTTTGAAAACGCCATTGACCTTGCAGGTTACTCCATCCAACTGAACATACTCCTGGCAAACATTTGGAGAGGTTGACACTTCAACCAGCTCATCAAACTTGTTCCTTGCCTCTCACCTCCTCTTCAAATAGCCTCTTCCTCCCCCCACCCCCAGATCTTAGAACTCAATGAACTGTGCTGCCAGCCTCTCTGGGGAGATTTAACAAGCTGCCTCTTCTGCAATGGTTGACACTTCGACAGACACCTCTGCCACTGCTGAAATTAGCTGTGTGTTTTCTGGAAAGCTACACAAATAAAATCCTAAAGCCCTAGTTTGTTGAGGTAAAACAAAGAGATGATGTGTGCTATTTTGGAAAGAAGGGGCAATGTATTCTTGTTAATAAAGCCAAACAGTGCTTTATGAATGATGGTTGCTAGCACTGTTTATTGAAAAGGGAAAAACAAAAAGAGAATAAAATCCAGAAATCTGAGGACATGGCAAGAATTTGTTGTGAGAAATAAAAAGTGGAGTTCAACAAAGAGTAGGAAAAACAATTTTTTTTTGTATTTTTTAACATCAAATATATATTATTTGATGTGTGTGAGTATTTTGACGCATATGTATGTCTGTGTACCATGTGGGTGCCTGGTGTCTGCAGAGGCTGGAAGAGAGCCTTAGGCACCTGGAATTGGAGTCACAAATGGTTGAAAATCACCATGTGGGTGCTGGAAAGGGAACTGAGGTCCCCAAAAGAACAGTCTGTATTCTTAACTGATGAGCCACTATGTCCAGCCTTGTGCTTCTCTATATATTTGCATACACAGGTGAACATGAAAAGACAGCATGTATTTCCATGTGTTTTCTAGATAATTTAATGCAGAAGAAATGCATTAGAAGGTAATTATGGAATACTACCTCTAACAAGAACATGAGGATGGCTCAGTGATACAGGGGCCAACAGCTTCCAAGTCCATTGCTTCAGGGGTAAAAAAAAACTCCTTGGCCCCCAATCTGGCATATTCTCAGCAAAGCTGTCATGGCCCTGAAATGTAAGTGTCTTTCAAGTTTCTGCACTTAGCACAGGCTGAAATAGGCTATAGTCATTGTATAACTATTCTAGAGTAAATACAATGTGGTATTGCAACTGCAGAAGTATTTTTAGTATGGTTACATTCCCGGTGTAATCCTCGTGACTAATGTCCAGGCTGCTTTCACTGCTTTTACTGGAAATAGATGATTTTCCCCAAGAATGTGAGATCAGATGTAGGAAAGCCACAGTCATGGTCATCATGGATGAATGTAACATAGCTTTGAAGGAGAAAAGGGACAAAATCCTACTGCAAACAGTGACCTGTTTTGTTCTTTTTACACAGCACAGAGAATTAAAAACATTATTTTGGACATAGCTATTTTATTTTATATGTTTGAATATTTATTTGCATGTATGGCTACATTACGGCCTGGTGCCTAGAGGTGTTGGATCTCTTGGAACTTCAGATACAGACGGCTGTGCGCTGTCATGTGGGTGCTGCTGGAATTCGAGCCTAGGTCATCTGCAACAGCAACAAGGGCTCTTAACTGGTGAATTATTTCTCCAAGCCCAGCTCTAAGAATTCTCAAAAAGTTTATTTTTAACTAGGTACTTAAATACAGATTAACAAAAAATAATTCCTAGAATCTTCTTCAATATTCAAGAATGGCTACTCTTGATTGTCAGCCCAGGTATAGCTATGTACAGTAGAATGCAGTATTTGTTCGAATTTGTTCTAAAAATTAAACTGGGAACAAAGAAAAACTGCAAACACTGAAAAGTGAATGGCTCACACTTAGCCTTACATATATATTCTTCCATAAAATCTTACATGCACATTTCATGCTACGCATTTTGGTTTCCTCCCATTTATAGTGTGTGTGTGAGAGAGAGAGACTGATGGATGATAACATGATGTGTTTTAAACACCCTAAGCCTATTTAAAGTTCTGTGCGGCAACGCTTCCCTGCTTAGAAATGATGAAAGAATACTAATCAATACTACCCTCATGTAGAGTTTCCTTTTATGCAGACACCGTGTGATGAGCCAACACAAACTGTCTCATTTAGAGCTACAACAACCTGTGTGAGTCGTACCATTCCTCTCTGCCAGCTCTTCACTTCATGGAGAAGAAGATGGAGGATAGGGTAGGTAGAGTAGGTAGCAAATCTCAGGCTGACTCTCCCTTTTCTTTCTGTTTCACCTCATTTGATCTTCTGGACACTAGATATTAAGGCATGCCCAGGAAATATAGCTCGCATGCTTTAAAAGGTAATATGTTTTACAGAAAAATCCAAAGATTACAATGCAAGGTGATATGTAGTATGCCTGGATAAATCTTTGTGACCTAAATTTTCTGCTCCATTTTAATATCCATCAGTTTACGTTCATTTCAAAAGAAATATGCCAAAGTTGCTTTCGAGTGAAAACTGAATGGGCCTGGATAAAGACTTCGGATAGCATTTTCCATGAAAATGAAAGTGACATAGTTGGGTTGAGGATGTTAACATGTCCATCCTTGGTAGAGTCGCCTTCATCACTTTCTATCACCCCGGGTGACACACCGCAACTGAGCGAACCTAACACAAGAAAACAGGGAGAGGGTAGGAAGAGAGACTGCAGAGGGAACATGAGCAGATTCCCTAGTTACCCATCTCTAGGAAGTTAGAGATGATCCATCATTCATTGGCTTTACAAGAGGCTGAAACTTTTGAGAGATATCTGCCTGTAAAGGCTAGTTGTTTGCAGAACAGAATGAAGATGCTCTACTATCTTAAGTTCTAAATGTATGTTCTTATGATTTAAAAACATATTCTATTCTCTATGCACACAAATATCTACCTGCAAGAAATTCAAGAAGAAATTCTGTGGAAACTTATCTACCCAAGCAAAGTTTCTTAGCTAGCAGAGAACCTGAGTCAAGGGCATAGCCTGGAATCTGGTAGGTTTGAGGCCACAGGTGCTGTGGTTCTTTTTTTATTCTAAGAAATAAACACTTCCACTTCAGATGCATTCCATGGTCTGGTCTTGATCAATTCACTTTTCTACAAATCTGAAACACAGTCAAGAACTGGGATGACTATACAAATAAATTCTAGGGCTTTCTAACCCTTTGAATTGATAGGCAATATCTAGAATGGAGGGCACAAGCTGCTAACCAGTAAACATGGGTCCATAGAAGTGTATCTCCTGCTGACATCTTAATTGTTCTTAAGTTCCAACTTCTGGAGCTGTTAACCCCTTATGTGAAAATCACAAATGATATCATATTCACTGATTAGTTGACACATCATGCTTGGCTTCAGTTCCTTTCAGCACTGCTTTGTCTACTGATGGGATGTAACTATGAAGAGAGTTATGTTCAAGGAATTATTGTGGATCTTCCAGGATAAGCCCAGTTTGTCATGTGCCAGCATGTAACCTTCTTTTGTTATCATCTTACTGTCCTCATTAATAGGTCCTCAAAGAAAGAAAGGATTCTCATGGCTGGTGGTGAGACATTCTCTTGCAGCCTAGGGACCACTGTCAATTCAGAAAGTGGCCCTTGCCTCTTTTAGGCTGCTGCATTTCTGGAGTATCATGCTGACTTCTGCCACTGCTGTCTTCAGGCAAGGGGACAGACAGTAGATTTTCTTCATGTATCTCCACTTATAGTACATCTGGATCAAATGAGGCAGATAAGTGGAGCCTGAACTTTGACTAGGTTAGGAGGAGGATGAAGGAAGCAGATTCTGTCCTGTAGTGGCCTAGAGTGTCTGGGCACAACAGTGTTGGAGCTGAGTCTGCAATATGGGGTGGCAGAAGATTCCTCAGATCATACCTCTGGTATGGCTTCAGTAGACTGTGTATCTGCTTGGCTCTGTAGAATCAAAATAATTATTGTGTAAAAAGTGGACTGTTTGTGTATTTCACCACCCATAAGCCCATACTAGAAGAGAGATGAAGAGGAGAACGTGAGCTTCCTGATGCTCCAACATGAACCTGAATGTTTCTAAACATATGTTCATTAGGTCAGTCATGTAAGAGTTACATAGCCCATGCATGGCTTGGGATTTCAAGGGACTTTCTGAACACACTAAAGTAGACAGATGGCACTGTCTAAGCTGGTATCTGAGACCTAGATCCCATTTAAAAGTAACCAGCATGGATGACTTACATCTGGAAGCTGAGAAGGAAAGAAAGAGAGAAGGGAGGTTGGAGAGAAACAGAAAAAATGATAGTGGTGAGCACAAGAAGAAACTCCAGAGACATCCCTTGTGGTGGAGAAGTTTGTAGAGCCTTGACATGCTTTCCCGTCAATGTCTGAAGGTATTTTTTGTGTAATCATCTCCTTACAAATCACTCTGCTCAAGAGTGGCTTATTATTATTCAGGTTGGCTGTAGTCAGGGAGCAAGGTGGCCCAAGGATGAGGTCAGCATGGATGAGGGAAGTGCAGGGAGACAGTTGCCATGGAGTTAGTATGATGCTTGGGAGAGCAAGCCTTGTTGAAAACAGATCCATGACTCTGACCTTTCCGATTTTCCCATCCTTTGTTAGCCAATGTCTTCCATATTTAGGAAACTACATAAAATGCAATGTGCTCAAAGACAAGCAGTAGATGGTAAGCCACTCTGGATCAGCCAGTGTATCAAGTAAATAGTGGACTTTAGCAGATACCACTTTAAGAACAGAATGTTCAAAGCCATTAAATTCTGTTGGTGATAAATAAATCTGTTTTGCTTTCAAGTGGTATTTACAAAACAGGGGGTCAAAAAAGACCAGGATCTAGGACAAGACATGTGACATTTCAAAGACTGACTCCAAACAACCTAGATGACATTGGACTCAATATTTCCATATCTGTTTTATGAGCATCAAAACATGGCCTAACTGCAGAATTAGTAAATATATTAAACGCACTAAAGACTGTCCCTGAAAGTACCCATGTGCTAGTGTGCTCCATGCTTCTGTTCTTCACACTTCACCTTTGGTTCTCAGCACCAACTACTCATTCTCTAATTACTAATGTGTCTCTCACTCAACTTTATTTCCAAGAGTGGGTGCAGTGAAAGAGAGGGATTGCCTTCCAGTTTTCCTACAGTACTGTCTGAAATGTTCGGGGGGGCAGAAATGAATGAATTGCAGCTGGTTACCTGTCACTGGAAGGCAGGAAGATAAGGCTGCTTGCTTGTGTCACCAGGGTCATCAATCTGAACTAAGAATGGTGGCCTGAAGGGACTCAAATCTGAGGACCTCACTAGCATATGATCCCTTCTCCCAAGTCTCTCAGCTCAGTCTCAGTGGTGCCCAGGCACAGAGTGTGTACAACCCAGGTGATGTGAAAGAAAATGACCCCAGACCAAAAGAGGTGACCTGAGAATATTTCCTTTAGCTATTTTGTGATGATTTTTAACCTCTACTTTTTAACAATTTCTATTTTTAGGTACATGCTATACTAGATACAATTTAATATTATATTGTATGTCTCTATTGTATGAGTGAAATATACATGTATACTAAAGGCATTGTCTTAAACATTCAGGCTCTAAAGGAGTGGGTCCCAGGGCTAGAAAAGCGTGAGGGTATGAAGCCAGCCAGATGCAGGCACATGGCTTCCCGGAAAGGTGCAGAGTTGAGAGTTGTGTCTTGAAGCTTGTGGTTTCATTTCTGTCTTTTCTGCATGCACCTTTAGAAATGCTCACAGCATTGTGTGAATCATCACACTTGCTCAGACCTATGTCACAACTATGTCAAAACTATGTCCACAGTGCCAGCTGGCATATAGTTTTAGACCTCTGACTCCCACATCTTGGCAGGTCTCTGTTATGGTTGTTACTGGAACAGCCTCTTTGAAGCATTTTGAGGATACAGTTAGTTACCCTCAAAGGAGAAAAACATAGTATTCCTTTGCTTCAGATGGCTCTCCATTGGTGTCTGGAACTAGGATTGCAAACTTTCTGCAAATAGCCAGGTTCTATGAACTGTCTGTTGCCTGTCATAACCTCCTACTTCTGCCTCTGAAATGCCAAAGCAGGTGCAGGGGACACTCAAAGGTAAGGGTGAGGGTGCGATCTACAGCTTTATTCGTGGACACTAAAATGTCACTGCTATGTATCACAAAACATTTTTCATCTCTTAATTCTTCTCCCCAGTCATTTAAACACCTAATAATCAGTCTTAGCTCTTAAGTGTTACTAAAAATGTAGAAGCTGGAGAATATAATAATGTGGGGCCTGAATGAGAAATACCAATGTTAGGCTCATCGATTTGAACACGGTTTCCAGTGTCTCTGTGGGTGGGCTTTAAGGGTATACACCCTTGCCTCACTTTCTGATCTTGCTTTCTACTTCCTGTGTGTGGAAATGTGATCTGACAGCTTCCTGCTCCTGCCACCAAGCCTGCCTGCAGCCACGCTGGGCTGTGTCCCTTTTGCAAATGTACGCTAAAATGAATCCTTTTCTCTCTAAGTTGTTCTTTTGTCAGAGTACTTTGTCACAGTAATAAAAAAATAACTGATGGAAATGGCTTCCTTTTATTTAAGTGTGAACACTTTCCACTGCTTAGAGTGTGAACTAGGTGCAAGGCAAGTTTTTATTGCAGCTCATTTTCGACTAATCCTCTAGAAGTTTACTAACAAGATACAATCCTAGAAGCACATATAGAACAGGGGCTCAATAAACCACTTCTGTTGTTTTTATTCAAATTAGATGTTCAGTGCCACTGAAGTTGCCGCCTCTTTTTACACAAGGGATGCATGAAAATAAAATTTTCTTAATTGATAATTTGCAAAAAAATTAAATGTTCAAATGGCCCAGCTTCAGACAGCACAGACGAAACAGGCCTAGGGTAAGAGATCTGACAAGGATAAATTGGTGTCCTTTCTTATCTAACTCTAAATATATACTATTAATATTGAATGCCATTTATGATGTCACAAATAAGGAGTGTATTGAGCCTTTCTTCTTTAGAAGCAGAGAAACACTGAAAGGTAAGTATCCATAATCAACTCCAAGAGCAGCTTCCCTTGACTTCAAAACATATAATTCAGCATCACATGCAGTTTAACAAAATCACTGCACTGTACTTAGTGGTCACTAGAAGTTTCAATTCTTTGAGGTTACAGCAATCTGAGCTAAGCTTCCGACCAGAAAGCCAGCTGTCCTGTGCCTGAGCCATGGCTCACAGCACATGCAAGCAGCAAAGGGGTCAGCTCTACCAGCAGCTAAAGACCGACAGCATCTTCACTGCTTACCTGGCAGGGTGGGGCTTTACAATGAACACACTCACCATGTCTCTAGCTTTCCTGTCTTTATCATCAAGGTCAGTGTCATTAGGAACACAATCGTGACCTTAGACTGTTATAAACGGCTACAGGTCACAGGAAATACTTGTCATCTTCCATGTGTCCTGTGGTTATGTACAACTAAAGATGCATATTTAATCCTGGAGAACTACACAGTTGATTGAGTTATCAGCAATTATCAAATTCCAGCATTTAAATAACAATTCTGAATGTTTTAATCTATTAATGTGTATGAAACATATTCTAAGTCCATCTTTCAAAATATGTCATACTTTTAACAAATATTTTTGATCTACGAGCTTGCTCAAAGGTAGACTACACCATTAAAAATGGCTTACCATAATAATGCATCTGCATTTTTGACAGAGATATTGATTGTTCTTTTGGAGTATTTATATTCATTAAACAGATTACCAAAGGCACAGAAAACATCAATCATGCTTTCTTTTAGTTTTTCTACTTGATAAAGTAACTTTACAATTCCCTTTGCACTTCCATCACTCATAGTACACCCGGATAGATAAACTGGAGTTACACTCTCTCTCAATCATCATCAAAGACACTGAACATAGAGGCAAGTCATAATTATGATTTGATTGGGAGTACATATACACAGACAGAGACAGACAGACACACACATACACAAACACACACTCACACATACATACACAGAGACACGGACACACACATACACATAGACAGACAGACAGACACACACACATACAGAGACACACACAGATACACAAATTCCTTTCATTTGAGAACAATGATTTAGCTCCAAGGAGGTCTATGTCCCCCCATGCCCAGTGAGCAGGCCTGAATGTGTCCCCTGTACTCACCGGTGCTCGTGCGGAAGGTGCCCGTGTGTGCTGGCGGCAGAGGGTCCCCCTGGCTCTGGCTGAGACTCCTCATAGGGGGTTTCTGATAGACACGGTCTTCATAGATGGGGTCTATGTGGTGCTCTGGGGACTGCAGGGCCCGAAGCTCAGGGCCCAGGTGCCCATGCTGGCTGCTATACGAGGCTCGGGAACCAGCTGAAATTAATGAACATGGGCACATTAAGACTCAGCCAACATCCAAACAGTATTTGATCCAAGAATATTTGAATGGAAGAGCATAGTGATTGAAATCTACAAAAACCCAAATGAATAACCCCAAATGGTAGCAAGACGCCAGGCTAATCAGCTTATCACCCTCTCCAGCTGCCTCACTCTGCTCCAAAGCTGTCACTGGAAGGATGTTGGGGTTTCTCAAATAAATCCACACCAAACAGGACCACTGAAACATAATTTTTTTTCTCATAGACTGATGAATGTAACCTGCCACTTCATCTAAGAAATCAGGCAGACAATCTCCAAAGTCCATGCATCATTTGATTTAGTACGAGAGAAATTATTCTAAACGGTGAGCTGTGAGCAAATGAATATGCTCCAGTGGCAAAGCCATCTGGATGTACACTCCTGAAAACTGAACTAGAAATTGTTGCTATCCTCAGGTTTTGTCCTTGACAATGGATGAGCTAGAGTGGACTGACAAGTGGCCCCTATCTCTGAAAAAAACAAAAACAAAAACAAAAAACCCAAAAAAACAGATATTTAAGGATAAGGTTTCTGCATCCGGCTTCCCTTTTTTCTGAGTAACCAAATGGAAGCATTTACATTTAGTCTTTCTCCTTCTGGACAAAGCATGAATGCTTGTTATTCACTGGCTGATTTCCACATGATAGTTATAAGTGGTTCGGCTTCTGAACATTTGTGAATCCTTACTCTCGACACTCCCTGCTGAGCTGGGAAGAGTGTTACTGTGAAGCAGAGCTGCAAAGCATGGGACTATGAGGAAGTTTCTTGAAGAAGGAAGCCTGCCACACCAGGAAAGAGTTTTACAAGTGCTATGAGTGACTGACAGTGAACAGGACACTGGTTTAGAGCCAGTATCAAGAATGACAGTGGAGTCATGAGGTGGACTTGGAGCAACAGGAAGGAGTGCTCTGCATCCATGGTGATCAGAGAACTCACAATAGATCCAAAGGAGACTGCAGTCTGTTACAGGAAAGACTGTTTACCCATACCTCCCAAAGTGACATCCACCAGCCATCTTGTGAACTAGCTGCAAATTGCAGGGGGATGAAGGATTGGAGGGAGGAAGGGAAAGATGATGTCATTATATATTAATCCCCCCCAAAAATAAATAAAAGCACTGGGTATTCCCAGGAAGGGAAGGATCAGGGCAGGTGAGTTCTTTCCCTTTGTTGATAATTAAATAATCTCTGATTTAGATAGAATTGTGATGAATGATAGATTGGAAATGACTGTTTTGCATAATTGAGTTCATTGCATCTGATTTTCCAAATGCCAGCACCCCATTGAATCTCAAGCTTACATGTCCCAGGAATATATTTAAGTGCAGTGTACTCTGAGTTCCTGTTGTCAACCCTTCCTCCTGTGGACTCAGATTATATTTATAAGATCCCCAAAGTCTAAAAAACAAGGAAACTTTAATTTCATTCCAATACTGCACGGTTGACTAAAATTAAGCATGACTGGAGTACTCACAGTAATAACTTTAATCACCATTTCTTTGCTCTAAGTCTCAAAAACAAACAAAATAACCCCACCCAGTGAAGGACAAAGGGGATTGAGGATTGCTATTGAACTTTGGTGATGACTTTGGGATATCTGTGCAAATGCTTCTTAAACGTTATTTATTAGTAACATTCACCATACCAATAATCTGGGTGCTAGGTAATATCTTAACACAATATCTTAACACAAAACATATCTTTGTGGAAAGCATACTTTCAGTGTGATGATATTAACACAGAGACCCACAACTGGTCAGTGTGAACAGAATAAGAAACTATAGACTGCTCAGGTATAAACAGGATGTATATATCATACCCTTTCCTCCCAATGCTCATGGGTCATCACTGAAGAGGGGTAGAAGGGTTGTGAGAGCAAGAAGCAGTAGATGAATCTACAGTGAAACAGTAATTTCCAGAATCAATAGGTCAGCTGCACTTATGAACACACAATTGCTGTGACAGCATGTATAACACCTACACAGGATCAAGCCAGACAGAATCCAAGCATGGAGGAGGGAGGTGTTCCAAAAGTCTTGTCTCTAGCTGAAGAGGTATTGGCAATTGATGGTTGCTGGGAGGGGCTGGGGGTGAGTTTGTTTTCTTTAGAGATGTGGGCTGCCAGAGGCTACCCTGCTTCAGTAGAGATGGCCGTGTTCCCCTTTCATACTGAAAGCATTAATTGGACTCAGTGGGCTCAGAAGAAAAAGAAAGTGAATATATGAAATTTGGAGGGAATAGTGGTGGAGAGATAGAGGAGGAATCAGAAGGATAAAATGGGGGTTGGATTTGACCAAATATATTGTATGCACATAGGAAATTATCAAACAATGAAAAACACAAAGGTCAGCAAAAACATATAATTGCGGCATTATCAAATATTAGGATATCGTTAGTAATACTAACAGCTCACGGTATTTTCCCATGAGAACAGCTGTGCAAAATAAATTTCATATTTAAGCTGTATACAGAGCATAGAGAAAATCTTTTTCAAAAGAACACTGTTTATAGTGTTTTGTTTTGTTTTATCCATTGTGGTCAGGCTTAAAGACCTTGTGGGTTAGCACAGTTATTATCTGGACAAACAAAAATGACTGTGGACCAGAAAAAGGACAAGGAATCAAAAGCTAAAATAATTTTCTACTATCCTTGCTCAGGGGAAAAAAAATAATCATCAAATATGTGTAAATATCTATTTTGTCTTGGTTATTCAATATGAAGAAAAAGATTTACATAGAAACAGACGGGGAGTATGCACCAAAATTTCACTAGATGCTTTATATATCTTCTGACTCAAACAAAATGTACTTTTCTTTAATAGAAATTTCCTTTTGTCGTCATGGTCCACTTGACAGTAAGTTCTAAGCACCATAAAGGATGCTAACCACCACTCATGAACATGTATCTTTCCCAGGAACTGGAACTAAGCTATTATAAGAAGAAGCATGCTGGGAAATCTTTTGACTTGGTCTAAAATGTCACCAACGTCAAAGTCAAGTGCCCTAACCAATTATGTTGGTCGCACACAATTCTGAGAACTCAACCTTAACCAAACTTGACATCTCAGAGCTGAAAAGTAGCAAAATGCAATAAAAAAACAGGATAGGCCAATGAAAATACCAGATCAACTGCACGGACAGTTTCCCTGCCATTGCAAAAGTACATTTTTGCACTATATAACTTATTTATTCAATCATTCCAGATTTCAATCCTGCCATGTGAAATTCCTATTTCTCAAACTCAGGGGCCACAGAATTCAGTCACTGGCAATTTTAATGTGCAATGTCTATGAAGGCATGCTTGAAGATTCACATCTGAAATGTGAGCATGACATGCAAGGTTATGAGTTAGTGATACAGAATGACTACAGTGTGTCTTCCATGTGTGCTCTGTGAAGGCCATGCTTCCCAGAAGTCTAGGAAGTCCCAGGAGAGAGTCTTCAGGTTGATACAGTACTAGGGCATGGCAGCTCCTACCAGAACTACCCCCGAGCCACCAGCAATCACTTCAAGGCTGCTTGCTGATACAACATTGGCTCAGACCACTTGACTGTGGTGTTGGAGGTTTGTAGAAAAAATTCAGTCCTGTTCTAGGAATGCTAAGCACTGTATGAGTTGTGTAAGCCAGAGAACTGGAGGGGCCCAAGACTTCATATATCCCATGCTTTTGTGTGGTCCCCACGATGCCATGGCTGCCATTCAATGTGCAATCATTATGGAGAAGTTTGACACAATGGTTTATGGTGTAAAGGGAAGGTGGCTTTAGGGTGTTGACCACAGTGTTGACAACTTTGATATAGACAGAAACAGTACTTTTAAACACAGTTGACTGTTTCGGCTGTGTCAGTTTTGTAGAGCAAAGCTGAAATTAGATATGAATTCTACACCAGATCTGTCTCTAATCACTCTAGTGAAACAAGACAAGTCACAAAAGCATTCTCATCCCTAATCTCCTCTAGTGTATAACGGAGAAACAGACAGTGAACAGCCTGGGGTTTTAGAGGTTTGAAACAAGAGATCAAGAGATCGTGTACAAAGGTGCTCTGCAATTAATAAAGCCACAGCAACAATGGCTCTTAGGCCACTGGATTTTAGACTCTAGAAATGCCATTCCATGCATAAGCATAGGTTGATTTAAAAAAAAAAAAAAGAGGTAAATACTCTTTCTTACATAAACTATCCAAATTTTACAAAATTTGAGATTTAATTTTGGAACATTCTAGGTGATGAAAATTTTTCTGATACTTTTGTGAAATGTAAACCTTACAGTGTTTTTTCTTTTCATGAGAAAACAAAAACAAAAACATGCTACTTGATTAAACTCAGAGGAAAATGTGATGTCTGGATAAAAAAAAAACAGTTAAAGGTATAAAATCTAATAATTTTATTTACTCTCATAATCTTGTATGTGTACACCAGGTAAATAGATACAAAGAGTACACTGTGGGACTGAGAAAGAAGGTATTGAAATAAAACTGATCTTAAAGGACAGTGTGGAAGGATGTGCTGTAGGCTGGTGCTCTGAGAAAACACGTGAAGATGTGAGCTCACCAGAGTGCAGCAGCTCGCACTAGAAATCCCATCACTTACAAGTTTGAGACAGAGGGGTTGCTGTGAGTTCCTGGTCAGTCTGGGCTCCTGGATAAAGAGTCTCAACAAGACCAAGCAACAAGAAAGACAATTAAAAAGTGAGCCCATCAATGCTCTTCCTTCTGAATGCAGTTCTCTTCTTGAATCTGGCTTTTGATTCTAATCGAAATTCCGAAATCTACTTCCTACTCCTATGCTAATTCAAAAATTAATCTTAGTATTTAAAGAATTCAAGAATAATCTTTGTGTCTCTTGAGTTAAATTCATGGACCAAATTTTATTTGCAAATGAACACCAATTCATTGAATTCACTTGACAATGTGTCCCATGTATTATAAATGCAAAGCTGTATGGATACATTTTGCACATAGACTATGAGCCATATTTCAGATCAATGTTTGTGAAGGAAATTATTAATTCATATGTATTCAATGATAAAATTGCATTGTAACCTAATAATTTCAATGTGTTGAAATAAAAGTGTTCTATGATAATTTGGTTTTGGAAAAGAAAAAGTACCCTTTTCTATTTCATAAATGCTAATTTTTTATATTCTGTACATCATACAGCTTTGCTGCTATCATGAAGACCTTTGGTACTCATGGAGCCTGTGGTGGCATACAATGTGGAAGTGTATAAAATTCACTTTTTTTCCTATCACTTTCTTGATGAGATATCCAATACAATGCTCTGTGACTATTATTCCCCATTTTCCCCTTTCCCAAATGAATGTCATCACCAATTTTGATTCAAGCCCTTTCTGGTAAAAATAAAAATTCACTAGTCCCCACACCACAGTGTGTCTGTGTGATCTAGCCTCCTGGAAAACAAAGGTTTTTTGATCTTGTACTTTCTTTCTAAGCCCAAACATTCCTTCCTTAACTTTTAGGAAAACAGACTTCCTTTGTTCTATTCTTTCTGTGGCAGACAGGCTTTTGCAAAGCAGGAGCACTAGGGAACACAGCTGATGTGACCTCTGGTAGTACTGCATTCCTAAGATGGCTGTTTAATTTTCACTTCCATTTTTACTTTCCACTTTGTGGTGGATTGTCAAAGATGTCACTGGTAGTGGGGGGGGCACACACACCAGGTAAACAGTGGTGCTGGGGTGCCTGCCCCTGAAGCCAGTTTTCTTCTCCCAGGGCAGGTACTAGCCAGGTATCTATCAGTGCTTCTCAGACTAAGGTCTGCATAAGAATGCCTTGATTGAAATTCAGGTTGGGCCTGAGGTTGTGCATCCTAACCGGCTCTCAGAGGAAGCTCCTGCTACTGGTCTCTGTGAGAAGACAGAGGCTATTGGTCTAGCTGTGAATACATATCTGATCACTACAGGACTTCAATTTAGTCAGCCCTATTGAATGCTCAAAAAGACAGGGGGATTTCGGCATTGATGTGTGTGCCTCTAGCATTCAGGTGACCTCAACAAAGACATGGGGCAAAGTGTAGCTGGATGCTGGCTGTGCAGGTGGACTTTGGCAGGTGCCCAGCAGCCTAGCCCAGCTGTAGCTGTTGTGTGGCTCCACATAGCCAGGTCTACACCAGGGGACCACAAACGATTTACAGGCAAAGTATCTGGAGAAAGACTCATTTCTAGGAAGGGAAAAAAGGGGGGCATCTTTTCATCAAGTGGGTAGCTTTTTAAATCTGGATGGACTGGAATGTTTTTGCTGAGGTTATCTATTTTGATATGATTCTGAGGAGGGGCGGATTTAGATTCCCTACACTGCCAGGGTGCACACACCCTGCAAAACAAAGGTCCCTTGATCATCCACTTTCTTTATAAGCACAAATAGCACTTCTCCACCCTGGGAAAATGTATGTAGCATTTACCTCTGAGACTTAAAAGTGAGGATTTATGCAAGAGGCCCTTTCCAGACAAGGACCTTAGAAGAAAGCCCAGTGAATAGAACAGTTGAGTCTTTCTGGGTGCCTCTGAAAAGTGACCTAGTTTTAATGGTCACTGTAGATTTGAAGCAAGATGTAGGATCTTCTGTGCACATTCAAGGCTTAGTCTTCAGGAGTTCCTTTAAGCTTGGTGTCAGAATATCCCCAGAAATGTCCATTCTAGAATGGATATATAGAGTGGGTCTTAGAGGGGGCATTTAGTTTCTGATGTTTTCAGTGAAAGCTAGCAATGCCCTTGAGAGAAGAAAAAAAAAAAAAGGATATTGGTTTTGACCATAATATGCCTTGTTCTGTGCCGCAATTAGCGTCTTGCTGGGAAACCCCTGGGAACTGACAAGCAGCGGCCAAATATAGACATCAGGACACTCTTGCCTCCCCCTTCTCCTGCCCTTCTGCAGTTCTTTGATAAAAGACTATGAGCTGCATCAAGTGTGATATCAGGGAAAATAAACTCCTGAGGCATCTCTGCTCTGGGAATACCGAGTCAGGAAGTCAGAGTCACGGCTCATGAATGTCCCATGAACTGTGCACCATTTCCAAAATAGCTTACAACAAAGCCTGGCAAAGGAGTCCTCACAAAGCGTCTACCCAGGCACCCCAAACCTTTCCTGGCAAGGGCAGGGAAAGTTGAATTATTATACTCTTATGCAGAGCAACATAATTAGATTCCAACTTGTAATTAAAATGTTTGGACATCTGCAAGTAAAGAAGCTTAGCATATACAATTTAGTTTTTACCTGGGAGGAGCCATGCAGTTACAATTTGCTTAAAAATATGTCCCTTTCCTGGTTGGACTGTACCACAAGTTTGGCTCACTGCTACCTTCTTATTGTCCTAATCAACTACTGATGAATACAATCTATGATTTGGTACCTTATTCATTAGTCACTTCCCAGAGTTTTTAATGGTCAGTCTTATATTCACACACAAACCCATTTTTATCAACAAGGGGGATAAGACTCAATGAGTATCATTTTATTTCTCAACAGCTGCCTTTAAATATCTCATCAGTGCATTCTTGAGTTATGCTTCTGCAGTCTGGCTTCCAGGTCTAATAATTATAAATAATCCTGGGTGAGTACCCAGAGCAAGGTAGGCCTGGTCCACCTTCATGTCTAAGCAAAATAGACAGGCAAGTTTCACTAGTTGTTCTCAGTGCCAGGGGAACAAAGCTTCTCCCTTTTGGGTTCTGTGGCTTCCGCCCTAGGCCACAAAGGAAACTGTCAGCATAGAAAGGAGACGAATTCAGCTCCACAAAAGGGGAAATCAGCAGCTGGTGCTTTCATACATCACAGATTTTTCTTTGCTTTTTGAGATTCTGAAACAGGGTTTTATTTGTGTGGGCCCTGGCTGGCTTAGAACTCAATATGAAGAATGGGCTAGCCTTGAACTCACAGAAATTCATCTGCCTCTGCCTCCCAAGTGCTTGAATTAAAGGTGTGCTCCACCACAGTGGGCTACAATTTTTTTAAAGGTATGATTGGAAATGGTTTACATTTTGTATCTTTAACAAAAGCCTCTTGTCAAATTACTTTCAATATATCATAAGTAGGTTGTACAAACTTTCTTTAAGAATTAGACATTTTGGCCAAGTAGTGGTGACACATGCCTTTAATTCCAGCACTTGGGAGGCAGAGGCAGGCAGGTCTCTGTGAGTTTGAGACCAGCCTGGTTTACACAGTGAGTTCCAGGACACTGGACTTACAACAGAGAAACCATGCCTCGAAAAGCCAAAACCAAAACCAAAACAAAACAAAATTAGACATTTAAGCAGTTGGGAGGCAAAGGCAGGCAAATTTCTGAGTTTGAGGCTAGCCTGGTCTATAGAAAAAAATCCAGGAAAGCCAGGGCTACACAGAGAAACCCTGCTTTAAAAGAACAAACCAGACCAAACAGCAACAACAAAAAAGAATTACACATTGAGAGTTACACTTCAAATACAAATATAATGCAGTTTCTCTCTCATTTCTCTGTAGTGGTTTTGCTAGCAGAGAGGGGTCTTTATGGCTTCTATAAGAAAATGATACATTAACTTACAACAGAATTGACAAAGAGAAAATGACAGATATAGACTTAGTGGACTCACTATTCTCTATGTTTATTCCTCTAGCCTCTTTTTGTATACATATTTTATTAAATTTTATAATTTCACTCATATGGAATTTGATATAAAAAAGTTTTGAAAAGATGGGAATTATACTGTGAAATATACAGTTTCCAGGAAGATTTTGCTTTTGTTTTGGATTCTTTTCTTAAAGTTCTAGAATGTGTTAGTGAGCATGTATATTTTAAAGCTCAATTAATTTCTGGATTGAGTATATATTATTGTCATTTGGATGTCGGTTGCCCTTGTTAAAACATTAACTTCTTCATAAAGGGCACCACCATCTAGCAAAAATGGTCCTGTTGCATTGTTTTCAGATGCCTCCTTTCAGAAAAGATACACTTGAATCATCAGTCCTTTGAGAAGAGTGTCCTAGAGGTATGAGTGATGCTTCTTTAGAATAGAAAGTTCCTCAAGGGCACAGTGTCAACCAGAGTGGGGCTATTTGTCAGTTTGTAACACCAACAAGTTAATTAAAACTGTGATATGTTTGTGTTTTCCACAAATTCTGAAGTTGAGTCTGAATTCAAGGTATTAAACAGGGATGGTACCAGAGACTTCGTTATTGAGATTTTGAACCTCTGTAAAAGATGCACTAGAGGAGATCTCTCAAAGTCCCTTCCATTATAAGGGGACATAGCAACAAGGCCCCATAAATACATCAGAAAATGGTTTTCACTACACACAGAATCTACTATCACCCTGGCCCTACATTTTTTAACTATCAGAATTGTGAGATGTAAATTTCCATTGTTTAAAAACAGTGACATTTGTGGTATTTTGTTATAGCAACTCAAATAGATGACTACATCAACATGGAATAACTAGAAATGGCTAGGGGATTTTCTATGTCTAATCACCTGAGTTTAAAACTCCAATGAATGAGTGTGCATGTGCAGCATGTGCACGGTGCATATTTGTATGTTTCAGCCTAAGGAGAAGGAACTCTTTTACACTAGCTGTTGAAACGGATGTTTCTTTCATTTTAGGGAGATTTTTCACCTCCTTACACCATGTTGACAGTCTGTAAACATAGAGCTAAGGATGGAGTCAGAAACTATCTCTTGAAGCTCGACATTGACCTCCCCTCTGCAGTAACTCAGTACCTTGGCTCAGAGGCCATCCAGGAGCACAAGCAGGCAGAAACCAAGGCTGGCAAGTCTCTTTGAAGCTATTTATAGGGTGAGCAGAAACCAGAATGGCTTGCTCAAACTTGCTCCGTAGTCAAATTATTGAAGGTTTTCTTTAGATTTCCTTTAGCGTGGGTTCCTGGAGATGTCCGCAATATACTGCATAAGGTCAAGAAATAATATGGAACAGGTAGTGTCTAGTTTTATGATCTATTTTCCCAGGGCTGTACTCATAGGCTGCCTCCTGGGCAGGTGAATCTACAGTATTCCATGGACTGCTTAAAAGATGTCCATACATCCTACAACAGAGACCTAAGAAAGACTGAAGCATTTCTAGAGAGCCAAGAAACTCAGTGGGAAAGAAACAGAGATTCTCTCCTATAGACTTGCAATAGCCCACAGAGTCACTATCTTTTCTGTTGATTTTCACCTATTTCCACCGTTTTGCTCATGTTTGTTAATTTGGTTACCATCTTGATTGGAATAAACATCCAGGAGATCAGTAAAGTACACCTCTGGCTGTTTCTATGGGGGTAGTTCCAGACATAATTACCCGGTGGGGGCTCTGACATAATGGGTGGTTTAATTCATCAGTAGCGTCAAGATTTCCATAGAAGCTTGAGAGAAAGAACTGTGGGAAGTGAAGCAGAGTTGAGGAAGTCAACTGAGGTGAGCAGTAGGTGCTTACTTGGGGAATGCTATCTTCTCCTAGCTCCTTCCTATTACTTTGTCATTCTGCTTTCTGTGTGAAGTGATCTACTCTGTGAACTCCTTGGTGTGATAGGCAGAAATCTCTGACACTGGGAGGTACAGCAATCTTTCCCTCTTGATGTTTTTTGATTTGTTTTGTTTTGTTTCATTTTTAGGTGTTTTAATGATAGTCACATGAATTCTAACTATTGCAATCTGGTATCCCTTTGCATTCACATTTTGGTTAATATAAACATGGCTTTTGGTGCTATATAACTCTACTCACTAGTTTGTTAACCACGAGTATCCCACACATTTGTAGACTTGACATCTATTGGAAGAGATACGTAAGAATGTTCTGTACATTCAGAAATCCCATTTGCTGCCTTTTATGGGCCCAAATGAACACTACTTAAATGTTCTGCTTTTTTGATTGCTAGAAAATTCAGATTTTCTTCTTGGTATCAAGGCCCACGCTTATCATAATGAAACCATAAAGACCCATTAGGATCGGTTCATAGAGATTTTAAATATTTCCATTTTAGTTAATCTGCAGTGAATATGTGTCCTTATTCTATTTTTTTTCTTGGTGCTCCATTAACTTAAGCCTCTAAAGGTAAAAATCTCTGAAGTTACAGATAAAAACTGTGATATTATAAACTCACCAACAACTCCAACATCAACTAAGCTTTCCCCAGAGTTGACTGTTGGGAGCCAGCAGGAAGCCACAGTCCTGGAGTTCCAGCTACAAGCAGATTCCTGTTTTGGAGTCTTTCTGTTCCCATCCTATGGTTTCTTTTTGCCATTCTAGACCGTACAGAAGAGCATTTCCCAGTAGATGCCTGGTGTACTAGCCATCTCTCTCCGTAGCCCTGAAGAACACTTACAGTACCAGCAAACCACTAGGTTCATTTACGATACTGCCTATTTCTCAAAGGACAAGGAAATTTCCTGGCATTCGGTTCATTTTTTGGTTCCCAGAAGCAGTCCTCTTTTTAATTGATTCTCTTTCATTTTCTCACATGTCTTCACTTTGCCTCTAGCCTCTGATGCTGTCAGTGTTCATTCACATTCTCCTGGGGACCCTCACGCTGATGCAAAGAATCTTATTTGGATTTCTAGATAACTCATTATTTCAGATATAAACATCAGCCCTGCTTAAAAAAAATGCTTTGTGGCTCTGCTATGGTTTAGATGTGTTTTGTCTCCAAGGATCACATATTGGAAGCTGGGTCCTAGGGGTGGGAGTGTTACTGTGATGGCAGAAACTTTAAGAGGCAGGGCCTAGCTTAGGTGTGAGATGAGTTAGTCAAGGAAAATGCTGCCTGTGGAGGTAATGAATGAAGTTCTTGAGGAACCTGGGCTAGATATTGAGATAATGATTTGTTATAAAAAAGCAAACATGGCTCCCACCTTTCCAGTTTCCTGTCTTACCATGGGACTCCCTTCCCATATACTGTCCTGAGGCCACCTGTCACAATGTGACATAACCTAAGGGGCTCTCACCAGAGGTCAAATCAATGACATAACCTTTCACGGTCTTTTAGCCTTTAAAAACCTTGACCGAAATTACTCTTCTGTCTTTGTAAGTAGGCAGATTCCAGTATGTCATGACAGCAACAGGAACTGAACTAACACAGACAAAACATTGTATCTGAGACTCACGAACTGTCTGCTCACTCATTCACATGGGTGTGGACCTGTGTGGAACGCTCTTATGAACACGTGACATTGTGTCACACGTATCTGAATGTTGTCTCTTTTAACAACCCTTCCTTGAGCCCTACAATATGCCTCTCTCTTAGGTTTCCCTCACTAAGATCCCTTCCACATTAAGCTGTGTTAGACAAGTTTGTTCTGACTCTCTTTCCAGTAAAATGAGACTTGAGTCCTGGGTTCCAACCTGTGTCTATCTGGATGCCCAGACGAGCCAGACATTATGACGCCCTTGGCAACGAGACATGATTATTAAGTTGATTTAACCTGTGGACTTGTTAAACAAGGGACAGTTGCAATCTCACAGGATTGTAAGGTCTGCAATTGTCATTCTTTTCTTTTTCTACACTGCAGTGCAAGCCAGCAATCTGAGAAAACCCATTTTTATATCCCAACAGGCTGTGAACAATTTTCCCTCCAACCCCTTGGGCTTAATGTTTGTTCCATCCCAGCTGTTCTTCTAAATGTCTATATACTTCCCCTCTCCTTCCTTCAAAGATCTGCTTCAATGATATCCTGCCCATGAAGTGTCCCTGGCCGCTCTATCTCTGACTCCTGTGTCCCCTAGCCCTCCCCATGGCTTTTGTTGCCTAACCACTGATAGAACATCAGTGCTGCAAGTACCAGGGCTTTGGCCTCTGCTGCTCACAGGTGAGTCCCCAGCCCTCAGTGGTGTTCCTGGCATAAAACTGGTGCTCCTTCAATTTCACTGACTTCAGTGAAACACCACAAAGTTACAGAGCTAAGGAAGGATGGAACTATATAGCACACATCTGGCAAGCTGTTAAATCTCTCGACTGCTGCCTTCTGGGTTTACAGAACTCTGTGGAGTGTAACAACTCCTTCTTCATCTGCAAAGAAGCTCCTTGCTGTTTCATGTTTTCTGTCCTTAGATCCTGGCATTACACAGATCCTTTGCGACTGGGGTTGAGTTTCCCTTCTCCTGTTTCCTAGCCTGCTGCCTAGGATCTTTATTCTGGACTTCTCTTCCTCGCTCTGCTAGTCAGTGTGTGTTATTTCTGGATACTGTTTCCTCCCATTTCTTGCTTTTATTTATCTGGATATGTCCTTTAAATATCGGAACTGTGCTAGGGTAGTGTGCCTAGAAGATGGGTTTTCTGAGGAGCTACGTTGTTGGCTGATACCCGATTTTTCCTTTACAATGGGAAACAGGCTGTGTGTAGAATTAGGGTTGAAAATTACTCCCTGAGCTCCTCAGGTAGCCCCTCATGTTCTCTGCTGCTCCAAACTGTGACTGTTTAGTTGGGTAACATCTTCTATTTTTCTCCAGAGACAATGGGGTCTTTTTATCTTGGTACTTTGGATTTTCATGATGTGGAATATGGAATGCTTTCAGTTCCTAGCAGAAGGTGTTTCTGATGAAGGCAAGAGCCCTGAGGAATTCTTCCTTATGACTTTGATAATTTACTTCCTCTACTGAGATTCCAGTCATACATCACAGCTCCTGAACTTGCCCTGGCTCTTCTTGCATTTTTCTTATGCTTTCTGTCTCTCTTCCTTTATTCTCTACCTTCTGGGTGATTTCCTTAATTATTTCCCAGTTATTTTAATATTTCTTTTTTAGTTTTATGAGTTATGTTTTTACAGCCTTGAAGGATTTTCATATTCTTTTCTCCTTCCACACATCCTATTTGGTTTTTATTTAATGAATTCATGATCTTCCTAAATCCTTTTCTTTGCCAGACCTAAGTTTTTGCTTATTTCTTTTAATCTCATACATCCCTTAAATTATCTGTTTCTTCTAAGAGATAATTTATTTTTTTCTATTTTAGTCTCTCTTTTTCAAGTCAGTAATTCTCTCTCATTCCTCTGAAATCCTTGCAAATTTATCATATTTGAGAAAGAAAAAAAAAAAACAAAAAAAAAAACAGAGGCAGCTTCTTTCCATGGTGTGACTAGAAGGGTTTCCCACTGGGTGTGGTTTCCAAATGTGAAATCATGACAAAGAGGGAAGGCCGTGCATGCTGATCGTCTTCCTTCAGAATGGGTGGGTGGTAAGCAGCACCCCTTCCTTCTCCCCAACCCTTCTGTACGCCTGTGTGATTTGAACTTCACTTGGGATACCAACATCTCAATCAGGAGTCCTCACATTCTACGATTTATTCAAGACAATGATCTTACTCTTGTCTTGGAGGAAGCCCTGGCCATGCTGAAAGGAGAGAGGACACAGAGGGAGGAAAGGGTGCCAATTTAGGGTCATGGCAAACACTAACTTCCAATTCATCCCTCCATATTCAGCTCCGAGCCTTCGCATTCTCAGAAGCCCCAGCTTGACTCTCTCAATTTCCAATTTTTAGAAAATTCTTGATTTGATTATTAGTGATAATAATGGAGTCTCTGTTCTGTCTCTCTTGTGACTTCATCCCCCATTGTATTCTTGCATTTGGGGACGGTGTTTAAGGAACAGACAGCAAGCGGGAGGCAGAGAATACCTGTCGAACCACACCTGTGCTTTCTATTGTTTTTAGTTTACGTTTTCCAAGTTAAATTAAATACGATACAAATAATTGTTGGTATTATTTGAAAGAATTCAATATAAAGACGTCACTTTCCTTCCCCAAACAAGTCAATCTGTTTGCCTCGTTTTCATTTGCAAGGTTGGTATGAGGTTGGGAGAACAGGATGCTAGTTTTGTTATCTGTGAGTCAAACATTAAAAAAAAATGATATCAAGGCCTCTTGGGCTGTCTAGCCATGTTGAGCTCATGTTCAAGACCTGATCCACGAACATCCTGAGAGAGGATGCTGAAGACAGTGCTTTCCCACTCCTGTTCCACCTGGACATTGATTGGACAGAAACTAGAGAGCAAGGAAAGTGTAATGCAGATGCAATGTAAACTGAACTTACAGCTATGGAGAACTTGGGTCTTCTCCGAGTGAGTTCTGAACTGATAGGCAGAGTGTGACTCTAATGGGGCTAACTTGCACACAGGAAGGACAGTGTGCTGGAGTCAAGCCTTCCTGAGGGTGACAAGGCAGATGATATGAGCCTCTAGTGAGACACTAAGTGTAGGTTGTCTTACTGTAAAGTATGTGTGTGTGTGTTGGGGGAGGGGGGGGGGATTGTTTGCGTTTCTGAAGGAGAAGATCAGTATGTGGTAAATGGCCTGCACTCCCCAAGTGGGTTGATGTGCAGAATCCCGGAGTGTACTACCATACAGAAGAAAGCTTCATTCTCCACAGGCAGGAATTGGTGTTTCAGTACAAAAGCCCTAAGGGTTTGGGTGAGGGTTCTGGCCAGTAGAAGTGCAAGAGGTTTGGTTGGCTCAGAGAGCGCCCCAGGGAGTCTCCTCCAAAGCAATCAGCTTAGAGGAAGTCTCAACCAAATTAAGGTATTGATTAAGGCCTCAGACTGATCAAACAACAAGTTGAAAATGTAAGTCTGAACCACGATTTTTTTTTTTTAAGATCTAATTTTCAGTGGTGTCTAGTGTATGAGTAAGCAGATATTCATGAGAATTAGCCCTGCTCTTGTCCACAGTGTCCACAGAGTAGGAAACCACCTGCTCTAGGAAGAGAAGTATAAAGAACAGCAGACAGGCATCTCCCTGTTTCTGAACTGTATCCTGGGATCTGAGTGCTAAATCACTCACTATGACCTTAGTCAGTGACACTGCCCTTCAACTCTGGGACCACTTCCTCCAGGAAATACTCTGTGTACAGCAGATGCTACAAGGGCTTTGATCAGCACTTTCTCCTTTGTACACTAAAAGAGTGAGACCTGGGAGCCTCCATAAGTCAGGGAGTGAAGGAGACCTTCAAACAGAAACTGAGTTTATAGTGCGTGATCCACTCCAAGTAAGAAGGTCCATTTGGCTGGAGAATAAGATGATCATGCGTTGACTAAATAACTCTCCATATAAGGTCAATTCTCATGGAAATCGCTGGCTAAGAATTTACATTTCATGTGTTATTTCTCTCTAAAAGTAAGCCTCTGAAGCTTGACAACTTCAATACATATTTACAACTTGTATTTGTATCTCTAACAGGATTAATTTGGCTCTAAACTGAGAAAATGAAAGATCATGTTATTTTCTTCACAAAAAGGAACGAAAATTGGCACAAGTGAAGTCATACTCAGTAGAATGTTGACACATTTTTGAGAGCCTTTTGCTTTCTTCAAAATCACTAGAGATTTACATACACTAACAACTTATTTCGGTGGGCAAAAACCCATTTGTACTAAATATTTCTGTCTGTACTATTTTTCTTTAGTGACAGAAAAATACACTCTTCCTTCATGAATTGTACGTATTGTATATGGCTCAAGGCTGTGAAGACTCCAATCAAGATTGTCTAAGTTAAACGGCATTCCCGTTACATGGAGATTTGGGCAAGGAACACATCACCACTGAGCCTCAGCATTAGGGTCTGAGGGATAGGGGTAAAAATCACACTGCCTCATTCAGTTGTTGGGGACCACATGATATCCACACTACAGAGTGTGGCACACTAAGTGATACGTGGCAAATGTTTTATAGAATAAAGGATTTTTCAATGTAATTTTGTTCATTGTTAATATCTAACATGTTCACTCATTAAGATAAATACATTTAACTCGGCATACAGAAAATTAAGTTAGGCAACTTGATTGCCAATAGAACAGCATAAAAGACAAATTATATCATTTGGAAAGCTTTCTTCTTCTGTCCTTTATGAGTGGCCAACATTGAGTTTTACCCATTTGAAGGAAGTGGGAGATTGTTGTAATACTTGCATCTAGGCGCAAAGAACAATTTCAAGGCCTGTTTAGGCGCAAAGAACAATTTCAAGGCCTGTTTTCTTGCTCATTACTCATGACCCATCTTGAACAGAACTCTCAGAAAAGTTTCTAACATAAATGGTCTTGTCAACCATTTGCAGAGAGGATGATATCACCAGCCCTCGAGGATAGAATCCACTTCCTCTTTTTCTGTGCCATCCTCTTTCTCTCATTCTCCCACCATCTACATTTGCTAAAGAGACACTGATGTGCTGGTCCTCTGTCCCTTATCACATATACAAACCAGTGCTTCGAGTTAGTTCCAGCTATAGTTCCCCATTTACAGTTAAGACTCTGGGATGCTCTCCTCAAAAAGGGACACTGGGTACACGTGAAACCCCACAAACTTGTCCCTCATGGATTTTCCTATCATGACTAAGCTTTGCCTTATTTCACACTAGCATTAACCTGAAGCTGGATCTGAGAATGGTGGCTCATGACTGTAATCCCAGCATCTTGGAAGCTGAGGCAAAGACAGAGAGTCTTTGCTGTAAGTTCAGAGCCATCCTAGGCTACACAGTGACTCCCAGGTCAACCCAAGCTATAGGGTGAGACAAAATTTTAACCCCTCCTCAATGGCAGCTATACATTTTGATTATATGCTAATCACAGGACTTGGCGCACTTGCCAGTTCACTATATCTTCTTTGTGCCTATTGCAAACATGCATGACTTCTTTCCAGATCATTTCTATGCTCCCAAGTTGGGTAACTGTTAAATAACTAAAGTTAACTTATAATGAGCAAGAAATGCACATGTATTTCATATCTATTACTTAGTTATTTGTACAAAGGTAAGAGTAGAAACTGTAGGGACCAGATCTGCAAGGGAACAACATCACGTAGGCAGGCGTGTGTTTAAAGTTTAGGACGTCCAACAGTGAAGAACTGATTTCCACTCAGTTTTGTACAATGAAAGAGATATAATTGCATTTTTTTAAAAAAAGAAATACTATTAAGAACTCATGGGTGTCTAATGACTTAAGATCTGTGAACTTACATTTTTCTGGGTTTGATCCAGATTGTGGCATCCCTGAAATCTTGGGACAGCCAGGAAGATGCAGTAGAGAAGGTGAATGTGTTACTTCCTGCCCAAGTGTTTTCTGCAAATGACAGCCTGAAATCCTTAGACAGCACTTTGCAATCCTCGGCATGCTTTTAGCTAAACAAAACTCTGACCCACATATCCAACTTTCCATGTGACATGTGCACTGGGATTCTGGCAGAATGGCACCCCATGTGAAATAGTAGGTCTTAGTATCAATCTGCACTCCCCAAACCTACTCAGGTGCTTCTTGTCACCTGCCCCACCTCAGTCATTGCAATTCCATTCTCTTGGCAATCTTTTTCTTACCATCATCACCTAGTTCAGGAGAAAATCACATGGGCATTCACACACACACACACACACACACACACACACACACACACACACTCACACGGCATGTTGTTCATCACCTTCAATGTAAGTATATTGCTTCCAGTTATCTTTAACTTAGATTATTGCAACCACTTCCAACTTACATTCTTACTTTTGCCTTTGATTCCCAAATTTTATTCCTAACATATCAGCAAGAGCAAGCCAGAGTAATGCTTACAAACTAAGCAGACTATGTCACTCTCTGCTCCTGCCCTCAATGGCCTGATTGCTCACTAAGACTTATAAGGCATTCCTGATCTATCCATCTACCTCAGCCCCTTGAAAACTCCTGACCTCACCCAAGATCAAGCCTTCCTCCAGCTCAGGGCTTTCCCTGCTGTGCAGGGACATTCCCAGTCACCAGCCTTTGAACTCACTTTTCTTTTTTCAGAATACCCTTCTCCAAGCAACCCTAGGGCCAGCTGGCTCACCACCTCAGGAAAGACTCAAATGGCATCTTCTGATTAGAGCCTTCCCTGGCCACCCTATTGAAAGTATTTATTTTGACAATTTTCTGTCCTCTCTATCTGAGAAGAGGCTAGATATTTCAAGGGACACATTATCTCCAGGTACTCCATCAGTGGTGGTACACAAGAGATACACAGCAAAGAACTGTGAAATTAGTTGCTAGTGAGAATCACTTCCCTCTACTGATACTTCTAGACATCAGCGACAGATCTCCCAGTTCACAGCTCTGCCAAGACAAGACATATTTTGTAATCTCAATATAATTGTGTCCTTTCAATTAACAAACCAGGTAGCTTGAAACTTCATGATGCTTGGAGTGGTTGCACACACATAGCATCAGACACAGAGTATGAAAGCTCTGAGACCTGTGAACTCATACATCCGACAGTCTGTCCCCTATACCTCTCTTGGGCCATGGGTTGCTATTTTCCAAATGGATCATGCAATCTTATTCAAATCCATTGTTCATGCACTCTCACAGGATAATTGTGAACTCACAACCACCAGTGGCATTTTGCATGAAGAAATCTTTAAATGAATATTTCAACATGTGTGCTAAACAAGACAAACTGAAACATTTAAAATGTTCACTACAACTCTAAAATTAAGACTCTTCAATGGCATATTGAATATTTTTTTGTCACTAGGTAGGAAAAATGAGATGTGGTCAGAAAACATGAGGAACAGAGAGGAATGTGCTTGTCAGCTGGAGCTCTCTCTCTGGCCAGGGAAGTGTCCTCACCTCTAACCAACAGAAACTTGGACACATACATACCGCCATTACCACCACCACCACCACCACAAAACCTTTGAAACATTCTTTGCAGACATTAAGCATAACCATTTTCAAAATTCACTCACTCTTCTAGAGTTGACAATCCACAGAACTGTTGCCTTCTTGGTTATTGTATTTCTATTCCCTAAACCCTTCCTCAAGATCCAACACATACAGCTACCTGGCCATACTCTCTGCTTCACTGTAGTGGTACAATGTGACAGTCACATGTCTATCACACATAAACAGGCAAGGGAAGAGCTGAGAAGCACCCCCCCCCAAAAAAAAACCAAACAAACAAACAGACAACAATAACAACAAACCAGTCTTGTTTTCTTCCATCAAACACAGAAATAAAATGGCCTTTAGTAGTCTCCTGGACCAGGGCTCTTTGATTCTTCTGCACAGTGACTGGAGTACATGAGCGGATGTCCAGGGGCATTAGTCTCTTACGATCTCCCACTTCTCTGCTTCAGGGTATGATCTCATGGATTTAAAGTTTGGTGCCTGTTTCCCAGGCTGCTCTTCAAATCAGCAGCTACACTAGAGATATTTGGATATTGATGACAATCTACCTCCAGAATTCCAGTCTCCAGACAATGTAGTGAGAGCGATTATTTCCAGTTCTGTAAATATACCTAGCATAACTCTGTGGGAAGCATATCTTAGCTTGCATCCCACTAAGCAAGGCTAGTCTATGCTGGCGATTACTGTGTTTGAATTAAAGAAGCCCTTGGCCACCTGCCTCGTGCCTGCAACAAGTTCCCTTTTTTTATTCTATTTATCTTCACAGTCATCTATTAGTGTCAAGAAAAAGAAACATATGAGCACAGCATCTGTTACTAGAGTCACAAAATTACCAAATACTTCTATAAGGGAAGGAATAGGCAATAAATCCAGATTACTTGTCAGGTGTTTTAGGAGAGAGCATTAGTCTTTCAATCACAGTGTCTTGTTTAAACTGAGCATATGGTGTTAACAGCAGAGTCGCCAGCTCAGCCTGGTCTGTGATGGGGACAGGCACCACAGAAATATCACCTCTTCGGAATTGGCAGAGGAAAGCAGCCAGCCTCTCCCCTCCCACCCGGGACCAGCCCCTCCCCGTCTATCATGTCTATCATGAAATAGATAGCACATTTGAAAAGACTTCCCTATTGGTTACTTTACCTGCTGCTGAAACCTATGTGAGTTCAGAATCTGATTTGGGGAAAAAAAAAATCTAACTTTCTCTGGCAACTAACACTGATCAGACCCACTGGGATAGTTACTGGATTTCTTTCCGGAAGCAAGCAACAGGTCTTTGTGGTCCTACTAAATTAACCTTATTTGTTCGGTTTAAGTCTTCAGACTCTAGGGAGGGGAAGACAGATGTTAGAGGCTGAGAGACAACGTGAAGGACGCTGGCAGTCTTTACAGACAAGCCCTGACACCTCCCACTGCCCCAGAATCTGAAAACTGACCCCAAGATCCCAAGACTCCAAGGCATGCCAAGCCCTGCTGCTTGGATCCAGTCTCCCGGGTTCTCCGCCACGCTCCCAGGTGAACGGCGCCAGGGCGGCGAGCTCCTTACCTGCCAGGCTGCCCGGCCTCTGGAGGGTGGCCGTGGCATACAGCTCCTGGGAATGCTTGCTGTACTGCTCGGACGCGTGCACCAGGCGCTTGGTGGGCGACAGGGTGGCGTAGGTGCCGATGGTGGAGCTCAGCTGATGGATGGGCGAGGAGGAGATGGTGGACTGCACGGTGGGGGGAGAGGTCACGCGGATCGGGGACAGGCCGGCCGAGGACACGACGATGTTGATGGGCGAGCTGGTGCTGTAGGACTTGGCCAGGCGGCTGGGCGACTGCTTGGGCGAGGAGCCGCGCGGCGCGGCGTAGGCGGCACCCTCGGGGGCCGAGCCTCCGCGCTGCAGCTTGGTGGGCGAGCCGCCCTGCGCGGTGGTCAGCGGGGAGCCCCCGCGCGGCGGCGCCGGCAGCGTGGAGCTGGAGTAGTAGAGCGCGGCGGCGGCGGGCGGCGCGTCCGGCAGGTGGAAGGCGCTGCCCAGGCTGGGCGCGAACGGCTCCCGCGGAGGCGGCGGCGGCGGCGCGGGCTCGGACCCCGCCAGGTGCCCCGCGCGGCCGGTCGTGCCCTGTGCGGGGAGAGCAGAGAACACGCGCGCTCAGCGGCGGAGAAGCGGCCGCCCGCCCCGCCTGGCTGCAGAGGACAACTTCTGCGCCCAGGGCTGCGGGAACCCAGGGTGCGGGTGGAGGGGGACCCGAACCCACGCCCCTGCAGGTTCTCAGGCAGAAACGTTCTCCCGAGGAGAAAGGAGCGGGCTAGCAAGGGCGGGCTGACAAAGGAGCAAGAGGCATGCTTCTGCTCGGCGTTCCGAAAGGTTTTAGTCACAGGAAAAAAAAAAATTAAAGGCCACCCAACCGGTGAAAACTCCAGGCATCAAACGCTCCCATTATTTCAGGAGATACACTTTTCGGCCACCAAAAACTAACCGAATTGCGTACTTAGGTAGAGAACATAAAGGTACTTCTTAGAACTTATTCTGCTGCTTTGCCACCAAGACTCGTTTTTGGGGCAAGAGTTAAACGGAGGGAGGAATGCTAAGTCACCGGAGTAAGCTTGGTTTTTCCGTATTTAAAAAAAAAAAAAATCTAGAGGAAAACATCAATTAAAACTGAAAAAGCGCTTCCCTTTTCTAGATTTTAAAAGTGTACTCTAGATGGCTCATTTCACCGCCTCTCCGATAGGAGAGAGAGCTAGAAGCCCCTGCAGCTGTGTCTTTCAACTAAAAGCGAGTCGCTTTCCTTTACTTGCAAGAACACAGAAGACCAGGGCTTGGGGTGGTGTTGGAAGAGCACTGAAGGGGAAAGCAGTTTCCTAGAGTCTTGTACAGAGACAAATTTGCATTAGAATGAAAACACAAACTGGAGAGAAGGTCTTTATCCTCCAAGCCCCCCCCCCCGCCCCCGAGGGAAGGAGAAAAAGTCTGGGGAGTTACTGGTGGGAAAAGCTAGTAGTATTGCACACTGCTTGAGAGAAGCTGGAAAAGAAGGCTTGGGAGGAAGAATGCTGGTTGTGCTGGGGAGAGAGCAAGGAGCTGGGGGAATAGCAGAATAGCAGATAGATGCTCTCCACCGAAAATTTCACTGGTGTCTCTGCCCTTTGGGCTGGCAAGTGGGAGGCTGGACACTTGGACACTTTTTCTGCGCACACACACAGCATTCCAGATCCTCTCTGGAATATCAGGAGAAACACTGAGGATTTAACCTGGCAGCATCCAGATTCTTTATGAAGAACAAGTTGGTGGGGACATGAATCATGGGCACCGCCATGGTTTTTGGTGGCAGCAGACCGCTCAGATCATGGACAGCCACTTGAGATATATTAGCCTGAGATTAAGCATGACAAAGCTCAACCTGAAGTTTGGCTTCACTGCCCTAATACCCCGAGACCCATGCTGGCACCCAGACATCTCTCAGGTACTTGGGCATCCAGCAGACACCCACATCATTCATGCTCCTGCTACACAGGCTTGAGTTAATTTTTTTGGAGGGAGGTACAAGGGTGGAGAGTGGAACCTGGGAGGAATGGGAAGATTATGTGATCTAGATACATTGTATGAAACTCAAGCAATTATTAAAAGTATTATGTTTGAAAAAATAAAAAACAAAAACAATATTCCCTGCCCCCCCCCCAAAAAAAAGAAAAACAAATTCGGACCTGGGGAGCTATCTCAGTCAGTAAAATCTTGTCTCAGGAGCTTGAGGGGCTCAGTTTGATCCCTAGAACTCATATTTAAACATGTGTGTGGGGTGAATGGGGTTGGCATTGCACTTCACTAGGGAGGCAGATAGTTTAAGTGTTCCTGGGGCTTACTGGCCAGCCAGCATAGCCTCTTTGGAGAGTTCAAGACCAATGAGAGACTCTGTCTGGGGGGAAAAAAAAAAGATGTACAAAACCCAGGCTGCCTTCTGATCCCACCCCAACACAGGTACATGCACCTGCACCCACCTGCACATGGGGCACACACACACACACACACACACACACACACACACATACACATTCACACATATACACACACTAAGAACAGGTTTGTGTGTGAGGGATAACCATTTGTTGAGAGACATTCTCTGTGGAAGGTGTATATGTGTATTTCTATCACACACATTTGTTTATATATAATGTGTATGTTAAAGATAAATTTCATAAGTACATTATGTATCCCAATCTGAACAGGAATTATTTTGAGCTTAACAGTAGGAGTAAAAGTAGAATGCAAGCCCCATGCATTTGTTCTAAGAGTCTCTCTAGCAACCACCACAGGACCTGATCCACAGAAGAGACTACAGTAGCAATCGCTAAGCAAATGGAGAAGTGGTTCATAAAGTTGGCCCGAGGTTTTGGCTGTGAGAGTTTTCACAACGTACACACTCTGCAAACCTCCTGTGTCTTCCTGAACCCTGGAACTGAGATCCAGCCTCACCCCAAAAAGCTTGAAGCTTTTCCCTTGGCAGTGATTCTGAGCATGGAACATAAAAGACTGGGCTTCTCAAACCAAATTGTAGGTGGAAATTGCCAGAGGACCTTCTAAGAATTATTGGAGCAGCTACTACTTAACCTTACACATCTAATCGATAACCTTTGAAAGTGGGACCTAAGAAGCAAGAGTTGCTGCTGAGAGAGGGAGAATCAGTGTTCTCCAAGGATGAGAAATCTCAATGGGGTATCCCTAAATACATATACACATGAGCAACACTAGATGGACTAGTTGTGTGTGTGTGTGTGTGTGTGTGTGTGTGTGTGCAAACCAATAATAATTAAAGAAGATGTCATCGATTTGAGAGGAGGAGACATGGAAGGAGTTGGAGCATGGAAAGGGAATGGTGGAAATAATGTCCATTTGTATGACATTTTTGAAACACAGAAGATTTAATTTTAAACAAATTTATTAATAAAACAGAACAATTACTCAAAATTTATATATTTGAATGATGTGTGTCCCAGGAAGCTATGGTTTGTAAAATCCTGTTTTTCTTTTGATGTGTTGGAATGCCTAATCTTAGAGTACTAATTTCAGTTGAATATTACATTCTTCAAAGTTTCCTTACATGGTCCCCAAATCTCTAGACATTTTGGAAAATGCCACATTACCTCCGGACATTTTGAAAGCAAAGGTGTTCAGGTCAAAAATAGGCATATAGGACGATCTTCGTGAAATTTTGTAGAATTTTTAACAAGGAAAAGGGGAAGGAGAAAGAAGCGGTAACATTCCGCGTTCTCTCTGAGGCAGTAAGTAGCGCTATTCACTGCGTACTAAAGTATGAATTTAACACAGCCTGCTGGTCCTGTGTGTTTAAAAGCCTCCATCCCTTGGCCTTCCCATGATGCCAGCTTTATTGACAGGGTAACTTGTTGAGCGGCATGGCCTGTCGGTCCACTTGCTGTAGGCCTGGCAATGTCTCAAATTGGCATATTACAATACGGCAGCCACGGGGCAGACAGGCCCACTGAGTGTTTCAAATGCTCCTTGTCAACTGAAGAACTGGATCTAGTATCCATTTGATTAGTCTCAATTTACACAGCCACGTGTAACTGGGGGCTATCTTATTGGGCTTCACAGCTGCACAAGTCCATCTATAAAGCTCACAACAAATGGTCCAGAGGTATTGTGGTCCATCTCAGTGGCTGATGGAGCTATAAATGTCTAAGAATAGCACATCATTTGCACAAAAGTGGTAACTTGGGAGCACACATCCACTTCTGTTTCACTGCATAAATTAATTTGGTAACTCTTGGCCAGTTTGAGAGACACGAGGCTGCAGTCCAAGTCTACTTCACAGTTCACAGGATGGCTTCTTATAATCCATCGTTGAATTAAAAATAATGCACACTAGATATAAAGAACTTATTATTCCACTTTTATAGGAGTTCAGCTGAACCTCAAACATGAGTTTATACAATAGAACTGAAAGTCTACTTTTCAAATTAGATTTCAGGCCAAATTTGACTTTTTTAAAAATTAAGGACTGGACTTCTCTCCTTAGTGATATTTGCACATTTATATGCAATGATAATGGAAAGAAATGCATCATTGGTGAAGGGAACCTTAAAGAACAACAACGATACAACATATTTCACAAAAACATGAAGCAGAGTGGGTTCTGATGTCCTTTGTCATAGTTCTGGATGCTGGCAGGCACCATTCCTACCTGTGTCTACCTTCCTAGTTCCTTGGACTAGCCCCAGAGCAAAGGTTACTTTGTCTCCTGAGACAGTGGGGATCTGTTTCTCTGGAACTGAGAAGATATCAGGTATTAAAGACAAGCAGCTATCAAGTGGGTTATATGATTGAACAACTTTCAGCAGACTGGAGATGGCGTATACCCAGTGTAGCTCTGCCACATCACGTTAGTGTTAGAAAGTCATCTAGAAAAATAGAAACATAAACTCATAAGATTTTTATAGATTAAATATTTCATTTCTGTGTATGTAAGTTTGGGCTAGGATAGACTTAGGATATACTACAATTGTAAATTTTATTTTATATTTTTGTGTTACTCTGTGTGTGTGTGTGTGTGTGTGTATTACTCATTGTGGCGTTCTATGTAATTGTGCAATGGATTCACACCTGTTTGATATAACTGTTTAATAGAGGATATATTATTTGCCAATCATTTCAGAGAGACAATTAGATCTGGAAGTTCGGCAATGCACACATGGCTTCCAAACAGGCTCTAAACTAAAACACATCATAAGCTCAAATGCATCATGTCACTCACTCCATAAGCCACTGACTAGAGCAACTGTCTCCAGTACAGGTAAGGCATGTACTCCTGAAGTGGGTTGAACAATTCTCTTGAAGTCCTTTTCTTTGATGTTATTTCTCTGTTTTTGTGTGCTGTGTACTCTCTGGCTCACGACATGACACTGTTCTATTTGGGAAGAATGGAGATCCTGAGAATATCCTGATTTATTCCAGAAAGGTGCATTGGCCTCAATAGTAAACTATTGCTTCCTGATCTTCATTTTGAATCTTCTACAAAAGAACCAGGGATGGCAAAGAGGTCACAGAGGGGACATTTCTTGGAACCTGGATGCTTACTTGTTTTTTTCTACTTTGCTGGAATTTTGACAATATAAACAAAACACAGCAAAGCAAAAGTAGAGAAAAGAAGAAAGAAAAATCTCCAGGGCTTACAGCCAGCTCTTAAGTGACCTGACAGACAACCAATCTCTCAGGAATCTTGAGTTCTAGTCATGAGTATGACACGACACTAAATGAAACCTCATCTTATAAAACATGTCCCTGAATTATGACAGTTCTTGTAAGAACACACTGAGACCTGCCAAGTTTGCTGAAATAGTCATCAGGCCTCCAGCTCCGGGGTGGGTGGGGGGGAGTGATGTTTGTCTAGAATGCTAGGCAGCTAGGGCAGTGAAGTCAGGAATGGACAACTGAAATCACCAGTTGGTGGCTTCCCAAATGAGCCTTATGACTAGTCATCACAGTTTGCCCCCTCCTTTTTACCATTGTTTGGCCTTTCTTTCAGTTTCCTGTGGTTACAACACATGGGCCAACCTGTCACTGAAGGCAGCTCTGAAGGCAGTTCTGAATGGTGGTGACTAAGTCTCGATTGGTAGAAACGCTTCTGGGTCAGCACAGTGTCACAGAAGGAAAGACCAGACAGCACATTTCAAAGGAAGCAGAGTCTCCACATCCAAACTCTTGGGAGAGGTGCCAGGAATGTGGCCCTGGCTTGCATCAGGAAGGCCTTGGTTTGATATTTGCAGGAACTATATTAACACATGTGGTCTAAGTGATGACAAAGTGGTGAAATGGTACAAGTGATGGGTGACATGGAACCTTCCACTAACTTAGGGAAGCCAGGACGAGGGGCAAGGCACTACAATGACATCTTTGGTGACGTGGATTTCTCAATGAGAACCATCAAGTAAGGTGATTTTGTAACATCAGCTCTGTGCTTGTTAAAGCTTTAGGGAATTCATTGTGCTTTCTGAGGATTCTTCTGTCTAGAGCTCAGGAGTTCACAAAAGTGTGGACAAAATCATCAACTTTCCCACCTTTCAAAAGAGAAGAAATTACCAATTCTAAGATGCAAATGCTTTTACTGAAGTATAATATATTATGTAGCTCTGAGGATGAATTTACATCCCCAAATAAGTTTTTGCATTTTCCCCCTGGATTGTAGAAATTTTGTTCCTGCAATACTGCCATTGTCCATAGGAATTAACTAGCTTCTCCTATGCAGTGCTCCATAGAAGGGATATCATCCTTTAATTTCAAAGGAAGTAAATCCTGCAACTGTAAGAATGATTTGATTTGGGAAACAAGTAAAATGATGTGATGCTTGTTTAGCAATTCTCTTGAGGGAGTACTGGCTTTGATAAAAACTGATAAATAACAAAAAAGAGAAGAGACAGTTTCTATACACAGGGACTACATTGTCCCCCACAGCATTAACTGCCATGGTGGTTACAATCAGTGGGAAAGGAAAGGCTAGTAAACTTGTGGGTAACATCTCACTGATAAATTCAACTTTATTGAAAAACAATGAAGATAGTTTTTTCCTCTCAGTTAAAGGGGTCAAAAGACCAAGTATCATTCAGTGGATCATCATGGAGACTACTGCTTACTCTTAACCTGAGAGTCGCAAATTTGTGGAACGTAGTGAAGGGAGGAGGAAAAAGAGAAGGAAGAGGGAGAGGACAGAGGGAAGAGGAGAAGGAACAAGGAATAAGAAGAAGGCATGGAGGAAGAAGAGGGAGAATGAGAACACATATCAGAGATCTGAGAGATTCTGCAAGCTATCCTGCTTCTAGCAATGCGGACAGGAGGTGCCAGGTATTCAAGTTCCCAAACCCTTAAAATCCTTAGTCACTGGGACAAACATGGTGGTATATATTTTTGGATCCTTGGATACAGATTTCTTTTGTCCTTTAGCCAGCCTTTAATGAAAGTTTGATAAGGTCATTGCTAATAACTATTCAATTACATAATCTATGTATGGCCATTTCTGTAAGTGACAATAGAAAGAAAAATGGAGAAGAAAACACAAAACAGTGATGCAAAGATCCTACAGACATTTATCATAAATAATACATAGGAAAGGTGTCTTGGCAACAGACCTTTTTAAAGTCTACATGAACAGTGGCAAAAACATATCACATAAAACTTTCACTTCGGCACAGAGCTCTGGCAGTACGATTTTAATACTCTAAATATTTGCACAGAAAAGAAAATGCTAGCTTGGAACACAAATATACACTCCCTGCAAATACAAAACACTTCGATTGTCAAAGCCAGATTAAACATATTTATGCTAGAAAGAGAAAATAGAGGAGAAGACTTAAAAGCAAAGTGAGGTATGCAGATTTACAAGAAGCAAGCATTTTAAAACTATCTTAAAAAAAAAAAAAAAAAAAAAAAAAACAAACTCCTGCCAGATTCCCACAGACATGCCAAAGAAAATAAGTAAAACAACATGCTTTCTCCTTTAAATGCTGCAAGCTGGAAGGATTCTGTGCATTGTTTATGACACACATCTATGCAAAGCTGTGTGTTCCAATCATACAGGTAACATGTCTATCAAAATACTACTGCAAGACAATTTGTTTTATAATTATACAAGTAAGAGTGGCCCTTCTCATGCTGAGATCAATACAACGGCTTGTCATTGGGAAATTTCTCCTCCTCTGCACCATATGGAACACTAGAGTCTACCCTAATCAAGCCATCCACATGTCAATGTTCCCACAGTGCACTCATCCACCTTTGGTAGACATGAACATTGACGTATTCATAATTATGACATAGCATACACAAGGACTTTTAAGACATGAAGTCAGTGTAGCATTAAACAGACAGGCAAGATGAAGAGAAAGATTTTTTGTTCTGAAAAAAAGGTTGTTACTCTTCTAGAATGTCTATTATTCTATGGTTGTTACTCTTCCACAATGTCCCTTATTCTATGGTTTCATTTTAGAAAACTGTCACATGATTCTCAGTTTCCTGCAGCCAGCAGGCCCTAGGATTACCATAGAATACTTCAGTCTTACCCAGAAATGTAGAAAGGCTTAAAAATATCTCTCAGCTCTGACACCACTTTTCCAAGGTTGTGTCCACAGATAAGTAATTTCGTATTTCTCATATACTTTGTCTCTTTGAGGGGTGACTTGCTGGGTGATTTTATGTTTAGCCATGAGAAAAATGCATTTTCAGAGTGGTTCTTCTATACCATAAATTGTGTATTTCGTCTAATACAAAGGGAATTTTGCATGAGCGGAAGCAAGCATAACCCAGAGGCTAGCTAACTCCTCACTCTCCAGCCAACCTAGAAGTTGGTATGGTATCATTAGAGTGAGTCTCTCTGGTGCTGGCAGAACCTGGTAGAATTTAGTGGACTCTAGGCCAGATACTGTGGATATAGAAATTGTATTCTGTAGGTGAAACTCTTGCGTTGAGTCAAACTAATGGGGACATTTATGTAACAACATCTGATACAATAATCCCTTCAACACTGTCCCCACACTCTACTTAGAACTCTTTACTGGCTTTCTGCTTTACTCAAAAATGAGCTCTACCAATGATCCACGAAGTCTCCTGTCACTTTGAAAATCCCTGTGCCCTGTCCCGCTCTTGTCTCGCACCCTACTCTAGCTGCCCTGACCTATGTGCTGTTTTGTGAATATGCCAGACAACTCCACCTGCAGGCCATCACACTCATCATCCTCCAGATAGCCATGCACCTTTCCAACGTGGCCTTACCCAAATGTCTCCTCCACAAAGTTTCATAGTGTTTAATTTTCCTCTCTGAAATACCATCCTATTCCATGTCTGTTTCCTTCCCTCAGTGACCATCACCTTCTAACACATGATGCATACTATGCACTTTGCTCATTTGAAATGTTGATTTTCTGATTTGTATGCCTATTGCTAGAATAAATGGTCTCTGATGACCAGGACTATGTATATTTTCTATATTTTGGGAATACATGTATTTCTAAGAATACATGCTCTTGATACCAACAGAGATAGAATAAATGTCTTGATGAATGAATGAATAACTAGGAAATAGAAAAAGTAGCTGGGAGGGCAGATCAATTTGACTAGGGCTGTTTATAAGCACCAACAGAAAGGCCAAAGTAGGCTTAAAAGAATAAAGTAGGATAGGAAACAGTAATCTACATAGATTGCTTAAAAGCTATGATGAGTGTGCAACTTTGATATGCAGTGCTTTTAGGATGTACAGAAGAGAGCTCTATGTAAATCAGGTTACATCACTTCCTGGAGAGGATATGGCATTTGCTGGGGTGGGCTGTGCTTCTGCTGTCCTCCCAACTCTATTTCATGAATTCACCTTAGCAACTGAGAAAAGTCTAGCCAGCAGCACAAGAGAATTGTCTGACAGCAACTTCTGTGATCAGCGGCTTGACTCTGAGAAGGATACAATGAGGTTGTGTATCTATCGCCAGGATCTACTGCAGAATTTGGTAATGGTCATTCAATGTACTCTTAGGAGGGTGAATAAAATAGTCTTCCTAAAAATTAAAAGTAGAATCTTAAAACATTGATGACATTACTTCATATTCACATTGGGGTATGATTTATGAGCCAGAAAGAAACCATTCATATCACTTTAGAATTATAATTTTTAGAGAGAATGGATAGATACTTCTCTGTTGATTATTGATCATATTTAGCTTATCACTCATTAGCCACAATTTTGGCTTACTAGCCCTGTTGTACTTGATAACTATAGGATATTCAAAGAATTAATCTTGCCTGAAGGAGAGATGTAACCATTTAGAATGTTGACAAGGATATATCCATGGGCTTTCTAAAAACAATGGATTTGAATGGGATGTTACTGAAATGGGAACTGGCTGCTCTGTTTCCAAGGTTGTGGCACTATTTGTTTGGATAAATTTCTGGTTTTCTTGTTCAGCATTTCTATGTTATTACTTTGAAATTACAGGTCCTACAGGGTATTCAGCCAAGCAGCTTTTCACATATAGCATACTGCTGGAGTCTATCATGGTTCCAGTCACCAATAACCAGTGGGCTTTTTAGAGTTGAGTTGGTCAACTCCCACCTCAGCTCTACTGGGAAGAGTGTACTAGTGCATCAGTGCCTGGCTTCAGACTTCCTGATCCTATCTCTCTATTCCACACATTTGACTTCTACTCAAGTTATATATTGAACATTCACACTCATTGGTGTCTTCAAACTACAACTCTGATGTCTCCAAATATATAGTTGTGACATCTTTACAATGTAGTAACATTGTCTGATTAAACTTTCATAAGAGGCAGAGAACTAAGCATTCAAGTCCATGAACTGCTTTGTAATTCTCTTTTATCTACTTTGTTAGAGCCCAGCATATATGATGGTAACTTTTACAAAACCACAGTCGGCAAGGCAGTATTAGAGGAAAGAAGTAATTTTTTAAAAGTTATCAAAATGGCTTAACTTTAAGAAATGAAATGCACAATGTTACTTCAATGCTGTAGTGGCTACACTAGGTCATTCTCATCTAATCTCTCTAATAAATTGTGTGGGTCCACATGGCCTGTGAGGTCCTAATGCTACATAGAGGAGAAAGAGCCTGCTTTCAAGCACATCTGTTTTGTTGGAAAGACACATGGGTGAATAATAAGAAATCAGTGAGAGAGATTGGCTATAGCAGCAGTTATCAACTTGTGGGTTGAGACCCCTTTGGGGGGTTGAACGACCCTTTCATAGGAGTTGCCTAAGACCATCTGCATATCAAATATTTATATTACTATTCATATCAGTAGCAAATTACAGTTATGAAGTAGCAATGAACCTAACTTTATGGGTGGAGGTCACTATAACACGAGGAACTGTATTAATGGGCTGCAGTGTTAGAAAGTTTGAGAACCACTGGGCTAGAGGCTCACATTACTCTGTTTTGTGTCCTGGGGACTTGTGAAGGGTTCCTGGTAAATGTGGTACTCAATAAATGACTAAAACGTAACTAACATCATTTAAAAGTTTGGAGTTGTTGGTCCTTCATTCCAGGATCAAAACCATAGAAGTTCAGAATGTCTTACACAGCTGAAATATGCTCAAAATTTCATTACAGAAGATTATTTTAGAATATATTAATTCTAGTGGATTGATTGAATATATACTACATTCAAACATTATAAACAAAAATGCTACACACACATACACATAGAGATTTTCTTTCTTTTAGATGGTATAAAAGTTTTCAAAGGAGAATTTGTGTGTGTGTGTGTGTCTGTCTGTCTGTCTGTGTATATTTATATATACAATTTATGTGTACCGTATATGTATATGTATATGTATATATACACATATGCATAGGTTGTATATACAGTCCACTGTGCACGAGTAAATCAATGTGTTAGACCTTGCTGCTTTTAACTGAACTGCTTTTAATGATAGATAAGAAAGTTGTAAGAACACTCATATGCCTTAAAGAAACAATCAAGGGAACACTTCAAAAATGTGACTTGACAAAGTGTAACTATCCCTAAAATAATCCTAATTATCTCCATTCTAGTTCTGTATAGGATTGTTCCTTGATAGGATTAACTTCAAAGAATAATTGCATGAGCTTTTTTTTAAAAGTATAAAACGACTTTCTCCAGATGAACTCAGAAATTCAGAATGTCTGATCTACTCATACTAGATAGATGTAAATATGACAACTACATGACAACTGTATACCCATTCAGCCAAATACATTCATCAGAGATACAAAATTTAGTGGCTCATAGACATTCCTAAAGAAAATGTTTCCTATTCTGCATTACTCTATACTCATATTTTGACATTTCTTTCCTTCATTCACAGCAAAGGACCTTTTGTAAGTTGTAGGACACACCTACAGAAACCATCTAGATCTCATGTTCTTTGTGTCCCTGCCCCTCATCCCCCACTCTGAACCTGTTACCTTGGAGTGCACCCACACAAAAGAGCAAAGGGTCCTTACCTGGCTGAAGCTCTGGCCTGCAGCTCGGGCTTGAGTGCTGCGTGCTGGGAGCTGAGAAGGGGCTGTGTCACCCAGGGCCAGGGTCTGGTTGCTATGGTAGCTGGCTGGATACTGGAAAGACCCTTCAGGTTTGGAATTGAGCTGAAGTGCACTCTGGGAGAGCAGGCTGGGCCCTGCGTTGAAAGTCATTTAGAGCAGTCAGTGACAGTCTCGGTGAAGCAGAAATGACATGTATTATTTATTGAGAGTAGCCTAGAATTATCACATGCACATGATTCCAGCCATCTATGCTTTGAATTCTGAGAACTAAAATGACCATATAATTCAGCTCCAACTCACAGATGAGATTTTTTTGATGGCCTAAAAGTTCTCAGAGGAGTAGATTTTTCAAATGATCTCATCCTGACCTACATAGAGATATTTCTTATGAGGCAAATTAATCAAGCAGTTATTTTTGGATCACACAATATCAGAAATATTTGAAGTAATGTAAAAAAAAAAGTCCACCCTTTTGAAAACATTAATTGCATTAATATAATTATATCTCCCACTTCATGGCTGGCATGCTAAAACACTCAAATCCTTCCAATCAGTGACAGGTTCTATTGTGTAAATAATGATGTAATACCACAGCTCCAGAGAGCAGGCAGTGTTTAAAATATTAATAGATGTTCATCAATGCAGGATCCACCCTGGTCTCACACAGTCCCTGATGACTAGTTATCTTTGCCATCACAGCAGTAGTTCACCGCAAGAGAACAAAGAGAAGACATGGTGTTAAGACTGGTGCCCTTAACATGGCATGCATTATAGGAAGGAGAAAAGGATGGTCAGCTCCTGGCCTTAAGACTCAATTACAGTTTGCATGTACTATTTAGCTTTATTTACTAGTTTTCTATTTAAATGGAATTCTTGCAAGAATTTGCATATTTTATTTTAGGAAAAAAATTAAAACTCAAAGTTAATATTCACTTTGGGAATTTAAGCCTGCTCTGAGAAGTAAGCATGCATTTGTCAATTCCCCTTGAGTGTGTTTGAGAGATGGTTGGTGTAAGAACTTAGCAATAGAGATTTCTTCCTGTTCCTTTGCAGTGTGGTACAAAGTCAGTTCTTCATTCATGCAGAGTAATAAAACATATGGACCACAGGACAGCCACGGAAGATCCTTGACACTTTCTTTGCTTTGTAAAATAATATATCATAGGAGGCTTATTGGTCTTTAAACATGGCATTCTCTTTCAAACGAAATCCTAAATGTGACAAGGACTATTTTCACACAACTAAACCATGCCTATTCTTACTTAATGGTTCTCATGAACCTTGTCATTTAAGATCACTCCCTGTTGGTACTTCTAAACAATAGGAGGTTACTATTTGAAATGATCATATTGAATGACAAGGGGATTATCAATTAAGTCTTGGTATTTAGGAACAACACAGTCTTCAGAAAGAAGTTGTGAGGAAATAGGCGTATTTCCATCCAGTCCCAACTTTATCATGAAAGATATCACAAAGGCACACATGTAAGTCTTTTTCTATCAACACAAAACATAGTCCCAAGGAAACAGTATACATCAGGTAGTTATGTTTTCAACAGTTTGCAAAAGACCATGCAATCTGTTTTGATGGTATTACAGGCCTAATCCCCAGAACCATGATGCCCCCGTGGAGAGATGCATTCAGGTTCATTCAGGATGCCCGAAGTGTACTGTCCTGGTTGCCCTGATGAGAGCTGCCAGACCCAGCAGAGAACTTGTCTCTACATTCTAGTCAACAGGTAGGTAGAGTTCTGAAAAAGCTTCTGGGAGCCGATTAGTGGACTTTGTTTAGTGTAGTGACACATGAGGGCTAACCCTAGAGAAGAGATAGAGGTCCTCACTGGGATAGTAGTGATCAGTTTTGGCCAAGTGCTTTAGTCCTGGTCCCCAGTGAAGACCATAATTTATTGGAGACTGAATACAGCAGAAGATCATAGTTCTTTTATTTTTTTTAAATTAACTATTATTTATGTGAGTGTTTTACCTGTATGTACATCTGTATACCACCAGTCTGAAAGTGATGCTTTCAGAAGCCAGCACTGTATTCCCTGGAATTGGAGTTAAATATGGTTGTGAGCCACCATGTAGGTGCTGGGAATCGAACCTGGTTCTTCTGGAAGAACAGCAAGCGCTCTTAACCACTGAGCCATCTCTCCAGCTCCAGCAATGGCTCTTTCTTAACAGTCACTGATCTTCTCAAAGTGTTTCTCACTTTGCTATTTCATTCAAAAAGTAGACAAGCACATAACAGCCTGCATTGGGCACACCTTTCTCTCATGACAGTGAACCTCAAGGGCAAGGAAGGTTACAGTAGACACAACAATGTACAGAGTTGGAAATCTTAATAGAGTAAAATAACACAGAACCTTTAATTTCACATCATTTAATGTAATCCATAAAGCCAAATAGTTGCACATTCTAACATTTGCCTTGCAGGAGAGTGTGTGAATTTGCTCCAATAAACTTTCGAGTAGCAAGTTAAAGAATTCTATGTCTTACGAATAGATTCATACAATTATCCCCAGAAATGTACAAATGCTGTTTATACAGGATTTCAAATAACAGCGTAAAGTTCTTTTGCACAAAGAATTTCTATTAGAACTATGGTTTATTTGCTCCTGATAAAAACATCATGAGGCAATCAAACCTGTTCATCTTTTATAGGATCAGTCATGTATTTGATCAATACTCAATGAAAACAAACCAAGACTCCCTATCTCATTATCCTGCTAATACATCTCAAGCCCTGAAACCAAGATGTGCTCTGACAACACTAATTGCACCAACGAGCAGTATATCATAACATCACAATACTGATGTGTCACCTGCCAAGGACAAAACTGTCGGGACAAAAGCCCAGACCGTGTTCATCTAACAATGACTTTTTCTGCTGTTCATTAGGCTGCAGATCAACAAGATTTTTTCCCCAGGTTTGGAGAGCACACATACATGAGAATATGAAAATGGCTGAAAATCATACGATGTCCTTAAATCACTTCATAGTGGAAGTCAAATTTGCATACAAATTTCCATTAGCTGATTAATAGTACTGTGTATAGAGGCAGAAAATATAAATTTGCCAAAGATTTTTAAGGGATTTAGTTTAAGAATTTAAGTTAAAAAAAATCAAATAAATAAATAAATAAATAAATAAAAGAATAGCTAGATGATAGTGGTGCATGCCTTTAATCCCAGGACCCGGGATACAGAGGCAGGCAGGTCTTTGTGAGTTTGAGGTCAGCCTGGTCTACAGATTGGAGTTCCAAAACAGTCAGATTTAACAACAGAGAAACCCTGTCTTGGGGGAAAAATAATTTACTTATAATCCTCTTCTTTCTCCAGAACTTTTGCATTTATGCGTAGGCTTGCTTGGGCTAGAGACAAACTTAGGCAAAAATCTTGAGGACATGGAATGTATTCCCCAGAGGATAGAAAGGCTTAGTAAGGGAAATGGAGGACATTTGTCCCTCAAATTCCAGGTATGAAAATACAGTCTTCAGTGCGAACAGCTGCACCAGAAGACACTAGAACTCCAAGTAGCAGGGGATGCTAATTTCCATCTTGGTCACAGCAAGCTGAAGCCATGCTCTAGATGCCTGCTTCTAAAACACTGACCTGAGAAGTCACGACTGATCACTGCAGACCCTGCCCTTCATAGATGAATCCTGAAAATGGGTTAGGAACCAGCTGAGAAGGACCTTTCCTTTCAGGCCAGGGAGAGGAGTGAAACCATTTCTTGATCAGTTTGTGTTTCAGACAGTCTTTATATCCTTGGTCTGATCAATCTTCTTTTTTCTAATGGGATGGAGAAGAAAAATTCCCAGGAACTACCAGAGTAGATCCAACTACTTCTATAAGATTCAGGAAGCTAGGGCTACTGGGTGTGATGCTAACACCCCAACAGCCTCTCAAGTGTGATGAACTGACTAGGAGACCACACAGACTCCTGCCAGAAAAGCTGTACTTTAAATTCCATTGTTCCCAGAACGTAAACAGAGAGAGACACGCTGTACAAGAGCTGGCATCTCAGACTTTGTAGCTGAAGATGAAACCTGAATCTCTGCTATTTCCAAGTTCAGGAAGAGTTGTCCTTTAACCTCAAAGCACTAAGTCTTATGCACATATCAAGTTTAAAAATGAAAGAGTTACAAAGTAGACATTCACTTGCTATGGAAGAAATCTTCACTTCCAAGATTATATTCTTTCCTTTAAAAGAATATAATGCTACTTCAAGGTCCCAATAGGGGCAGGGAGGAGCTGGTTGCCTACAGCTAGTCTAAGAAAGTCAACCTCAGTAAATACAAAGGTTGAATTTTTTTTTTTTTTACATAGAACTTTATACCTACTTACAGGTTACATTAATGCAACACTATAATACACAGTCAGTTTCTCATTAAATTAACTGGGTACTCTAATAAGAGTATCTATGATCATGTGTGGCTGATCATGTATATATGTTTTCACAGTTTTAAAGAGGCCTTATCTGGAAATCTAGTCTTTGTCTGATTTAGCTGAACATCTGTCTCAGATACATTAAATCCCAATTAAACTATACAGTGTGCAATAACACAGAAAGTCCTCCTAAGTGACATTAGCCAGTTATCATTTAAGTCACAACCATGCTAGTAAAATGATGGGGTATGTACTGGAAAGATCCATCCCAAAGAAGATGTCAGCAGATGTGGGGCCAATCCACCTACATATTTGCTCAGCCATAGATGTTGGTGGCAGCAGAGGTGACAGTAATAGCAGGTGTTCTTTACTAGGTTCCAATAACTGTGCCAAGCTCTTTACACCTATTAACAAATTAAAGTTTAAAAAAGTCTTAGCAAGGGATGGTACTACCAATCCCTCTGCTACTGAGGGAACTGAGGAGTCCCCCAGCTGAAAGAATGCAGTCAGTGGTGATACTGCGGGTCAACATAGTTGTCTGCTTTCAGGATTGTTCTTAACCAAGGCCTGGCATTATTCTCTTACTTCACATTTTAATCTCTACAAATGGGAGTTTGAAGATTCTTGACAGAATGCAAGATTTTATGTGAATTATTTTATGCTGTATTATTATTATTATTAATTATCTAATTGTCTAATCATAGAAACAAATTGTCTGATAATAATAGAACCCTAATTGGGATTTGTTTTCCTAGAAATTCACCACTGTACTGTTTCACATATTATTTATTTCTTTTTCTCAGCACCTTTTATGTTTTGGTTTTATGCATGAGGGATATCTAATATTCAGCAAAGTGGCCGCTGCAATAGAAATATTAGAAACAAATACCTATTCTCACAGCCAAGAGATGAAAAGCTAACATTTTTGGCATTAGGAGAAGGTTGTTCTTATTTTCTCAACCAGAAATTTCTTTCTCTGCTAACTATGAAGCTCATTCTCAAATGTCAAGTGCTTAAACATCAGCTCCTCCATGCAGCTTTTCCCAATGTCCAACAGCTCAGGGAAAATTAACCCTGTCCTGCTATTCTACCTTAATTCTCCATAGACCAAAGTCTGAGAAGTTGTAATAGTTCAACAGATTCATGTGTGCTGTATTGCATAGTAAAAGGCTCTTGAAAAATGAGACGAAAGCTGAAACTATAGACACTTGGGCACCCCATTAGGTCAGCATGGGATACTTTTGTGAAAACTTGGACATCTAAAGTGATAGCAGGACAATGCTGAGAGGCAGGAGAGACTAGAGGCTGGGAAGTCCTTGCAGTGCGGAAAAAGTCATCTGCGCTGATTTTGAGAATCACAGCTGAAGCTGGCAGACACCAGGGTGGAAAGGAAGGTGCGCATTTAAGAGACTGGTGGAAAGAACTCAGGAGGGCGTGGATGACTCAGCAGACAAAAGGCACAGTCCCAAAAGGATGAGTGGCAGGAAGGTGTGTGGGATCCATTGTTTGGAGACTACCAGGTTCACTGTCTCAGTCCTGGAGTTTGAGAAGATGGTAGAAGTTAAAGACAGCTTTGGACTCTAATGGGTCTTGACTAATCTAATATTTTAGGTCTTTAATAATTTCCCAAGTAAATAAAAAACGTATTTTAATCATATATAAGTGAAAATTTAGAGCAGAAGTGTGATTGTAAAAGTCATCTGTAGAGGAGTCTAAAGACTGAAGAACAAGGGTAGGTCTCCAAAGGACAGAATTTATAAAGTTAATTTCAAAGAATTATTTACCATTGCCAAAATTGCATTAAGGAGAAAAAAAAATCAAAGAGGAATGAGCAAACCTTGAACAGGCAGACACCCAAAGAGATACTTTGTTAGACTGTTAATTTAGGTTAATCAGCAGAAAAAAAGACATGCAAATGAGGGACACCTTCAGGAAGGGATGCCTCCTGCAGCTTAGTTAAATTTATGCTTATCAGGAAGAACAGAAATGTGGTTTGTTCTGGGGTTAAACTGTTTCTTATAAGATAATTTTTAAAAATTTATTTTCTATTCAGATCATGAAAAATAATCATATTGACTCTCATGCACATTTGTAACAATGAAGAAATGTGCATTAATTTCTGCCTTTTTGCTACTTCATCTTTGGAGAAGGTTAAAAAATATTTTGAAGATGAAGAATGCTTTTGCTTTTGTTTTTGTTTTAAATGAGAGTAAACTCTTACAACAATATCAGATAAAAGGAGGCGAAATGACCTATTGAAAATACTAGGCAGGGCTAAGCAAAATAAGTGATGGTGATTATGTGAAAAGGTGTCATTACAAGTCATAAAATAAAGAAGAAAACTCATAATTATTTGTAAAATTATTATGGTCATAGTAATAATAAATTGCTCTGCAGAATATAATACCAACTTTGTTTAAATTGAACCATATCGTTTTCCTCTATAGCAGTGGCTTCTTCCTGGGTTCTAAGAGAGCCTGTCAGTAATTTATTTATAAAGCCCATTCAGAAGAAGAGCCCTAGAAATAGTAGTTCAAACTATCACTACCTCAAAATGTAACTGAGGGCAAAAGCTCCAGGGGCTTGTTATACAAGCAGGCTTAGAGTTAACAGAGTTGTTCTATGAGCATTTAAATCTCATTTCTGTATCCATCTCCAGAATATCTACAACACCTGGTCAGTTGATTCCAGCATGCAAAATGATTTATGTAAAATTAAAACTTTAATGGTTCCAAGAAGACTGAATCACTCATAGACTTTAAATTGATGGAAATCCAACAAATGCCATTGTCTTGTTGCTTTTACAAGTTTGACTGATACAGAGGCACAGATCTAAGGTTGATAAGGGTTTCCCATAATGCTCCTCCTTTAGATGAAAGAGGTGACTGAAAAGGTGTATTTATCAAAACCACAAAAACCAACTATGTAATTTTAGTTTGCAATGCTTTGCTAAAGAATTTTACAGTGTCTGGGAATGTAACTATAGAACAATGTTTTTTATTTCATATTGAAGCTCTCAACTGGTTCCTTATAAAGGTTTATTTTCTGGTTATTTACCATTAGGTATTTGTAGAGGAATAGGCCTGTATAAAAGCTAGGAATGGTCTATATTCCAGGGGTCTATATGAAGGAATCAAATTCAGATGCCTGTGTGGTCCAGATGGAATGTAGAAAGAACATTAGGAATGTTGGTACACATCTTTAATCCCAGTACTCAGAAAGCAGAGGTAGCAAACATTTTTAATCTTAGTATTCAGAAGGCAGTGGTGGCCCATGCCTTTAATCCCTAAGACAGAAACAGAGTGTGGAAACGTCAGACACAGGAAGCAGAGCTCAGAAAGAGTCATTGTCACACAAGAGACTTCTGAAATGAGTCAGTGTAAACGACAGGCAAAGTGTCAAATCAGAGGAAGAGTTAGCAAAGTGAGTCAGAGTGAGAACATGTCCACTCTCATGATATAAAAGCAGGCTCTCAGCTCAGAGCAGGTCAGTTACAGCAGAGTTAGTTACAGTCAGTTACAGAAGGCAGTATCAGGCAAGCAGTCTGAAGCAGGCAGATGGGGGATAAGACACAGAGAAAATGAAGCAGTCTGACTGAGGAGCAGAGAGGCTGACTGAGGCAGTATGGAAAAATGAAAGCTCAGGGAGAGATCAGTGTCTCACAAGGTTGGACTTGCCCTTGTCCCTGGGGTCTACATGGCTGCTTTGTGAACTTTATCCCTATTTCTTATGACACATCTTCTCACATGGAAAAATAATGTGCTCTGTCATCTCTCCATTCTAGTAGTTCTCAAACTTTCTGGTCTCACAAATAGTATCATTAGTTATACATTACTGAGGATCTCTAACAGCTTTTACTGATATGGATTATATATAGTTGTATTTGGAGAAATAATTTAAAACAGAAGACTAGTCAACCAATAGTTCCCTCTATTATAGCATGGAAACCATCACATGTTCTGTGGTCTCAGGAAAATGCCCTTGAACTGTTTGTTATGTGGAAGAAAAAACATCATTGAAAGGCAAATCATCTCTTGTTGTTAAGACCATTTGGCTTTTGACTTTGAGGGTTCTCTGAAAGAGGCTTGAAAACCTCTGCAAAAATTCACAAATATGCCCATTTCAGAGATCTTCATGTTTGTGGCTGGGGCACCAGTATCTCTCCATGAGAGAAGATATGTCATAAGAAATAGGGACAAAGTTCACACAGTACCCATGTAGAGCCCAAGGCTTTCTATCTTTTTGAGTCTAGATCTGGTTCCACCATGATAATCAACAAGGAAAACAATCTGTCCCCTTTTCCTTGGCCATGGCTTTTATGTGTTGAACTAGTTTGATTCATATGTTTTATTTTGATTGCTATTATTTCTATCTCAGCTGCTGGTGTTCCTTCCTAGAATTATGAAAAGTTACTCCACAAAATGCCTCCCACTTTTAATATTATGATTCATAGGGATATATAGTGGTGTTGTGTCTTTACAGCATTTTAATAACTTGATGTCTCAAAGGTTCTCATGTGAATTAGGTATTCTAATAACAAAATGAAAAGGACAGACTGTAGATCCAAAGTGAATAACGTATTCACTGTCACCACATTGTGTACACTCTATTTTGTCTGCTCTGAGTGGAAATCTATACATGATTGATTCTTGATATTTTATCATGCACAGATTTGATAGCTTAGAATTATATATATATATATATATATATATATATATATATATGTATATATATATATATAGTCCCTGATTTTTTTTAACCATTCCTTTTGAAAACATTTTTAAAAACATTCCTCATATATGACCTCTCATAAGCTTCCCACTGAATGGTAGAATTATCCAAGTATAGTAGAGCTCCAATTCATTAGTACGCTAAATAGAGAAACAACCACTTTTTAAAATATATCTTAGACAAGTTAATTTCTGGTTAACTTATATGTCATTTTCTTCCAAGCCTTCCTTTTATTTCTGTATTTGTCCTCATTTTAGTTCTGATTTTGACTGACAGAATTTTTATTACTGACTGGCTGAGATACCATCACCCTTACCTCTCTTATCTCTGAGTTTATATCTCCAAGGATGCATGAGTTAAATGAAGTCCTTGATCTGTGTTCATTCAGGCCAAACCATGCAGGACACTGAGAAACTAATGGCTTCTAGCATCCGTCAGTAAGTTGTTCTTGTTGCTCATATATTCTGTCTCACTTAACTAAAGCAATCACAATTTCTGATCTCATCCTTCCAGTGACTTAGTGACACATCTTTGTTAGAATTGAAATTAGACAGTTAGTAGCCAAGAGAAAATGGCAGGGTGGCAAACCTTGTTCATATTTCACACTCTGTTTATGATGGTGCTTTTAGAAAAATAGTGTTGGAAAATATTTATGCCATTAAGTTAGTATAGCTGAGTAGTTACTGCTCATCATGCCATTAGGAACACAAGATTACTATGATCCAACATTTATTTTTAATCAATCCTTAAGGAGAAAAATAACAAAAGCCTTAAATATAGAAAATTAAGTAGCACATGCTCAGGTATTGAAATAGCATTCTATTTATTTATTTTCTCCAGACTGATTAAGACTTATTTAGTGTTGTTTTAGTCCCCTTTGAGTGGGGATTAGGAGACTGGTTCTCAAGGGCAGGATGCCAGGTTCAATTTAACATTAGCTAGTTCACAGCTATTCTAGCTAATGAAGCCATTGATTGAATAATCACAAGGGACTCCCCAAATCTGATGTACTCTCGCTAATTAGATGGATGTATCCAAGAGTGCTACATATCTGTGCGCTGTTTCTAGAGCAAGAGCATCCATATCAGATACTATCGCACTACACAGTAGTCGGCTGTGCTGGCTAAACTTTTGACCTCCGTCTTCACTGCTTTCAATCCCTTCATTGACAGGGAAGCCTTACACTTGTTGGATCTGGCAGAAGGAGGAAATCTCAGAAAGAAGCAAGGAGATTAGGTTTACTTCAGTACTGCATGCCTGCCTTAGGACTCTGCTCCTACCAGATCTAGCAAGTTCAAGGGTAGAGACAGAGCCTGTCAATTTGTTGCTATTTCCTGGGAGTTCAGCACATGCTGTCTGCTCCTTTAATCCTGCCTACCTCTTTGTAAATAGTCTCTCAACTAAATTGCTTTTAGTTAAACTCATTTTCAAAGGATCTTTATTCTATCTGACTCATAACTGATAGACACATAGGGAGCAACAGACATTTTAATTTTCAGATCCTCTCAATACTTGACATTAGCAATATATTGATATCCCAAATTGTAGTTTTGTGTCAAATGTTTTCAAATTATTTTCCCAAATCTTATATGGTGACTTTAGTCTCAAAGTGCTTCTGAAATTGTTAAGGGGAAATATCTATCCTGAGTAACAACATTCCCCACATGGCTGTGGCTCAGAATCCTTTGGCACAGAAGTTTGGGTGCTGCCTTCAACATCTAGCGCGTGCGTGCACACACACACGTATTATTTTAATGACCCAAATTAGAAAACAGTCACATAACAATCAACATTAGTAAGTTGTAACATATTTTTACAATGTAACTCTAGTACTGATAAAGTTAAGTACTGTTTTGCAACAAAATGGACAGATCTCACAGTAACAACTCAAAGCACCATATTTGCAAATCAACAAGCAGATATTACGTGAATGAGCTTGCTGAATCTAGAAACCAAACAGACAAAGGTCTGAAGAGCAGGTGCCTTGCCAGAAGGCAATAGCTGGCTTGCCTTTGTGGTTAGCTTTCGTTAAGTTTCCTTTCTTTAAAGCTGGATTTGAGTGCTTAAGAAACAGTCTTAGCTGTCTTTAATCAGACTACTAGGTACAGTATAGAAATTAAGAAATTTTCCTTAAAACAGAAAGCAAGTACAAAATATATATGCAAAAACTGGAGTGTTTAACTGCCTTGTAATGCATAAAGGTAAAGAATCATACATTTGTGGATGGCTTTTGAGCACATACTGCAAGAGAAGAAAAGTGTTCACTAGACATTATTTTAATGTCCTTTAAATTTATCAGAATTTCTCAATTGATAAAGTACAGCCTGGTTGCTTATTTCATTGCAGTAAAATATTATGCATATATCCCTGCTCTTATATTTTCAACTATTTCATTTATGTTGTTCTATTTCTGAAATACTTTTTACAATTTCCATCCTTCTTGTTTTATTTATTTAGCTTATTTTTTCATTGTTTTTAATTATATGTGTATGTGTGTGTCTCTGTGTGAGAATGTGCACTTCTGAGTATAAGTTCCTATGGAGTTCAGAAGACACACTAGGAGCCCCTGGCACTGGAATTAGATGTGGTTCTTAGCTGCCTGACATGGGTGCTGAGAGCTGAACTCAGGTCCTTTGCAAAAGCTGCATCCAGAGTAATCCAACAAGCCTTCTCCCCAGCCCTTTTTTGGCCTTTTCTAAGATTTTCCAAAAAATATGTTTTAACAATAAAGTTTAGATTTCCACTGAACACAAGTTTTATTATGAAATAGTCTTGCTTTGTTCTGTGAGTGCATAATTTTCTCATCTGAGTAAATGCTTTCCAGAATAATTATAACATGATTATATTTATTATTATTTTATTTGTTTTCAATTTTAGTGAATGATTACCAGTGAATGTAAACTTATTTGATGTCTTTATTTTCTACCCGATCATTTTTGTCAAAATTTCCTGATTAGATATTTTTATAATTATATGCGTAAATGTTGAAAATATATCTACTATGCTGATTTTTAAAATATTTAATTATTTGTTATTAGTTGATTGTAATAGAATCCCATATAGCTCAGGTTGGCCTCAAACTTACTATGTGGTTTTGACTGTCTGATTCTCCCGTCTCTACCTACCAGGTATTGAGATTCAGATATGCACTATCTTGGGGGATTAAAGCAAGGGCTCTCCATGTGCTATTTAAGCAGTCTGTCGACGGAGCACTTCCACAGTCTATGTCTATCAATTGTAAGGTTTACTTTTCATTTGCTTTTTCTTTTAGCATTCTTTCTAAATGTGCACTAAAAATGTCAAAGTAATACTTTTTATTTATTGCTTTTATTTTTGATAATTAAATAATTACATAATTTACCCTTTCCCCTTCCTCCTTTCAGGTCCTTTCATCTATAACTCTTAGTTCTTTCAAATTCATGGTCTCTTTTGTTTTTCATAAATTATCATTACATGCATATAAGCATACATATATATTCTTAACTATAACCTGCTCAGTCTGTGTAGTGTTACTTGTATGTATGCTTTCAGGGCTGACCATTAGTTTTGAACTTTTGTCTTAACTCCCAGACTTTGCACTGTTCTCTTCAGTTCCTTTATAGTCTTAGGTTTATCACATTTTTATAAAGTGAAAACAGCATTACTACCTCGCTGCCCTCTTTGACTCTGACTAGTTTTTTGGTATTAATTTCTACTCTACCTTACAGTGTGCTTCATTTAATTCGGCATTCAATGCAATTGCTAGCATAAGTTTGTTTAGCCCTTTAATTTCTATTTATTTCATTGGTCTTGTCTCATATAAAGGTAATATAACATTTTTACCATGTTTTTGAATTATGGTTATTCTTAGAAGATAATTCTGTGAATTATCTGTGAAGGTTTAAGCCTTCTATTTTAAATTGCTTGCCTTTTCGTTTTCTCTTTTGTGCTTCTTTTCTCTACTTTCTATTTATTGAAGGTTAACCGTCTGCCAAAACTCATAATCAAATGTGCTACTCTATTTATATGGAAATGAGAAATCTACTCTCATGCCATCCTCTGAGCAAGAAGACACACTATTCTGTATGAGGAAATTTTGTTTTATTTTATTTTTAGATGCTTCATTGATTTTTTTTTCCTTTAGTCTGGCATTACCAAGAAAATGTGTGTTTTAATAGTGTTATATTTTAGTCATTTGTCAAATTTTGAAAAAATAAATTCAAAGAACTTTATAATTTATTAAGAAAGGGCTTAATCCATTATCTGTACTTTTTTTCCTAAGCTTCAACCTTTCTAGCTGAAAAATATACATATATATGAATAAATCTTTAAATACTATAGAAATAAAGCAATTTCTTAAATATAGAAGTGTAGAGTTGTTGCATATCTCTTTGGTATAGTACAGAGTAGTTAGAAGTGATTATATTATATGGAAAATGTATCTTGTTATACAATTACAGTTCATGGAGATTTCCACCAGCAATGATCGATATATATGACAGTTAATTTTAAGGCAGTCATTATGTTGGTTAAAGAAATACATATGAGTTCATAAACTATGCTTGTCTAGAAGTTGAAACCTATTTAGACTCTAATTGCTGACTCGGGAGAGTTTGTAACCTAATTGGTGTGGAGGAAACCATTGAGAGAGAACAAATATAAATATATCATGAAGCTTTTGTTACACATGGCTTTTGTCGTGGTTTGCATGAGAAATGTCCCCAACTCTGACATTTGTTGGTGGCACATTGTCCCTGCTTAGGACAGGGAGACCTGAAGGAACTGTGTCACTGGGTAAGTCTTGAGAGTGTATAGTCCTGTGTACTTCCAGTTTGCTCTCTCTGTTTCCTCATGTGATACAAAACATGATCAGCTAGCTTCCTGCTATGGCTGCCTGCTGCCACGCCTTCCTCACCATTATGAACTGTTCCTTTACAACCCTAAGCTAAAATAAACTCTTTCTTCCATGTTTCCTATGCTCACGGTGCTTTAGCACAACGATAAGTAACTAGCATAACCTGTAATGACATTATGTTCTAAAAAGTCATATTATTCCTATCTTAGTTTAGTGCCTTTCTAGAGGGGTGGCTGAGGCTGGGGTGTAGCCCTGTTTGTAAAGATCTTGCCCAGCATGAAGAAGCCTGGCTTCACATTCTACTCCCAGCATCACGTAAGCAGGGTGTGCAGACATATGCCTGTGATCCCAGAATCCCAGATATGGAGGAATTAGGATCAGAGGTTCAAGGTTATCCTTAGCTACAAGTGAGTGGGAGGACAGTCTGGGCCACATGAGAAATTGTCTTAACAAAAAAAGAAAAGCCGAGACAGAAAACCCAGCAGGGCTCTGTTTGACCTACTTTCACTTGTAGCATAATCCTGTGGGTCAAGTATTCCTGACTCCTGCAGAGAGCGAATACAGGAGTCCACCAGCTCCAGGCCTGTTGTAAGTTCATCTTCGATGTCTTTTTGACCATCTGAAAGGAGATATTTTAAAGTGGTAAACACAATAGGTCAATACTAAAGCTTTAGGTTATCATTTAACAATCAAATACTCCCTCTATGGGACAACACATCTGCAAGCCTTGACATCAAGTATAGAAGCCAAAGAAAAGTAACCATATATCCTCAGAGAAGGTTAAATTATCAGAAAATTAAGAGACACTGATCCCCTCTCCCCGGAGCTATCATCATTTCCCTTAATTTTTACTGTTATGATTTTATTTTTTCAAATTTACTTTTAGAAATCTAAAGTTCATAAGATAATTAACCAGAAGAGATACCACATATGGAAGGCGTAAGATTCCACGGAGTGGCCATACTTTACCTTGTGTCTGCCAATGAAACTGCTCTCCTGCTGAACTGCAAGAAAGAGAACACACAGCTGTAATGTGCTGATAAGCAAAGAAGGGACTCTAAACACAAACTACACAGGAACCTCAGGGCAGGAAAGCACCCACTCTAAGTCTTCACAAAGGAAAGGGGTCCCATGGAGATAGTCTCTTAATTTCCATGCATTTGCTATATATTCCTCTTTGATTCACAGGTAATACCATGCTGTGAATGGATATTGTTCAGTAATTTTCATAAAGATATCTCATTTTTCACAAATCCAATACATTAAGTGATGGCTTATGGATAATTCAGTTTTACTCAATTTTGGTTATTTTAAAGTACAAGTCTGCATAGTATAAGATGTTATAAAAGGGTCTAATAAAGAAATATATATCCCCTGTTTATTAAAAAAAGATAAAATGAGTTTTTGCCTTTATTTCAACATTTTCTATGAATCAGTCTTTCCAGTTGATTTTTGTGGGTTAAATAATGTGACTTAAAAAAATAACATATTACCACAACTGAATATATATTTTGAACATTTTCTCTAAACCATACATCTTATCAAAATGATCCAACTAGGAGATTTCCATATATGATATTCCAGTGAAATTTCAGAGTAGGCCTGTATAATGACTGATTTATTTTGCATGACTTATTAAATATGAAATAGATAAATGCATTTGAAATTTCTAGGTGTGAACAAATTCCATTGTACATTCTTCTAATGGTGCCACCATTTTCTGTCAATAACTGACTAGAAATAAGGATATGGGTGAAAGATACCATTTTGAGAATGGCTTTCTACCTATATTTCACCAGATCTTCGCCTTGATCAAGCAGCTTCTATGAATAGCTCATCAGTCCCTTAACAGTAAGTGGATTTTAGACCCTTAATTTGTACCTTAGAGGCAGCTTCTGAATACATTTATGTGGAAAAGGGGAATTTTGGTATAAATCAGCACTCAGAAAAGCCATGATTGATGTAAATGAGAACAAGAATAGTCCCTTTAGAAACGAATCACTATTACAGGGTATCTTGCTCCTGAGCCAACTCATATTAGCAAAATGGAAAAGAATTTTACAATGCTAGGAGCGAAAGACAGATCTGACACATGAAAGGGTAACTACAAATTCATTTCCATAAAGCTTTTACATGCATTAAAGAGATACAACTTTATATAAAAGCTATATCTAACCATAAAGTTCAACTCTTACCATGGGAATATAATACACAAGTCAATATTTTAAAAACGATAAGGTAGCTTCCCTTAGTAGGTATCGTTGAAAATAAAGCTGTTCTATATTAAAATTCAAGAATCACCAAGATGCAGCTAATCCATAGCCATCATGGCTTACTATTCCTTCAAGAACTTTAATGATCAAGCATGTGCTATCATGGTCCTAATGTTACACATCAATGTCATTGGACATTTTCAGAAACTGCACTGGAACTTGGGCATATTGATTCTGGGTAACTCTAAGTGCATAGTATTTGTGTCATAATCATCCGCAACACTTCTTAAATGTACAGGTGAAGTCCCACCAGAAACATACAAGCTCAGAAAATCTGTAGGCTCAGCTGAGTGTTTGCTCTAACTCATGAGGTTCTAGGGTCCTTATGCGCTATAAATGTTAGGATCACGAGGTAAAACATTCATTGTTAAGTTAGTGCTGATCCAAGCTTTGTTATTCTACTCTTAGTGACTCATAGAGACTGAAGTGGCAGACAGGAAGCCTGTGTAGTCCCCTAAATATATCTTATGGTTGTCTGGCTAGGTGTTCTTGTAGAACCCCTACAAGTTGGAGAGGGAGAGCCTCTGACCCTTTTACCTGCCCCATCCTTGGGATCTTTTTCCCCCTACTGGGCTCCCTTGTCCAGCCTTGATGTAGGGGTTCATGCCTGGCCTTGTTTGATCTTTGATGCCCTACTCAAGTAGTAACTTTGGGAGGATTGCTCTTTTCTGAGGGAAGTGTGGGAGTGTGGGAGTGATGGGTGGATCTGGGGGAGAGGGGAGATGGGGAAAGTGGGGAGGAGTGGAGGGAGGGGAGGATGGGGCTTGGGATGTATTATACGAGAGAAGAAAAAAAAAGCTGAGGAAACACTCAAGGTGGCATAACCTTCTGTGTGTACATCATCAATTTATATAGGAATAAAAAAAACATTCTTATACTGTAGTGAGCTGAATAGTGGATGTCCCTAAAAATAAACTCTAGATTAGTGGTTTTCAATCTTCCTAATGCTGTGACCTTTCAACACAGTTCCTCATGTTGTGGTGAACCCCCCAAACATAAAATTATTTTTATTGTTATTTTATAACTGCTATTTTGTTACAGTTATGAATCATAGTGCTAATATCTGATGTATAGATGGTCTTAGGTGACCCAGGTGAGAGGGTTCTTCAACACACACAGGGGTCGTGATCCACAGGTCAAGAAACAATGCTCTGGATCAAAACCCTGAAGCTTGTGCATGGTACGTGATTTGGACAGAAGGTTTTGAGGCTGTTTTAACAGCCAACTGCCTTCAGTCAGGGATTTGAATGCAATCTCCTTATAAGAGGCTGAAGAGGACCCAAACAGACAAGGAGATGGCCAGGTAAAGATAAGGATGAAGACTAGGTCGCTCAGAAGTAAACAAAGGGTCAGTGGAAGCCACACAATCAAGAAGTGAGGGAGAATTTCCTCTTCCGTGTCCCAAGGAATTGTCACCCGGCTGACACACTAGCTTCAAATTTCTGGCCTTGAAAATTGTTGTGAGCATAAATTTGAGCTGCTTTAAGCCAGAAAGATGTGGTAATTGTCACGGCAGCCTCAGGGAACTCTAATAATACGCTTTTCCTGATACAGTAAAGAAATTGCTACTATCTTCACACTATGTCAGGCCCATAGCAATCCAGGTATTTGGTACTAAACTTATTATACAGCAGGGCCTTCTATTTCACAATACTCTATGACCTTTCTCTTCCTTTTAACAGCAGAACTAAGTGATGTTAAGTGAACATGACCACACAGCTCCTAAGATTCTCCTCAAGGCTTTGAACTAACTTGCACAACACCACAATGCAAACCTCTCATCCACAATCCAGAGTAATTCACTGGGGTATGGAGAATGGATACTTCTTAAGCTTACTGATATCTCAGTGCAAGTGAGGGGATCCTCCCCCAGGCTCAGGAGAGCCCTGTTGTCTCCCTGTGGGACACTGAGATACAGATTGCCCAGACCAATATGTGAAGGTGGGGTTACACAAAGCCCCAGGAGAAGAAGGGGAGGGTGTCTAAGCTTTCTACCAGCTTCAGCCCCATATTGGACGGGTCCATAAGAATGGACACCTCTCCCTGCCTACATGGAACACAGGTAAGAAATAAAGTGTTGTGGTGTGGAAATTTTGAAGCTGCATGTTGAACCTGTAAAATTATTGTTACAATAACCAATAGAAAAAGGTTCCATTATTGGTGTTCCCTGGCAGTTCCTCCTTCTTGACTTTACTCTTGCCGAGAATGGAGCTTGGTGGAAGTGTCCTAAGGCAATCCCTGCATAGAGAAGGTGGGGTCCCTGGTTTTGGTCATTTTGGGGGGGGGTGTCTATTCCTCTACAATAACAGGTGAATCAATGCACAAGACTCAACATCATCATGTCACCACATAGCTATTGTTTGGTTCATCTCTCTCTAAAATGTTTCCGTTTTATGATGCCACGGAAATGAGAAGGAACATTTTTTTCTTCTTCTTATTATTATTGAAAAAAAACCCACTATTGATGGTAATATAGAAATGTCCTCTCAGAAAGAAGTCATATTCCTTTGGGGCAGACAAAAAGCATTAATCACTTCAGTGGCTTCCTTGGTTCCTTTCACACAGTTAAAATGCATTAGCAGTAAGACTGATCACAGAGTGCAGACATCCCCAGAGGAACCTGGCTTGGATTTTGTTTCTTTAAGTGCACAGTTTCCTCTCTCTGCTCTGTGATTCTATGCAATTGCATGCTTTCTGTGCTTGATTCTTTCTCTTATGAAGTGCTGTGAGGTGGCTATTTCTTCAGAAAAAAAAATCCTGACTATTAATTAAATCATCACAAACCAGGCTTCTGACTCAGATACTCTCATATCCAGGGTTAGGAATTATCTGTAGTAAACATTCTCAACTATGTAAGTGAATTTAGTACAATGGGACATAATTCATTTTTGCCTCCATGTCACATATGAGGAAAATGACAGTCACTTCGGCAAATTATTAAAGTGAAGGCCGTTTGAACATTTCTAGTTAGCAACCAGTAACTTCCATGCTCTGCGGGCATGAAGTATGTGTGTGGTGAGACTAGTGTAGACCAACCAATCACCTTGAGCTCCCTGCAAAGCGGTGTCCACCATTGCCTTTTCTGAGGAACATCTTACCTACCTAGGGGCCATTTTTAATAAAGAATATATATGAAAGTTCAGAGGTTTTCTTAATGTCAGGAAAAGAAGCAGAGCAAACCATTACTATTGACACACTCTCTCTCTCTCTTCTCTCTCTCTCTGAGGACCTGATCAAATATATTTTCTTTTGTGACTTTCAGATGCCTGCAGCATCAGTCACTGCCCTGAACCATGTGGGGCATTACTGCTCCCAATTTCTTTCAAAATGAAATAAAGGTACAGAACTGTGAGCCTTTCGTTAAGTTCACTTTGAAGCAGAGCAATGCACCTAAAATCATAAGCCAGGGGAAGCTATTGTAAAAATAAGTCACTTCTAAACTAAAGCTTGATTCTACCCTACAGGAACAAGGGTCCTCATATTGATGGCATCTGTGCGTCTTGACCCTGGCTCTAAAGAAAAAAGCTTTGAGTCGCTAATTTTGCATGTGGTACCTCACACTAGGAGACAATGATTACAAAACGAAATGACTTTAGTCAAAAGTCTTAGATACTGTGGGAAGGATAGACGTATGGTAAAAATGACAGATGTGGTGCTCCGTGTGGTGTGCGGAGTTTGCCGTGCGTCACTGTTGCCCTTTTGAATGAGTGCTCTGTTTCCTAGTCTGGCATGGTAAAAGCTCCTTTTTCCTTTTGGTTACGGCTTTGTGGCTCCATCCTTGCAATAGCCCCGACTGAAAGTCACAGTTGCACTAACCTCCATGTGGATGACATGCTGATTTCTCTCTTATATCACAAATCTTTCCACCTTGATTATATTTAGAAAAATCTTATAGCTAGGTCTACAAAGGCTACTGTAAGGAACATCAAGCTAAACCAGGGTGTCACACGTGCTGTAGTGGCAGGGTGTACAGGGTAGTCTCCAAAACCAGTCTCTCTGGTTGGGGAGTCCAGCTCTGACAGGTTCAGTCCACAAAACTGCAGGAAAGATTTGAACTTGGAAGGAGACATTGTGAGGATTCAATCAGTTCCTTTACTTGAGGTGTTTGCATGTCTGCTGATTGGGCTTAGGGTACCTAGAAGTATGCAAAGGCTTAACACTTTATAAATTATAGCTAGCTATGACCGTAATGATTTATTATAAATTATTGACATCAGTGTCAGTAATTATAAGTTGATTGATTATGGTTTACTCTATCTTTTTCATTATAGTACATGGAAGTTGGCTGTGGGAGGGTCTAAATGGCTGTTGGAGTGTCTAAATGGAGCAATCACCGGAAATGCAAATAGCTAGTACAAGAGAACACTATGCATGGTGATTTCTACATCTTTGCTGTTGGTCACAACATGTCTGGGGAAGATTCTCCAACAAAATCTGTACATTTTCTTGGCAAGCACCCCCTTTGTGGCTTTGAGTATCCATAAAGGAATCATCACCAGCTTTCCATGTCTTTCGCCACAGTTTGCTACCTGAGTGTTACCAAAGGCCCATGTGTTAAAGGTTTGGTCCCAATGGGACATTATGGAAAGAGTGTGGTGTCCTTTGGTGGTAGATAATTTTAGATCATTGAAAATGCCCACAAACAATGATTGTGGGACTCTGAACTCTTTCCTCTTTGTTGTCTGACTAGTGAGGTGAGGAGTTTGCCTCACTATGCATTCCCATTGTGATGTGCTCAGTAACAAATTCAATCAGTCACTGACAGAAACACGAAAAACTGGGTGCCCAAATGACCATTTTAATCTTTGTACATTAGTTATCTCAGGTATTCTATTACAATGATGGAGAGCTGATTTATATATGTGCCAACACAAGGGCATATGGTAGGGCAGGGGAATCTACAGTCAAGGGCACAGAGCTGAGAGATACTGCATCAAGGGTCCTGCTCAAGACATTTGTGAACAGGTCCCTGGAGCCTTTGGCACACGGCCTGCTGTCTAGCCAGCACATTTTCCTCACTGAAAAGACAAAAGTATCTTTCTCATTGGGATTTTTTGAAAATTAAAAATGAAAAGCATTTAAACCCACATAGCAGTGACGGGAACATAGGACTTGATATCATAAGGGAAGTTGTGACTAGACTCCCAAAAACTAAAGCCTGAGAAAGGTCAATTCATAAAACAAAATGAGCTTCAATGGCACAGTTCACACAGTACTCAACTTGTCTTTGCTCAGGGACAGATAAATATCATCACACAAATATGTCACAGGTTCTACAGAATTTATACTGTCTGTCTTTCACCAAAACTAAAATAGGGAGTTAAAAAAAGGAGTGTATGATTTTAAAAAGAAAGATGGCTTGTTTTTGAACTGTAAGTTTCTCCAACCAGTGCTGTACAGGCCATTTCTCCTGGCATTTGCCATCACTCTTGCTATAGTGAAAACCAGGATCGTTTTCTGTCCTCCAAACCTTGTGAGAAAATATATCGGACTCAAATTGCTATTATGAATTTCTTTTCAGTTTGAGGCAGAGGAAACTCACATTACTAAGCTAATTTTGTTGGCATTGATGGCTGACAAAATATGCAAGCTGTTGATATAGCAAAGCACAACTGCTCCCCCAGGGTAGCCTGCGTATAAGTGGCTCCTGTGTGTATCACAAAGGGACAAAGCACTGTCACATGTGGGAGGGAGCCAACTAGAGCTAAGCATGCAGAAAGAGCATGTATTGGGTTTTATTCCTTCAAAATAAAAACTCCAGTTTATCACAACCACAAAGAATTAGCCTGAGGCTCCATCGTCCGACATGTGTAAGCTACACAAAAGAGAAGCTCTTACCACAGGAAGAAAATGCATTCAAGTTTCTCTCCTTGAAATTAATTTTTATAGTTTCAGAGTTGATTGTAGCTATATTACAAGAGGGATATTATGTGTAATATCCAATATTGGAAGCAGCAACAAATGGTGTATTATAAAGTATGAATTTCTCACATGTATCTCCTTTCACAGATTTCTGGGAACCTTCTCATGCACGGGCTAGAAATTTAAATTATTTTACTCATGCAAAAGACATTTATTGCAGTTGAAGAATATATATATATATATATATATATATATATATATATATATATATATATATATATATTCTTCATTAAAAAATAAACCTCAGCCAGTGAGCATTCCACAAATTGGAGTATAGTAAGTTGCCATTTTTGATCACCAGGGTTACTATTGTAAAGTGGTCTCCAAAGCATTTAATTGAACCATTTGTGTAATTTATGTGTTAAACTGACTACATTGCACATTGCTACACTGATCAGCTAACTTGGGCACTCTTTGTAGCTCACAGTCAGATGTTGATTAATTTGAACACTTCATTTTTCTAAACCTTAGAATGAGCATAGTAGAGAGTTCTCTGTATTTGGAAGCCTGATTGCTTGTGACTGTATTTTGGAGTAGGGAGTATAAAAGAGTAGTTACTATTTGCTGGTGGATGTGATGTTCCAGGCAAGCAAGGTATTCCAAGTGTCAGTCCTCTAAGTAGACCTAGCTAAGATACTTCCTTAACCCCTAAATAAAAGAAGGGTTAAACTAATGGTTTCTTGTTTTCTGTGATTGTGTATGAGTATAAGTGAGTCTAGATTCAGAAGCATATGTGTGCCTATGCATATGAGGCTAGGAAGTTGTGTGTGTGTGTGTGTGTGTGTGTGTGTGTGTGTGTGTGTGTGTGTGTGTGTGTAGGACTTACTTTGCTATTCCTTTTAAGGCACACAAATCTCCTGCCTTTTCATTCATCTATTCTTTCTTCTCATATCTGTATCTGTTACAAATATGTCAAAGCCTGTGCACTGATTTGACTGGAATAATGTAGTTTTGTTAGTATAAATGAAGCTTAGCCCTCTTAGATCTTTAATGGAAGTATATGCAAAAAACAGTCTTCCATTTCTCAGCAAAAGAAATAAATGAGTAATACATGATTTGTAAAAATAAAACTTCATTTTGGAATTCTTTATAGAGCAGAAACTACGTGGCATCCATGGGCAGTACTGGTCATGGCATTCCCAATCTTTACTTCCTGAAGGACAGTAGCAGCCTTGACCATGTGAGCCACTAGAAATCATCTAAGGTTTAGTGAAACATTCAATAGACTTACAGATATTCATAGTAGATCTATTCACAACTACCAAAGGCCAGACTATCAGCAAACATCCATCATCAACTGAGCGGTGAATGGTAACAAATATATCATACTATGGAAATCCCCTCAGCAAGTGGAAGCTTGGCTTTTGATACACAATAAGTAGTGATTATCAAAAGACTAAACTGCAATAAAAAGGAGTCATGGTCTTTAAATATGAAACTAGAGGACTGAAGAATATATTGATACTGAATATATTGAAACTGGAGTGTGGTTTGACACTGCTTCGTTTTCTTTTCCCTGAGCTGTTTTTTTTTTTTTTTTTCTGTATACAAGATGTTGCTCAATAGTTCTCTTGTGTAATATAACCTAGAACAAATGAAGATAGGACATACTGGAATAACAACAGAGAAAGGAAGGATGGAGGTGGGAGGACAGAAAAAACTAAGGGAAAAAAAGGGGTGTTCACATGTGATTATTCTTTTCTTCATTTCTATCGGAGCTGACTGGACCTGCCCAGGCTCACTGATGCTTTGTTCCGTGAATGCAGTGTTATCCCTGAAACATAATATACCAATCACACTGCCAGTCAGGTGCAAGAACTATGCTGCCATTGTTGAAAAGCTCCTGGGTTATCCCTCAGATTCCCTGCTCATCAGGATTCAAAATTCCTTTCCATTGTCCAATGATTTTAAGGAAAATTTAAAGAGATATTCTGGCTTTAGTTACTGGAGGAAAGTGGAAGATTTAATTCATGCTATTAAAATCCAGAAGATCTTACACAATGCAATTTATTGTCTCTGCAAACATTCATTAAAGATAGGCTGTTGCCTGATGGATATGCTCCTGTTCTACTCATTTGCAAGGGTGGGACTGCAGAGCCCATTTTTCTGCATGTCTTACAGATCACTGTCTCCATGCCTGGTCTCCTTGATTAATTACATATATCCATTGCTTTCAATATATATTATGCTAAAAATTAAAACCACACACTTAAAACTACTCTCCAACAGTTAGTACAGAAGATTTGAAATGGAAAGATTAGATCAGACTCCTTACCTTCTGCAAGTACCAACCTGCTGTTAATTCTGAACTATAGTGTTCAGGAAGTGAAAAAGATTTGAATGAGAGATCTTCATAAACAAAGGTACTGCTTGCAAAATGTTTCAAATCTTACTGTGTATGTGCTCTGAGTTTGATTTATGGCTCCTGCAGGGCACTACAAAGTCTGCATGGAAACGAGTTGTACAGTAAGAAGCCACTGTGTGGATTGTGTATAGGACTTCTACTTATGCACCTGGTCCTCTCCTGATGGGGAGAGTTGTTCCTGTCTTCTGGGTACAGAGCTCTGGGTACCACCTCACAGGAAGCAATGCAAAGTTCCGGCCATGGCAATTAGGAGTAGGGGCACCAAAGGAAATTTCTAATGGAAATTGGGCAGAAATACTCTCAAGTAGAGAGGTGTTTTAAGTATTATAAGATGCTTTAACTTGTGGCTCTGCAAAAGATTTGAAACATTTTACAAGCAGTACCTTTGTTTAGCAAGACCTCTTATTTAACTTCCTAAGTCCAGGCTTTGCCTTTGAACTGGAACTGGCTCTGAATGAAGAAGGAAAGATCTTCTCAGAAAATATGAACTATCAAAGAGTTTCTCATCTCTTCTCTTACTCATCTTCCTTTCCCTGTCAGTCAATACCCAAGCTAAATGATGACCAGGAGAGAAAGTCACAGTAGCCACAGCTGGACTTCATTTTGGACTTTTATGACTCCTGGGTAAGAGAACTTTGAACTCTTGCATGTCAGGAAGTAGGATAGAGACATCGGGCAGCTTGGTGCCGTGTGTCCATTGAGGCTTGAGGAGCAGGCTACACGCACACATCCACACCCACACCCATACCCACACCCACACACACCACAAACTATGTGCTCTGTGATTTCAGTGAGTTGGCATCTAAGTTAACTACTCTGGAACAGAACGGTATAAACAAAAAGTAAAATTTGTTCTATTAATTGTACATTCATATTTTTCTTTCCTTATTTTTCTCTGATTCTCCATTTACGGGATTTCAAATACATGTGACTATGCTCCCCCCCCCCCTTTTTAATACTGATCCCTTTCTGAGGGAATCAATACTCATATTCTTGTACTTGCAAGACAATCATGCTACCAACTGACCCCACCCTCGAGTCCCTTAAATGCCTTCAATAGCATCTCTCCCTGAGTCTTTTGCATACCATGTCCTGTATATGGTGTGTGTGAATTATGGCAACATGATTTATGGATGCTAGGTGTGTGGCACCTAATTAATATGAAGTTCAGAGGGGCAAACAGAGTATTAGCAAACCTTGGTGCCTCTCCTCACTTTCACTGCACCTAGATGCACCCCTCAAGCTCTTCAGGCCTGTGGTGATTCTGCTCCAATCTACACACAATATTACCATCATTGATATTCTAAAGCAGAACCAATCAATCGTTAGCTCACAAGCTGGCAGAGATTGCCCACTGATGTGAGCGTGAAACCCAGGTCTTCTGGAGAGCCTGGTAGGTGTGTGAGACCACCTCCAGCCTTCCGTGTGGACCTCATCTCTGCTGTCTGCTTTAGACATGTCTGAATCAGGCTCTGCACCCTCCGATACCCCACCCTTGCTCTATCACTTATCAAAGCATGTTGAGATAATTTGTGTGTTAGTGTTTATCATTGCTAAGCCATGAGCTCCTTGAAGACAGAGAATCAACAACATCCTTTTTTGTAGCCCACTGCTCAAGGCTCTGGGAATGGTACTTATGAGTCGTATGCTCATTGGGGGTGGAGAGAATCACACAGAGAAGACAGTGCAGGACTTCTTACTAGGATAAGTAAATTCTTTACTTTTGTTTTTGAAGAATTACATCTTCTTTAGCTATTTACTGTGACAAAAGGAGGGGTTTACACTTCATTATATTTGTCATAAAGCACATTTGGGATAAATAAGTCACCTACTGAGTGAATATTTTTATTGGCACATTGTTTATAGAAACATTCATCAATCAGACATGCCCTGCCCTCCAATATTCGATGTGACTAATACTTTAATAACATCAACTATATTTAACAGTGTACCAACAGAACCACTTACAACTACAGTGCCATTTTAATTTATATTTTACACATCTAAATTTACATGCCCATTTTGTTTATTATTATTTATTATTTGAGAATTCCATACATGCATATCCTATATTTTGATTAAAGCTACTCATTACTGCCTTTATGTGATGAATGTAGGACCATCTACTGGAGCATGGTAGTCTCTCAGGACCTACATCTCTGAAGAAACGTAATTATCTTTCTCCTAGCAGCCCTTGATTGCCAACATCTAGGGGTGGGACTTTGTGATACTCTCCCCTATTGATGCTGGGATTTTTGTCTGGCTCGATCTTGCACAAGTCTTGTTCATGCATTCACAGCTGCTGTGAGTTCACACAGCTCTATATCACACTTCCTCTCCCAAGGCTCGAAGATCATCGCAGAAAGAAAAGGTGGTAGAGCAAAAGAGAAAAGGGCAGAAAAAGTGGAAAAGCCAGAGCCATGGGTGAAGACAGCATCTTTTCTTAAAGTCAGTATATTTCTTGCCAAAAGAGAAAATGAAATTATTTCTTCATGTCCCCACCAATGGTTGCATTTACATATACAAAAAGAACACACCTTTTAAATACCATTGAATTTTATCTTTTATTGGATGTGTTTTGTTTTCAGTTATGTTCTGTCCAATGTATACAATTAAGCAAACTAATTTTCTTCTCTCTAATTAAGTCCACTGCAATATTTCACTCATTCAAGCTCCATGTTAAATGAAACATCATTTTCACTTATCAGTGTTCTGTGATGTGTTCCTAGTGGCTTCTAATTGGGGACAATTATAAGAAGATAAATCTAAACTCAGCGGAGGCAGTTGTCATTAAAATATCCCTGCTCTGCTCCTGAGGACTTCCTGTTTGTTTTAGACAACAGGGAACTTGAGATCCAGAGAGAGGCTTGATGAAGAAACGCAGGAAACTTACAGCCAGGGATGACATCCTTCATTTTAATTTGTTGGTTTACTCTGGCTTGAGAGGAATTCATGGAATCCTGCTCACCTGATGTGCTTAATGGTCTAAATGAAATGAGTGGGTGGTATTGACTTAGTTCTGACCAGACCCACTGAGTTCTACAGCCCTGGACAAATTGCTGGAATGAGCTTTTTGCTCAGAAAAGGCACCACATGCAATGATATGCAAGTATGCAAATGTTATAACAAAACCTAATGCTTTGAACAGTAATTATAAGCAACTTAATTGAAACAGAGTGCAAAGGGAGCACGGATGAGGTGACCGGGTTTTTCTCATGAGCGAAGTGAAGGAAGGTTCTAGGAAGTGGGGTAAGATTGAAATAGATGGTTGTTAATCAAGGAGAAAACCCTGCCTCTTCCCATTCTTTTCATTTTCCTTTTGTAATCAGGAAGAAATAACAAGGATTTCTGTTTTCTTTTACATGCAATTGATAGGCTCAATCTGATTTCTCTACTGAAATACAAAGTGATTCTTTAAAACTGTTACATTAATATGAAAAACGCAGACAAAATGGAGTAAAATGTTAGCATGGACCTTTCAATTAGCATATTCATACATGTGCATACATATGTGTCAGTATGAGCACACACACACACACACACACACACACACACACACACACAACATACCACCACCCATCATAACAACAAAAACAAGACCATCATTTTTTGCTGTAATTTAGAATGGGGACATTTGAGAAATGTCAGTATCTAACCCTAGGGTTAATGATGCACTGGGAATAATTTCAGTTTTTCTGGGTGAAACAAACTGTGCATAAGGTCATACTTCACGTCTCTCATTTTCTTCTTTTGTAGAGATTCAATCAAGAACTCTTCATGCTATCAGTATGAGTTGTACATTCTGTAGGGATGAGCAGTTGGATTTGTGTGCTTTTAAAGGCTCTCACAACCATTTAAACCAAAGGAAAGAGTAAGCCTGAGCTACATGTTGAAGTAGTTAGAAATATTTTTTTTCTGTAAAGTCAACAGTATCCAGCAGCTGTTCTTTACTGAGATTAATCTACATAGTAGGGGATTTGTATGGACTTTCTCCGCCCCCAGGCTCCTTTTTGAAGGCAGATGTTAAATTACTTACATGGCCCTCATTTTTGTTCTACAACTTAAACTGAAAAGTGACAAAAGGGTTTAGGAGGTAGACTCAGCAAAACCCACCATCAGTCTATAGAAATATCAAGAAATCAGACAATGACTACTGGGCGAATACCCCTCGGTTCCCAGGAAGCAGTGCATCCTGATGAAAATAGTCTAACTAGTGGACTAGACACACATTAGATAAGCAGTGCCAAAACAGATTAAAACAAATTGGGAGCACTCTTGCCATCTCCAGTCTTCAGGAAGAGATGGTGGCTTCTCTACCTCCCCTCGAGTCTGGACTGGCCAATGAGCTGTTTGTAGTAATACAATGGAAATGTTGGAAGGGGGTGGGGACTGGAGCTTTGGATTTCTAACTTTTGCAGGCTGGGTCTTAGGAGATCTTCAGCTGTTACATAAACAAAAGCATCTCTGGGACACCAGCTTCCATAGATTATGTTTGGCTACACTGGGTCAACCATGCTGTGAGAAAATCTAAGCTGGGCAGCAGGAGAGACAAGCTGCACAGAGGTGTAGTGAATTGCCACATACATAAGAGAAATAGTCTTGAACATTACTTCGGAGCTAGGCTGGTGGAGTGAATGACCTTGGTCAATGCCATAAGAAAGAGGAGAGCCCCTTCCATATACCCTACCTGCATTTTCTCCCCATAGGATACAGAGCAAGTGTATTCCTGCTCCTGCCTTGAGCTCAGGAAGGTGTGTTAAAGTGTAATCAGTAATCAAATAGTGTGCACAGCACAGCGTGCTCATTGACAGCTATGATTAAGTGAAACTGGTCAAAGACTGACTCTTGAATGTTCGAGTCATAGTTTAATTCTTAAAAGAAGTGCTAGGGAAGTAGAATGGAGTAGACGCAGAGGCTCAGCGCCAAACAAAATGCAGAGCTTGGGGAACCCCACAGAAGAAGTAGAGGAGGGACTTCTGGGACCAGAGGGGTCGAGGACACCAGGAGAACAAAAACCCCATGGAGTCAACTGACCAGCACTCTTAGGGGCTCACAGAGTCTGGAGAGGGAGATCTGGAACCTGCTGGGTTCCCCAAATATACCTTGAGTTTACCTGGCCAGGTACTCTTACAGAACTCATACAGACTGGAATAGGGGTGTATGTCCCTGAACCTTTTGCCTGCCCTTGAGTACCTTGCCCCACTACTGGGTTGCCTAGTCCAACAGTGAAGTAGGGAATTGTGCCTGACCCTGCTCCATCTTGTTGTGCCAGGTTTGAACAGTAACCCTGGGAAGACTGCTCTTTCTTGCGGAGAGGTTGGTTGGGAGTTGGAGGAAGGGGTATAGATCTAGGGTATAAAGGAAATGGGAGGGGGGTTGGAATGAATGAAGTGAGGGGCTGAAGGGTATAGGAGTGTAATATATGAGAGAAGAAAATTCTCATAAATACATAAATTAAAAAAAGAAGTGTCAGATGTACTACATACTCACCTCAGAATGGGAACAACATGCAAACTACCAAAAGCTGATGACATAGAAAGTGCTATAAATCCACATATAAGGAGTGTGTTAAGACCTGGCCTGGAGAGAAATTTCCCCCACATTTTCTGTACCATGGAGGACATCTGGGCACAAATGCAGTTTAATACAGGTCTTGAAAGAAATGATGGGACAAATTCAACAGAAGAAAAGAAAGGAATTATATGGGAGTATTGACGTGGTAGACTTCTAACATAAGACAAAAATAGAAGAAAAAAATCAATAACTTATTTAAGTCGGTTCAGCATTTCTAGATGATGCTACAGGTGGATGGAAATGACTGTGCCAGATGCAATTAGGGTTGTGAGGTACTCCCATTCTTCTGTGGTGCAAAGGAGCACATGGGTCACAGTTCAGATGTAGAGTGGTATTGGGGGAGACTGCAGAAGGAGAGAGTCTCAGTCATGGGAGAAGCCAATTGAAATGACAAAACAGCAGCCACAAAAGGCACAGAAATGAAGTTTTGCTCCGGGGACACCTGGCTTTTGGTCTCTATAATTCTCTGGTATATATTTGAAACAGCATGTAAATTAGGTGCTCCTACAGAGAATGTGGTTGGAACTCCTCACATAATGAAAATTTACAGGGGAAACCTCTTGTAAGGCAACATAATATCATTTGTGTGTTTGTGTCCATCACATTTCAAATTTGTATAGGAATCTTATTTTAACGCACTCATATTAGCAGTAAACATCAGTATTAGAATAATTCACAGTAACATAAAAGTACCCAATATCACTAGTCATCAGAGAGACAGATGAACTTTAAAAGCAAAATGAGGTACTACCTTACATCTAGTTGGAGAATTATTTTTTAATTATTTATTTTATTCTTTGAGATTATAACATAATTAAATATTTCTCCTTTTTCCTTACTCCCTCTAAGCCCTCCTATATGTACTCTCTTTCAAATTCATGGCTCTTTTTATTAATTGTTGTTATATACATATATGTATATGCATATACATATATATTCCTAAATACATAAGTACAACCTACTCAGTTTATATAATGTTACTTGTATTTTAGGGGCTAGCCTTGAGCTAATATTGAGTATTAAAGTTGTTCTTCTGGCATGATAATGTGAAAAATGAATTTCATTCTACTGCAGGCACAGAAAAAATTCATTGAGATTTGTGAGCTGACTGCAAAGGGTCATACACTTCAATTGTTCAGGACACAGGTCTTCTCTTCGTAGCAGTTACACAACGTTGAGGACGCAGGACAAAACTCAAAAGCAGCCACAGATAAAAACCAAACCAGACCAACAAACAAATCAACAACAACAAAACCCATGAGCAACCAGCATAGCTATGGGCCATTCTTCCACACACACACAATTACAAAAATAGGCAGGAGGTCCATGTGGCTCTTGAAACTGTACTTTTCTAACTCCTGTTCTATGGGACCAAACAGAACTCAGATGATCTTCCTCTGTAATGTCACATCATAGAGTCTATAGCATTTATAATGTACCAGTGACATACACTGTTCAGTGTATGACAACCTCACTTTCCCAGATCTTCCAATTCTAATGACTTTAAAGCTCACATCTGGAGGCTGATTTATTAATATATATTTTTTAATTTCCACAAACTCTATATTATTCTACTGCCTCTCTTCCTCCACCACTGACACTTCTTCCCAAAAAGTCTATCTTTTACTTTCCTGTTTTTGTTCTGCTTTTTTGTTTGTGTGTGGCCCAATTAATTAAAATAGTGTGAATTAGCAGAGGTGGGGAGTTATTTATTGGAGTAGGAGCTATTTACCAACGGCTACACCCACAAAAGGACACTCTGATGCAGCAACAATTTATTCCTATCTCGCAGTGGGGGTTGGGATCTTCTGAGTCCCTCCTCAGGCCATGCGACAGTGTTTGTGGTTTAATCTTGGGCTGGTCTTTCCAGGTAAGTACAGCTGCTCTGAGTTTACAACTGTGCATGCCATGTCGTAACCAGAGGACAGCATTTCACAGCACTCCTCCCTACCCTCTGGCTTTTATACCCTTTCCACCCAGTCTTCTGTGACTTTTTTCCTCACCTTCTGGGATCTTCCTAAGTGTCAGAGGGGTTGATCCCCTTGTCCCTATTAGGGCTGAGCACTCCACACTCACTACTTCTTAGGACTTTACCTAGTTATGAGTCTCTGCATTAATTTGTTGTCCCACTGCCAAAACAGAAACTTTTCTGATGAAAGCCGAGTGCAGTCTAACCTAGAGTTATAAACATACTTCAAAGGCAGTTTCCCGTGTCCATTTAGCAAAATAATCACAGCAGGTCCCCCATTCAGGGCCCATGACCTCTCAGCCATGAACTCTTGACCAGGGTTACAATGTTAGACATGATTTCCCAACTGTGGAGTGGAACTCAAATCTTGTAAGAAAATGATTGGCATGTACTTGAGTCATAGAACATGGACAAACCCAGCTGGTACTGACTTGGAATCCTTATCCCTACTGGCTGGCTTTCATAATGCTGGAAGGTGATACGCACACTACCAGAGGAGAAAAGTAACCATCATCCACTGGTGAACTCTGTGATCTATAGTAACTAATGCCCTGGCAAGACACACTTACTACTATATTAGTTGCATAAATGCCATGGGAGTAACCACCCTTTTTTTTTTTTTTTTTTTTTTTTGATTTTAGTCTTTCCCCAAAAGATGAAACATGTACCTGGTACCATCGTAGAGACCAAGAACCTTTGGATAAATGCGTCCTAGGTTAGAGGAGAAGCGAGCATAATACTGAAGGGACTTCTAATGACTTATGATCATTATGGTCATAACCCACAGATTAATGCATCTCCCAATCCTCATCAGAAAAAATTCTATTTGTAGTGAACGGTGACTAACAGAAAGACCTACAATCAGAGACTGCAGAACGCTCAGGCCTAAATGGAACATAACTGGGAAGGGGGAACCTCCACTGAGGAATTGCTGTATCATGTGATAGATGCATTTCTAGCTTTATAAAGAAACCTCCACACTCATTTCAATAGTAACTTCTTCAGTTTGTACTTCCACTTGTAGTGAGTAAGTGTTCCTCTTCCCTGACATCCACATCAGCATCTGTGTCTTGAGGGATTTCCTTAACAGCTAATTGATTTAGAAGGGCCCAGCCCACTGTGGGTGGCGCTGTCCCTGAGTACATGGGCTTGCACTGCATAAGAAAGGTAGCTGGAAAAGCTAGAGGAAGCCCACCAGTAAGCAACACTCTTCCATGGCCTGTTTCCGTCCTGCCTCCAGGCTCCTGTCTTGAGCTATGAACTTGTATCTGTGTACTTCTGTGATGGACTGTTTTAACTTCATTTCCTACTCAGTGCCTTCACTTTCTACTGCTTTCAGCCAGAGTTTCTCCACAGGAGCCCTGCTTAGATAAACTCCATGTGCATTGGGTTAGGGTACACCTTGTTCATTGGTACACCCTATTTTCCATGGCAAGGTTTTAGGGAGTGTCTCTGGGCCCTACACAGTAGTATCTTTCTCTTTAGTTATGACAATCAAAAATGACATTTTGCCAAATGTCCCCAGGTTAAATTGTCTCTCCACTCTTTCAACATGACTAATGATAAAGTTTTATATTTCACAAAATGGGTATTGGAAAGAATAAATAATCATCACTCCAGGCTATTGATTGTTATGTCATGTGAAGTTATAAAGGGGGGATCTGAGACAAACAGCTGAACTTTTGCTCATTGAGCTAAAATCATGCTTATTGATGGAGAGTTTACATGTAGGGCACTATGCCGACAAGGAAAAAAAGAATGCTGAATTAACCTAGGGTTTTGGGAAATACAGAGTTCCAGAAATGGCAGGTTACAGACGCAGAAAGTGTGTGAGGACAGGTTGGCCTTTGGTGTAGAAGAGCTATCCTGACTGTGGGCTGTGCTGTCTGCAGAGAGGTGGGGACACTGCAGTGAATGTGAACTGATCCTTCAGAGCTGGTCTACGATGACTTTCTGGGGGTACTTGTTATATCCAAAGAGTAACCAGTCATTCGCAAGTAGGGAATAAACATTTTCTTTTTTAACAGTATTATATCCTAAAGTATATCAAGAAAGCTTAAGAGACTGAACAGTATCTCACTCCACAGCGTTCAGGGCTCCACAGATAGGGCCTATGCAGGCAGATTATGTGGTGCTTCGCACAGTTGCTCACACTTTGTAAGTTTTAGATGAGTATAAAACTTTGACACTAAATAACCATGATCTGATCATCTTTGTGATCTAAATTCTAAGAGAGAACTCTCATCTTAAGTTTATCCTAATTTAAGCCAGAGTCATGTGAGCAAGGCAACTGAATGGAGTAAGGTTCTTTTTCCTCATAGGAAAGGAAGGGAGGGAGGAATGGAGGGAGAGAAGGAGGAAGGAAGGAAGGAAGGAAAGAAGGAAGGAAGGAAGGAAGGAAGGAAGGAAGGAAGGAAGGAAGGAAGGAAGGAAGGAAGGGATTGGTTATCTCCAATAATAGTAATTTTGCTCTTCACCCCTGGGCAGCTCTTGCCTAGGAAGTCATTATTGTAGCTCACAGGGTTTGCTGTTGGGTAAGATGTGTGGTAACTTGCCTCTCCCAGCAGTTTCTGACACAATGAAACCCAGCTAGCAAAGAGAAGACTTTTGATTTCTCTATATCCTGCAACCAAAGTATGTGGTATCTTCAGCAATAGGGTCTTATCTTCTAGTTCTGATGGGCAAAAGAGAGCAATGGCAAAAGCCTGGGGAGTTTTGAATAACTCTAGGGCCTCCCTGACCAAGGACTGGGACCCACACCTGACCCTGGGACTGTCATTTCATTATGTATGGCTTCTGAGAGGAGCAATCTCCACCCTTGTGAGTTACCTCCATCCAAACATGTTTTAAATCATATTTGAAAATAATTTTTTAAAACTCTAGATTTCTATATGGCTTTCTAATGCATCCTTCCTTGGTTTTGGTTTACCCTTCCCTATTCTTGCCTCTCCCCTATCTACCCATGCCCAATCCAGCTTAAAACTTTCCACCCCTAGTGTGCCCCACATCTATTTTCATATTGCATGTTTTTCTCCCTCCATTAAGAGCTCTTTATTTCCTTCTCCTATGATGACCTCTTTCTAGTTTTGTGGTCTTAATAGGCATTCTAAGCTAAAGACACTAGTCTAGGAATTGAGGAGCTACATATGAGAGAGAGAAAGAGTCTGTAGCATTTGTCATTATGGATCTGACACTTGGTGTTGTTTATTATTATTATCCTATGGTTGAGAGTCCAGCTCTTCCTTCAGATTTACTAAGTATCAGGTATTCACAGTTCCTGGTTGCATGCCTGCTTAATGAATGCACAACTTTAGGAGTCATGGAGGGGATTAAGTATTAGCTATGAATTTTACTCACCAATGAAGAAACCAGTGAAGAAGCCAGGAAGGTATGGCTGGGTAGAGATGGGAGGGTCTTGTCCTTCAGGCTAGTGATTCTTATAGACCTCTCTCTCCCTTGGGCATAGCTCAGGGAGAATGAATCATTGTTCAGTGGATTTGCCACTCTCTAGGAATTTACAGTGTTAGTGGTCTGTCATGAAATGGACAGGTGGGTAGCAGATGTAAGTGTGAGGACATCACTCATTAGAAAGCCCTTCCTATGAGTGAAACAGTAGGAGCTGAATTTTACACTGAGGGAGAAATAAACTCAGCATCTTTGGAAGTTTGTCTCCAGAAGACAAACTTCTGAAGCCCAAATCTTACACATCAGATCACTTTAAAATTGAACTTGATATTGGATGTGAGAAAATGTGTGAATACACTGGGTATCTTGTAACATAAGTGGTGCTTATAATATTTTTAGGTATTTTAACCTGTGCCTTTATTTCTCTGGAATTTGGAGGGTAGTCATTGGTAATGCTTGTGGTGTTCACTAGGTTTCCTTCAGGTTTTGATTACTTTATAAAACAGTTAAGCACCTATCATTTCATATCAAATCAGCGTTAAAGCAAAAGCTACTTTATGTACAAAATGGAGTTAAAAAGTTTTGCCCTTGCATTTGTTGGTAGTTTTATAATGATACAGATATGGGAATGAATGTAAAGGAGATGATTGGAAGATATAATCTCAGGGAACAATGTGACTTGCATTTTATTACCTAATTAGTCATGCCTTAAAATGTTAACTTACGAGTGCAAAGCACGGGCATGTAAAAGTGCAGACAAGCCTCTTCTATGAAGTACATTAGAAGCCTCTTCTGTTCTTACTGGATCTATTCATTGTATGTACAGAATGATAGGTTTCATTATGATATATCATAGATGCATTTCATGTATTTGCTTTTATTCTGCCTCTATTACCCATTTTTATAACCTACTTCCCTTCTCTGTCTCTCATTTATCCCTCAATAGTCCCCCATCGACTTTTATGTCACACACACACACACACACACACACACACACACACACACACACACACACAAAACCACATTTTCTTTACAAGCTTATGGGGGTCTAAGCTAAGTCTATAACATAGCTAAGGATTGAATAGCAAGGAGCATGCGTATACAGGCATCTTTGTATGCTGACTTAGATTTTTTTTCTGCTATATTCTTTATGAAAGCCAAAATTAGTTGCAAAAAATAGTTATATTAAAAGTCACATGTCAAATGTCTTACAATACTTTCAATTTAGTATCTAATTTTGATTTGAGGTAAAAAAATCACACAGTTCAATGGGGTGTGCCCATATCTTCCTTTTCCCACACTCAGACTTTCCCTCAATAATGAAAGGTGTGATAGAAGATAGAAGCCTGCAGTCCACTGCCCAGAGTTTCCAAGATGGCATTTTCAGAGTTGAATGTGAAGTTTATCCACATGTGACCATTCATCAGTGGGCTTGAATTTCCATTAAGTGGACTCCGTAGTGACAGATCTAAGCTGCATGTGCTTTTGGTGGATGGAGAAAGCTATGGAACATGGACCTTTGTGTGACTTAGCCAGCAGTTCTACAGCTATGCCATTACCCAAAATGAGAAAGTATAATACCTTACCTTATCCAGCCTTCATTTTGTTAATGGGCTCCATTGGAGAAGATGGGAGAACAGATATAGAGAACTACCAATGGATAATTTGAGGTAAAGGTCAAACTTTGTTGGTTTTTAGGTGAGAAAGATAATGGAAGTGAATTATGAAGAGTTATGCTAAGGTCAGTTTCAGGAACAAGGAGAGGGTTCTTACCCTGTGGACAACCAGAAATCTGCCATTCCTTCTCCTACCATTCAAGTAGAAGTATGAGATGATCATTTGCCCAATGGAACACATCTTATTCCACCTTTGTGTTCCCTCATATGTGTAAATGCAGATTGAATAGAAAAAAATGCACTTATTCTAGTTGATGATAAATTTTTTCACTGTGCCCAGATTCTCCACGATAGGTACTTCATCTCATCTTAAACTTTATAGACACACACACACACACACACACACACGAATTTATCAGTTGCAGCTATACCACCCCTACACATATGACTCAGAGAACAACATCACATAAAAGGGAGTGGTAAGATTGTAAGAGCCAGAGGATCAGGACATCTGATGTCAGTTTGTGTCTTTACTTACTGTTCTATTGCTGTGAAGAGACACCATGACCAAGGCAACTCTTACAAAAAAAAATATCTAATTATATTTAATTGGGGCTTGCTTACAGTTTTGGAGGGATAGTCCATTATTGTCATGGAGGGAAATAGACAGTCATGGAGGTGATCCACAGGCAGAGAGGGGGAGGGAGAGGGTAAAAGAGAGGGAGAGATGGAAAGGAACAGGGATAGAGACAAAGAGACAGAAACAGAGTGTCAGAGAGACAGAAACAGACCCTGGGCCTTGTGTAGGCCAAAGCACACCCAGTGACATACCTCCTCCAACAAGTCCACACTTCCTAATCCTTCCAAGAAGTTCATTAACTGGTGACTATGCATGTGAATACGCAAATATATGAGCCTATATGGTGGTGTGGGTGGCATTCTCATTTAAACCACCACAGATTGGATCCTCTATATACAATAGGGAAGCTACACTCAGGAAATCTCAATAATATGGCTACCTAAACAAGATAAATGACAATACCACTTGACGTGCCAATAGGAGTGGGAGAAATATTATGGGGTCCTGTTTCACCCATAGGTGAAGAGCTACGGGCAATTAATGAATGCTGAGAGAAAAATAATTAGTTTTACCAAAAGATGATCTTCCTGACTGGGTAATCAATACCAACTGGTCAGCCCTAAACACAGCGTATAGGAGCAAGACTAAGTGGACTCAGCAGGTTCTCTGCAGACACTTCTATGTCTCTATTTCCCTCCGGCTCAATTTCTCCTTTCCTAGTCAACTGATGATATAGGACTTTAGCTGTGATTTGCTAAGTTCCTACTGTGGGAAACAACTATTTAATAAGACAAGCTATTTACTTTAAGAATATTTCAATGTTTATAACAAACCACAAGCAAATAAATTCATTTCTAAATTCTTGTGCACTATTATTGGATATGAACAGATTGATCGTACAGAATTATGACATGAAATTACTGGGAAGCATGCCTGATTTAAGAAGACTGAAATGTGTCTCAGCTTCTAGTTATATAAAAATGCTCACAGTCTTAGAATCATGAACTATATGTACCAGCAGTCACTGTAGATTGCTGTAGCTCAGGGTAAATATATACTTTTTAAATACATTTATGACAAAATACATATATCTATATATATTTATCAGGCAAATGTAATATGGGGAGATATGATCCTTTGAAAATTTACATTTAACCTCTAGATAACAGAATCATTCCTTATATTGTGTAATCTAAAAAAACTATAAAACTGCATTTTAGCTTTTATACGCTGAGCTTAAGTATAATCATGTACATCAGTTTTGTCAGTCTCTGTCTTTTGTGGAAGTATATAATCTACATAAAATAACTCCAGTTGAGAGAGAGGGGAAGTTTTTTGGACTCAGAAAGATATATTTCTGTTCACCAAAGAGCAAAAACTATAATGTGGCATTGAGGCCAGTGAGATGACCCACTGAGCAAGGTTGCTGTCACATCCGATAACCTGAGTCTGAGTCCCAGAACCCCCACATGTATGTATGCATCCCTGCCCCTAAGAAAACAAATGTATGTCAATAAAATTAAGGTGTCAATATTGAACTCATTTATTTTAATTGGTTAAGGTTTCTCTTTGGCATTTTCATATATGTATATAGTACATTCTGTTACTCTCATGCTTCACTATTTTATACCCCTCCAGCTTTTCCTCCTGCATAGGTCCTTTTCCTACAATCATGCCTTTAGTGCTCTTTTGCAACCCACTGAGTTAACCAGGGTTGCCTGTATGATCACGCATATGATTTGTATTTTGGGTTTTGGTTTTTGGAGACAGAGTTTCTTTGTCTCTGGCTGGTCTAGAACTCACTCTGTAGACCAGGCTGGCCTCAAACTCACAGAGATTCCACTGCTTCTGTCTCCTGACTTCCAGGATTAAAGGCTTGTACCACCACTGCCTGGCATGACCATGAATTTGGAACTGTCCACTGGAGCCTAGTGGCATCACCATTTTGTACACAACTGGTTTCTTTTAAATGACGATTTTGCTTATAACAGAAAGTTGAAAACTAGTGCACCAGGATCTTCCTTCCTAATTACATTCTTGAAAGGTGTGTCAGAAAAATAATATCCCAGACCCCAGTTATGTCTTAGAGTTATTCTTGCAGCTGCATCGAAGGTCTCAGAACATCTGGCTTCACTTGCTATGAAGAGGTAATACAAAGCCCAAAGTCGCTCCTTTAGCCTTTCACCACTGGTCCATTATGTTTACAATCTGCAAACATACAAAATACTCAAATCTCAGGAAGAGATTGAAATTCTTTCTAGGAGAACACAGGAAGCTAGAGAGCTATGTCTCAGCTCCATCTCAGGGCCAGAAGATGAGAGGCATCAGTCAAATTGCCTCATCCCTTAATCATCAGTGAATGTGACTACTAACAGAGTATTTTTTTAATAGTCTGCACTTCCATTAGCATAGTCATGGGCCGTAATTGCCTTATTCCCCTTTTCTTCTTTAACAATCTGATACAATTTGCAGTAGCAAATGTGCCCATGTGGCTTCCTAGTCTGAATTTGTTCCTAATGCTGTCAGGTATGACATCTTTTTATGTGTGTTTTAAGGAAACATCTTTTGATTGCTTGAGATTAGTTTTTGAAAAAAAAAAACTAAGTAATAAATATTTATGGTAAAAAATAAAAATGCCGATAATGATGAAAATATTTAAAACATTCAGAATTTTGTAAAGCACGGAAAATCTTCATGGACATTTGGCTGTATTTTCCCATTACTGTGGTCTAACACATGTTTTTATTTGCTATAATTTCTTCAGAACTTGAATGTAAGTGATTTTTAATCACTCTACGCCAGACCACTGTGAATGTATTTTCATATTCCCTCATTTCTAACATTTACTTGATTTTCTTGTATTTTGATTATGTGTTTGAGAAATTTTGATACACAAGTACCTGAGTTCTATCTACATTTCTGTGATAAATATCTTCCTGAGGCTTCGGTTCTTTTCCTTCCACATATTTCCAGAGATGGCATTGAAATGATTAAGACGAGGAATAAAACAATTTTAGCACTATCTACTAATTTTCCAAGTGCCTTCCCCCAAATTACTGTTTAGAAGAAGTTTGGCAAGCCTTCAAATATAAGTCACGTAGCTTTTCAGTGTCTGAATTTAAGTCACGGGTTTTTCAGTGTCTGAATTAAATATTAAGATTTTTACATGAATCAATAGCACATGGAAGTCTTAGTAAGTTAGTTTCCGAATGGTTTAACATATCTTAACATGAGTATATAAAACCAATATGTTGCACACTGACCAAGTCCAAAACAGATTAGAATGCTAACATTTCTATTTGTTAATAGAGCAATATGTCTTTATTTTTGTTGTGCCAATTTTCTGAAGTAAATTATAGAGACAACCTTCTTAACTATTAAAAATAATATCTACATGTAAGTGGCTAATTTATTTTAATTATGATCAAGTTCACCTAATTAGAGCAAGGAAGAATAATGATATTTCTCAGTGTGTTATTTCATTATTTAGGATAAATTTGTGGATGACCATTTGACAAGGTACTAGTAGTCATTCTGCCCTTAATATTTCTGTATTGGTTTTATACAAATATGTCACTTGGAATCTATTAAAATCATCAAACAGCTATAAACTGCATAATTAACAACAGCTCAATTCCTCTTTATAGTAATAATCTCTATCACACAACACCCTTTGTAATTTCTAACAAATCACCAACGAAAAGGATGGAACAGAATACTGTATTGATCAGAGCTATTAAAACCACTTTCAGCTTTCTCAAGCTCGTTATGTTGTGGGGTGTACCTCACATGAAGTGTGTCAGGGGAAAATATTTATTTGTGTTGAATGTTGTTCTTATAAGACAATACTTGAAACTTCACCTGTATGTGGGAAAATACATGCATTTTTGTAAAGCTTCAATGTAAGCGATATGCCTTTGATTGCTGGAGAAACATTTGGCATATGTGTTCTCACTTTTTGTGTTAAAATCCTGTAAGGTATATGTGTATGTACTTTTATTTGTTAATTTATTTTTAAGATCTAGAGCAGTTTTTAGATGTAATGACAGTATTTCAGGGGTTTGATCCTGACATTTGTATGAAATTGAAGCTGTGATTATATCTTCCCCTTTACTGTCATTTCCATGTACATGTACTTTACTAAGTATATCTGTTAAACACATCTTGCTTTTAAAGCTGGGGTAATGGATAAACAGACACATTCTATATAGGAATGATTCTTTTGTTCAAGAGAATGTGGTAACGATATGTGAATTATACTAGAGTAATTTATGTATTGAGTTTTTCCTCTAATTTATTTCTGTGTGAAAAAAAACAGTACAGAGTAGCTGCTAATACAGTTTTATATTTGTGAGTTTGGAAAACCAAAGTATTTTGCATAGATTTTATTTAGTGACTCAGTATGATGAAATACCTCTAGGACTGATACTGAACAAATAGCATAGCAATATATGTTAGTGGAAACACATATATGTGGTACAATAATTTAAAAATATTCATTTACTCGTGTTGGAAAAGAAAAGTATTGTTTTGAATCAACTTTGAGTGTTACTAATTAAGGGTCCGAATTAAGGTCTGAATCGAGAGTTAGGTTTGGGAAATGTGTTTCTCTTCTACAGAAGATTTCTCAATGCTCGAAGTGTGAACACAGATGCATTGTGTTCTGACTCTGAATAGGAATCAATTCTGAAACTTAAGAAGACACTTTAATGAGTGATATTGTGAGAAAAACTGGTGCATTATACCCTATGGGATTGTAACAATCAATCTATCACGTATATCTATATCTATCAATCTATCTGTCAGTGTATCCACCATCTATCTACCATCACCTATCTGTCTGTCTGTCTGTTGGTCTATCTATCTGTCTGTCTATCTCATATCTATCATTCTATCTCTATCTATCTATCATCTATCTGTGTATTTGTATATGCATGTACAAGTACACATATATACATGTATGTACAAACATATATACATATATTTTTTTACATATTCTTTCCTTTTCACATACACACATAATTCAAAGCATTCTCCTTAACAGTAGATGAAGAGGATACAGGAAAAGGTATAGAGGAAGTGGTTACTTTCTACTGGCATTTTCTCATAAATGTATCAAAGATATGCATTGATATAATTCATCAAAAAGACACTGGTCCGGTGGAATTGGTTAAAGCAGGTTCCTTATTTTTAACAGTAAATCCAGATCTGGCTTTGATTTCATTCTCTAAGATTGTGTGTGTGTGTGTCTGAGTGTGTGTGTGTACGCATGTAGGGAGATGCATTCAAGTGTGTGGCTTCCTTATACATGAGTATGCAGATGTATGCGGATTAAATTCTGTAGTTAAAATTCTTCGTCTAAAATTATTTTCTCCTCTATTCTGATGAGTTTTTTTCTTAGTTATCTATATACTCCATTTAATTATATACTGTTATCCTAAGAAAAAGTATGTCTAAACAATGCAAGGAAAATGTATGATGTAAGGAGACATTTGGAAATCACATAAAATCATGTTCAAACTTAGTCTTTGTTATTTCTCCACAGTGTCATCTTTAGGGAGTTTTAAACACTGTGAGTTAGAAGTCTCTTCTTCAGCATGACATTATAATATCAAACTTACAGTTGGGCATAAGAACAACTAGGCATTGGTAGGCATTTGCTTCTTTCTACTCAACCCATTTATTCCACATGCATACCACCTGTCCATTGGCTGTCTGACAATGGCACAATTTCACTTATACATATGGATAAGTGAAGTGATTAATTACTCGCTATCAACAGTGTGGAATGCTGGCGTTGTGTGACTCACTTCAGAACCGGTAATTTGGAACTATGCTAACTATGCTATCCTGGCATTGACTTAATGCCAGGCTTCAGGGAAATTAAAAACTCAGAAGCAAGCAGCAAATAGCAATTGACCAAATGCACGCTACAAGTGACACGGGCCCTGGATAAATTACTAGATGTCCTAGTTACATTATGTTGCTAAAAACAGTCTGATCAAAAGCAGCTTACAGGTTACTGTCCATCACTGAGAAAAATCAGGGCAGGAAGAAGCCATGGAGGAACACTGCTTACTAGCTCAAATGAGGTAAGTATCATGAGTTTCTAGCCTTCTTATACTGCTCAAGACCATTCAAGGGAACGATGCCACCAATACTTGGCTGGTCCCTCCTACATCAATTAACTATGAAGAAAATCCCCTATAGAAAAGCCCCAGACAAAACTTATCCGGGTAGACCCTCAATAGATACCTTTCTCATGTGACTTTAGGCTATGTCAAGTTGACAGTTAAAAGATAATCAAGACTCTAGGCTATTGAAGAGCCTATCTACCCGATCACTTTAATGAACTTTTGGCTTTTTTTTTTGTATAAAATATTTCAATCCTATTCTTTTCCTTCTCCCACTACTGGATCACTTTGTACCAGGTCACTTTTGAGATTTATGTGGAGAACACACAAAGCATTTTCCCTTTCTTCAGACGTGGTTGTCCCCCAAATAGTTGATAAAAAACATATTTTTGATAGCTCCAGTTTTAAGTGACACATGAGACAACAGGAGAAAGTTGTGAAGCTTAATGTGGAACAGGAATTCTTACAAGTGTTCATTCAAATGTTCAACAAACTTAAGTACACTTGCTTCCCAAGTCCAATGGCGTGCGTTCGAAATGTTCAGGTGCTCTAAGATCCTCCACTGGTGCCCAACGAAGTTAGCTTCATTGTACAAATCAGGGAGTGGCCAAACATGCTGGGAGCTGGTTGGGGTAGAGAAGGCTGATCCATCTCAAAACAAGTGTGTGGATTCTGCTTACCCTCAGAGGCAAAATGGAACAGCTTGTGTTTTCTTAGATCGGCAGAACAGCAGAGTCTTTTAATAACAAACATGAATGTTCTTAGAGTTCTTCAGGCTGGAGGTCTAAAAGCAGCAGTTAGCCAGGCTGCACTCACCCAGGAGCTTTAGAAGAGGGTCTCTGCCTTCTTGTTCTTGATGCCTGCTTGTCTCTTGCTGCCCTCCTTGGATGAGTTACAGACACACCACTTCACTCTCTACTTTGCATCATCACCTTATTGCTTCTCTAACAGTGTGAGAAACTGCTCTGCTCCTAAGAACACCAAACACCATTCACACTGGGGAAGCCATATCTTAACCCAGTGCGATTTTACCCTAACATATCTGCATTGACCCAGGGTCAAGTTAAATTGACTAGTGTGATGACTGGAGTCAGCTGTCAGTGTGACAGAATGTAGATCATGCCTGTGGAGACTGTCTTGATGATGCTAATTAATGTGAGAGGACTCAACTTATTTGTGGGCAGGGACCATTCCCTTGGTTCTGGACTACACAAAATGGAGAAAATGAGCTGAACACATGCATGGACTTGCTTTTCTCTGCTTCCTGGATACGGATGTGATGAAAACAGCTGCTTCAAGACCCTGCAGCCTTGACTTCCTTGGAATGATGATGACCCTTTGAACTGTGAGTCAGGATAAATCCTTTCTCTCTCAATTTGTTGGATTATTTCATCATAACGACAGGAAAAAGAAAACTAAGGCACATATAAACATTGTTTTAGAGGACAAAATTCAATTTACAATGGGAACTAAATAGTGAATACAATCTCTGCTCTCCCTATAGCTGTAAAAGTACTGGGAGTCACCAACACAGAGAGATTTCTGGATTCATCTTTGGGACTCGTGGCCTGGCTGGCTGCCTTTCTGGGCTCGCTGTTCAATTTCTTCACTACTGCAAGGGTCCTCGAGTTGCTGGTACACAATGAAGCCCTATCAACAGAAGACTCACAGTGTCAGAGACACTAATGGCTGTCTTCAGTCAGAGAAGGTCACTTAAAAAGATGATTGGAACATAGGGAAGTGAAGTGGAACTTTTGGTAAACAGAGTTGAAAATAAGAAAGTACTTCATACTGCCTGGAGATTTTGCCGACAATAAACTCTATAAATAACCATGAAAGTGATTTTGTAAAGTGAAATTTCTCTCATCTTCAACAATCAAATGGAAATGTCACAAAAGGAACTGTGCACACAAATAACAAGACAAACAGCAAGTGAGGTGCTAGCCGATCTGTGTTTTTCTATGAAGTAGGTGCAGGACCCTTGGTCCTTCTGGGGAGCAAACAGCATCTAAGCCAGTAGACTCTTTGAGGTGACCCAGAGAACTCAATTTGGAGGAGCTAAGGAATACGTTGTTTGGCTACAGATTGTGCGGTAAGGAGAGGTTCCTGAACAAGACTCAAGCTGTATCCCAGAGCATGCTGACAAAGGACTACGGAGCTCCTGGAACACATGTAGATTATAAGCAGTGACTCAGAGTCTAAGGCTGTCAGAGCAGAGAGAGCCAGGGCACAGAGGAATAGGCAGGAAGCCGCAGGGGGTCATATCACCAGGAGACTAGAGGTGATATTTTCCTTAAAGACGTTGGTCATGATTCTGGAATGGTGGGGTGCGAGTATAGAAGGCCAGTTTACAAAGAATTCCAGAACTTTCCCAATATCAATTCGATATTCTTTGTTCCCACCACCCCTTCAGTCATATATACACATCTTGTTCCCTTGACATACTGCAAGACCCCCACTATGTATTCTTGGGGTTTCCACAATCCCTCTAGCTATTTATACGAATGGATGGTGAACAATTTGTGAGTTTGAAATAAACCAGAAGTTTTGACAATTAAAGTGGGGTAAAAATTATTAGGATTACATTTTAAATTAGCTAAATAAAAATAATTAACATGTATTAAAAATCTAATATCATTGTGGCCTTAGCACCAGTAAACTCAAGAGACACCAGTACTGTGGCTATGAGAATTCAATCTGGTAATGGGGAGACACCAGCGTGTGCATCACTGGTGGGAGTGGACAGGGTTGACTCAACACATATGGCAGGTATGCACCCAGGCACAAGAGTGTGAATACTTTAATAAGTGGCATGGTTTCATGGGCATAGTCATTAACAATGGACTTTCTCAAGTTGAATATGGCTTAGAGGAATAGAGGGAATTGGAGAAAATGTCTTCTTAATTGTGATCCACACATCTGTTTGTTCAGGGCACTAGTTCCATTACTAGTTAGTAAGTAGCTAAGATGCTTGGAGATGGTCTGGTATACAAGTCTATGGCATTTAGTTTTCCTGATGATGACTAGAAATGAAACATGAAATAGTCCCAAGTTAAGCCTTGGTCAAGTGTACCGAAAAGCAATAGATAAAAGAGAAAGACAATCTCCTGAGTGGCATGGAGGAAGGTGATGGGTCAGTCACTATTCATAGTCACACAATTGCAGGTTTCCCCTAACTGCGCATGTAAGCATCAGCCATGTTACTGTTGACTGTTCTCAGACTGGATGGCAAATATGCAACTACCAAGACCAACATTAATGATGTCAGGTAGTTTGCTATATCATCATTTCATGAACACCCCATGCATAGATTTATGTGATAAATGGATTAAATAATTTAAAAATTAGTTAAGCCATTTGAGAAACTTAGCTGTCAGCTTATAAGTTATAACCATGATTATCCAGTAGTCAAGAAAATAAAGGGACTATTTCCAATATATTTTTTATATCTACAGAGGAGTTAGACTCCATGAGCTTGTTAGTACTTTAATTTTTTGTTTAACTTTCATTTTTAAGTAAAAGAGTTATGTTGTGTGTCAAGTGCTTTAATGCAAAACTAAGTAAATGCAATTTCCATTTTTTAAATCCACACACTAAAGGACCATGGAAAGGTAGAGAATGTTTGTGTCACCATTTTCATATGTTTGAAACATATATCTTTAAAATTTTTGACAATTTTGACAATTGTATACAATGTATGTGCATGTATTCATACCATTACCATGTCTCATCACAAAGAAACCACATAGAAACCTACAGCTCCATAAGCTAGCTAGAAAACACAAATACACACACACACACTCATACATAATGATAGAGAGGTGGAGTATCTTGTACTGGTAGATAATTCTCCTCCCAGAAGTCCTACATTTTTAGATGAAAACCCTAACATCAGATATCCTAAAGTCAGAAAGGCCCCATATCTTTGAAAAACAATGCAAGCTATGACCCTTGCTCTCATTTGCCCACTACAACTACATGGTGAGAAGCCATTGCTAAATATACCCCACATATTGGAATCAGGACATAGAGATCAACCCAGACTCAAGTCAGAAGCTTCTACCTTGATGAAACATACTTTTTAATGATAATATTTGGACTCAGCTGCTGATAATACTATGCTCCAGAATAAACCAAATTACAAAACTGTCCAGCTATCTGAAATTTTCAACCAAAGTTAATGCTAATCAAAACACAAAGAATTCTTTTCTTGCTTATTATGAAGTCTAATCAAAACACAAAGAATTCTTTTCTTGCTTATTATGAAGTCACATAAATGCACATTTGCAATGCTGCAGTTCTATTTATTTCAAGTGATGTAAAGATATAATATGACTGTTTAAAATGGCAAGCTATGGTTTTGTCAGTCAGTTCACTTTCTCTGTTTTTGATGGCATATTAATTAACTGACTGCTTCCAGTGAACTGTGAAGGCTTTGGCAGTCAGCACATGGGTTTCATTATTATTGGCTGCTCTGGCATCTGCCAAGATTTGGACCATGTTTTCATCAAGATACTGGTCTTTGTCATCCCACATGACCTAGGGAAAGGTGATTCTACAGATACTGGGAGCCATCTGACAGCCTCAGGGATGGAGGCAGGCATTGCATATCATAGACCAAAAACAACATGGAGTTTACTTTGAAACTATGTGATTTTTCTAAATGATAATAACCCAGCTGACTGAACATCAGCCTTGACTCTCCCCTAAAGGGAAGTTACATATTAAGTTAATCGGATACTTCATGATATTGAGTTTTCCATACATGCAGCTGAAGGCATCCTAATGTGTTCTTACTAGTCTTTGTGTATAAACCTAGCTCCTACATTAAATCAAATTACTTATTACTCAGTTACTTATTATATGACTCCTTCACAAGAATATAATCTCCCCAAGGGTGAAGGCAGTGGCTACCTCCCTTGATGCTGTATTTGTAACATCTACCACCACATTTGGCAAACAGGCATTTAATAAATACTGGTTGTACAAAAGATCATTGTCATTGGATCTCTGATCATAATGTCAGCCTAAGGACTGCACCATCTGTATAGTTGCCAGATAGTACTATTTGCTATAGTTTTATTCCAAAGGACTAGGAAAAAGTCCCTTCTCTCTCAGAATTAGCATAAGCTGAATGTAGAAAATCCCTTTGCAGATATAGCAAGGGTTGTTTTGTCTGGACTATATAACATCCTGTGCCCACATCCCTCCTTTGCTGTTCCAACCCATCTCTCAGGCTAAGTATTGGTGACTATGACAGATTACCTGTTACACTCCAAACCATGCAGCCCATCTCATTACCAACAGCTTTTTGGATGCGATGCATATCGAACTTGGATCAGTCAGAGGTTTCCACTGGTTAAACTACCACAAAATCTATAGAAGGTGTTATTCCAGATGGCATCCCCAAGTTCCTGTGACTACAGTGTTAAGCTGAGAGTCACACTCTGCAAGGAATACTCACACTTCCAGCTATAGTGTCAGTGAGTAAACCCAAGTCTTTGAAAAGTGACTCACACAGTTGGAGGGAGTGGAACTGACAGTTATCGCATGCATTATCCAGAGTGTTAGTACAGGAGACAGGAAGCCAACAAGTCCCAAGTGTGCTCCGCTAACTCAGCATGCAGAAGTTTCCTTACAGATCCTTGTTTTATAGCTTCACAACAAGTGTGAGCTTCTGGAAAGAGACTTATTTTAAGTTCCCAAGACCACTTTAATAAACAGCTTTTTGGATCATAAATGTGTTTGATCATTATGATTGTTTGAACGATAAATGCCTCTTGTAGTCTCGGGCATATGAATACTTAGTCCCTGGTTGCTGGCACTGTTTGGGAAGGTTTGTCTGGTAAGGCATTTGTAGAAGAAGTATGTTACTGGGGCAAGACTCTGAGAATTAAAAGCCTTATCTACTTCTAGTTCACTTTCTGCTTCATGATTGAAAATTAAAGATGTAAGCTCTCAGCTGTCTGCTCCAGCTGCCATGTCTCTGCCTTGCCAAACTGGACTCTCATCTATCGGAAACCTTAAGAAAAATTCAACTTTTCTTCCTTATATTGCCTGAGTCGTGGTGATTTATCACAGCAACAGAAAAATGACCAATATGATCATTATTAGTAATAAGATATTAAGTTCTGTTGAAGCAGTTTCCTTTATCAGACTATCAAATCATAATGGCATGCTATTGCTGAAACTTTAATCACTACAAATAAATGGCTTATATTAAAACATTTCCTAAAAACATGAGATATTCATAGAATATCCTATTAATGTGCAGCTTCACTAGATACAGTTTGTTTCTTATATGAGTATCCTAATCATTATCTGTGATACTGTGTATTTGACACTATTATTGTCTGTATTTATTCTGCATCATGATATTGCACATGGCCATGCTTAACTGCTTAACTCTTGTCCTCACCCGCACTGTGGTAGCAGAGCTATATATGGAAGCAGGAGCTCCAAAAGCACAACAACTGGTATAGTTCTCTTTTTCCACGGATGTATCTGAAGACAAATGGGTGTGACTGTTTCATGAGTAATTAATGTTACTATAGCACGGGAATAAACTACTAAAGTCTCCCATCCAACTACTAACCAGGCTTGAACTTGCTTAGCTTCTGACTTAGCTGAGTTCAGGCACATTCAGGACAGTATGGTCATAGTAACCTACTAAACTCTCAGGTTGTGTTGGGAATCAGCACAACATACCTCCAAAATACAACACTTTCCCTACTGTCTTTACTTAAAAAGTTGGGAGACCTTAGAAGCAGGGCCTATAAGCTTATCTGCCTTGTACCTTGCCATTCCTCTTTTACCAAAGGAGTACTAGGAACCAGAGTTTTATTCTCTCATAGAGGGTCAAAGATAATATAAGAAAGTCCAAGAACCAATCATAGTCAATGTCCCCCTTATTCTCCCTTAAACACCCTCATCCAAGGGATCCCTTCCCCCACTCAGGAGAAGAGAATAAAACACAGAAGTACAGAAAAATATGAATGGGCAGGTCTTGCTCATTGCCCTTAGTCTATCCCTATCAGAGCCTACCAGTCTCCACTCACCTTTCTCCACCACTACCTACTCTTCACAGTACCTATTCTTACACTGATACCATGTCTCTCCACTTGTGTCTTCATTTCTTTAGTCTCTTGAGCCAAAAAGAAAATGATTAAATAAAGTCATTATGATTTTTCCTTTAATATGGCTTTTTAGAGCAATGCTGGTCATTATTTGTTATTATGGATAACAAAGTATGACAAGATCTTACTCTTTGGGCATGTTATCTATAATGGAAAGCTCAGCCAATATTATTATTTATGTGATTAACATATTCAAGATCCAATGTACTTGCCTAAACCCTATGATATGACTTTTTTTTTCTTTTGGTTTTTCGAGACAAGAGTTCTATATTGTAACTCTGGCTGTCCTGGAACTCACTCTGTACACCAAGCTGGCCTCAAACTCACAGAGGTCTGCCTGCCTCTGCCTCCCAGGCACCGGGATTAAAGGCGTGCATGCACTGCCACCATCCAGCTGATATGACTATTTTTAACTTAAAAAGTAACTGAAGAAGATGTATTCAGACAGAGTATTACATGTGGATAGAACATTCTTGAATTAAAGTGTAAAGGCAGTGGCATTTGCTCCTTAATACTCATATTACTAATTTAGTCATCTACACTTAGAGAAATGCAACCAGCAACCACTGAATTCTAATGATCGCAGTCAATGAGAGATCTATTCTACACTCCTTACAAGGATAACCCTAGAAACAGTGGTAAAATCGAAGGCTAATTGTGTTTCAGAAAGGAACTGTAAAATACATTAGTTCGTTTTAATGATGTCACACGTTTGCATGGATAAGAATTCTTACATCCCTCTGGGCTAAGTATTCGATGCCAGCAGAGACAGTGTGACAAGCCAGGCTACAGAACATCCATAAAAAGGGCACATGGATTCAATATTTGCTTTCTTTATCCTACTTTTTCAACTATTATGGCTGACATAATTTTATTGCAATTTCTCTGATTTAGTGAAGAGAACATGCTGGTAAATAGAAATGCATTTTATGCTTCACAAAAAGAAATTGAGTTGCTATGGAAAAATATAACCCAAAATCAGATTAAAATTTTATGGCTTGTCTTTAAAAATACACAAAACAAATGCAAATTATAAGCTCCTTCTAAATGCCAGCTAGTCTCAAGGTATTCAGAAATTCAAACATTTTAGGTCATGTAATTTTAAAAAGTTTTATTGCAGACAGTGTTCAGGGAAGAGGTAGGAGACTCTTGCTGGGCTTTCCTTCCCCCAAGGGATTCATTTCATGTGGCTCAGCTCTGGTAATATCTAAAGAATATGTGAGGATTCAAGTAAATTATAATATTTGATCTATAGTTTTATAATTTTAAAAATAATTTTATTTCATTAACTTAATAAATAAGCTTATTTCATTAACTTATTTATTCAGCTATTATGTCTTTCTCTGAGTGTGTGTGTGTGCATGTGCAGGTGCATGTATGTGTGTGTGTGTGTATGTAGAGTGTGTTTGTGTGTGTGTGTGTGTGTGTTTGTGTGTAGGAGGTGGAGTGTGCATGCATACACATGCACTGTACACATGTAGAATCCACACAGCAACTTTTGTGGGAAGCAGTTTTCTCCTTCCCCCATTTGGGAGCTGTGGAGTGAAATTCAGATCATCAGATGTTCTGGAAAGTGCCTTCACCCACTGAACTATCTTGCTAGCATTGACCTGTATTTTTAATGTTGCAAATATATATGAATGCTACCTGACATTGAGACCGTCAAAGGGCTTTACCCACTAACCAATATTCTGATCTTTACCCAGTGATGCCTACAATACTATTTGGTCTTGGAAGAAAAAATTCAAAGAACCCAAGCTAATTTTGAAAGAGTTTGCTTAAATCTGAAGAAGTTTTGAGCTTGTGCATATAGCTGATTAAAGTACCCACTTAAAGTGCATGATAATAACATGGACATCAAAGTGATCAATATCAGACTGAAGGGGGAAAAAAAAAAACTTCCAGAGAACAAGCTTGCATTCCAGCTACCAGTGAGCTTTGCTAGCACTCAAGGTGTTGACCTCTTGCTGTGTTTTAGGAGCTTCACATGCAACCCAACACCCCTGAGAAGAAAGCAGTACCCTGTTCATTTCACACTCTAGGTGACTGAAGCCACTTGTCAAAGGCCTCAAAGCCAGAGTGGCAAAGGAGTCTTGAGTTGAAACCTAGATGCAAGAAACTTCAAACCCTGGGCATGACACCTGTTGGACAAGGGCACCACTCCACTAACATATCACAGTGCCATCGCAAATTAACATATGGATACCATAGAGCTAACATCAGAGGCTGATTTCTAGTACTGAAACCCATGTATTAACAATGACATCTTGGCGATTGGACTCCCAGATCCCCAGTGTTTTTCAATTAGCTCTTACTAGAGAAAGAAACATTAAGGATGTAAAACTAAGTAATCTGTAGATTTACTGACACCTAATCATAATTTCTTCCCCATTGTCTCATACTCTCTCATCACCACAAAATCTGCCATTGCTTATCACATATGATAAGAGGTCTATACCGAAATACTCAGAATGTGAGACCAGCAAGGAGCCAGAAATCAGTTATCAAAAATAAGTATAGTATACAGTCTGAGAAGCTCTGCTCTTGTTATCCTATATTTAAAGGCTTTTAAAATTAATTCTATTTGTTTTTTATTGTTGCTTTAAATTTTTGAGATTATAGTATAATTATATTATTTACACTTTCCCTTTCCTCCCTCCAAACCTTCCCATATAGCCTTTCTTGCTCTCTTTCAAATTCACAACCTTCTTCATTAATTGTTGTTATAGATATACATATGTATAATATATGCATATATATGTATATATATACATATATATACATAGTATGCATATACTATACCCATAAAGTGTCATCAACATGACTGCATAAATATGAGCTGAACAAGGACAAGGACAAATAGGCATGCTAAAGTGGATGGAAGAAAGCTCAAGAAGCCTCAATCCTACCTACACAAAGAACCACAGGCAACTAAGGAATGCTGAAGGCTGGTGACATAGTCTTTCCAGAGGAAGAGCACACCAATTGGTTATGTAACAATAAATGGTAGGCCCTAAAAGCCTTACCATTTAAGAGAAGCAACAGGCAGAATTAACTGTTTGGCTGTATAAACCTTTTCTTTAAAATTCTCTATAAACATTTTCCATGGTATTTATTATTGCTATCAGGATTTTTTTTATACCAAAACATTATAAAGAAATTAAATATAATTAACATGTTTGATGTGCTAAAAATAAATTTTACTTATCTTCAAATCAAGAGTATCCTTTGGAGGGATAATTTGGTTGCTCTAAGCTATGCGTTAAGATATAACATAACAGAATATCAGTATTTATCATTCAAAATAATGTTGTTGTTATTTTAAATAAGACTATATATTTGGATGCCTCCTCGAAATAAGGTGTATTTATGAGTATGAGGAAACTAACTACTTGCAAAGAGTTTGTTTCTTCTTTTGCATCAAAACCTTACAGATGGGAGATTGCAACAGGCAGAGAATTGGTACTTAGGTTTTATTTTTGTTTGCTTTGGGGGCTGGCTTATATGAATGCATAGCACTAGGGCCTTTAAGACACTTGGCCATTAGATTATAAAAAGACCAAATGCAGGACTGAAAATTGAACTGAATTGCATACAGAGCAATGGCTTATTTAGAAGCAACCTGGGAATCAATAAGTTTTGCTCTGTTTCCACAGTGAAGCATGGGATGGAGAATCATACAGATTTTGCAAGCTATAGAGACACCACTTTGTCCGGACCCCTTCCTACAGTGTGTACATGCTGATCAAGTTCTTTTCATTGTTAGTGGAAAAACATTGTCTAAACATGCCTATTCAGGTGGAGCATCATGCCACATGCAGAGTGGATACAGCCCTACTCTCCTTTGGTGAGACTGCTCTCTATTTGGACTTCTAGGATGCACCACAGATTTCTGACTAAACGGTAAAAGGTGATGTTTAAAATCCCTTCAGAGGCAGCGTAGAAAGCTCTGTGACCCCCAGTTCTCTCTGCTTTCTCCCTTCCACCTTCCGTTCTGATGTGTTAGTTTAGTATCGATCATGTCAATCAAGGAGTGATTATTTATTTCTCACATGAGAGAGATTAAAGTCATGAGGAAAAATAACTTTTTACTTTAAATAATAGCAACTAATGCTTATCAAGGAAGGTTTGTTCATCTCAGAATTAGAGTGATCAGAGGAAATAAGAGCTTAGCATTTTGCTTTCCATCCAAACCAAGATTATGCTTGCTCAGGCGCCTTTGAGAAGCAAGATTACGTCTGCTATTAGATTCTGTCAGCATAACTCTTCCCCACTGGCAATGGGTGTGCACTGATTCATTTATTATAGAAAAAGCAAACCTTTTACAGGCCAGAAGAATGAATAACCTAAATTAATACAATTAAAAGCAGTGAAACATTTTATCTATTATTATATATTAGTCTGTGTATGGTACAGCATCCACAAGATTGCAAATTATAGTTCAATCTTTACACAGTTGGTCAAATAAGAACTTATTATCATCACTCATTTACAATCTAATTCAATCATCTAGATGGTAGGTTTAATGGGTTCTACTGCTTCTTGATGTGCCCCAAGGGATGAAGAATTGTGTTTGGTTTTCCTCCCTGCATCAAGGAGGCAGTACTGTTTTTTAATCCATGAATAAACTTACTCAGCCTTGACTGCTTGCAGAGGAAGGAGGGCTTAGTGGATATAGACTCCAGAATCATTACAGAAACACTCATCGAATTTAGCTGATACTCCTAGTAGTTTCAGAACGAGCTTGGCCATATGAGGATACAGCTCTTGGTTTCTTCAGATCTCTTGTTCCCTTGGTCCCATTCACAGAGAGGATGAATGAGGAATGTGTGATTTGCCTCCTTTTACCTCCTCAGAGTTCCCCACCATGTCTTCTCAGGCAGAAACCTCCCTCAGTTCACATTCACATGGCCATTTGGAACACAGTCATGAAGCTTGTGAAGAAATGCTCTAGGGTACTCACACCTTTTCCTGTTTCCCAGGAAACACAGAGCTGGGGTAGTAATTGCAGGGTTGGCCTGACTGTTAAGTATTAAAAGGCAGACATAAAAGACATAAGATTCTAAAGAGATAAACTATGAGAAATATTTAGGAAGGAACTTGACACAAATAAAAAAGTTACTCCAGTTTTTTTTTTTTTAAACTTGTGTTACTTTTTTACTACATGTCGTTTACTGTCCAAAGGACAAAACAGTAGCCTACAGAATGGGAAAAGGTTTTCACCAATCCCACATCTGATAGAGGGCTAGGCAATCTGGGGTGTAGGACTGAGGGAGAGGGGAGATGGGGGGAACTGGAAGAAATGTAGCGAGATGGGGAGGAATGTCAGGATGTATAGGTTATGTTAGAGAAGAAAAATAAAAAATAAAAAAAGAATACACTCAATAGCCAAATTTGGACATCACATCTAACACTGAACATGTTTCTATAAATGTCCATACAATTTAGGGATCTGATTTACATGAGAATCATATAAATGGTGACACAGTAGATTAGATATTTCTTATATTTTAATGTTGACAGGTATATTTATATATGAACACAAAATAAAACATCAACCACAAAAAAACACATGAGTTTTCTATGTCCTCAAAAAGTGAGATGTTTTATCCTGAAGGGTGGCTCTTCTGTATTTTTCTACCTACCCTCAGAGTGAGCTCACACTGAGACTATTTTAGGTGGGCTCTTCTTCTCCCAGAATCATGGGGCACTTTCACTAGACACTTTCAAAGATGGATCACTCCCTCTCTTCTTCCTACAACCCTGTAGGGTTCCTTACACAACAGTCAGTTTCTTTCTGCCACTGGCTATTGTGCATATCACAGCACCCCTCCCTCGCTCTTATTTCATGTTCAGTCCCACTGCTCTTTGTAGCTCTTCATTTCCTCCCCTCTCTCGCTGTGATCTTGATGAAGGTAGGGGCTTTCCTTCTTCTGTTTACTGACGTACCATTCAGTCTCTAGAACAGCATAGAACAAAAGCACCTCCGATAAACATGCATCCATGTGCTGAATGGATATATATGATCAGAATAGTGCAGTGTTTTCCTACATGCCTTCAGATGCAAGTGGACAGCAGAGAGCACAGCACTTCCAACCTCAGCTCACAGCAGACAGATGCACAATCTCAATGCTATGTTAACACAAGCACAACTCCAGCACACTGAACCAAGCCAGGTGGGAAGAAGTCCAGGAGGAAGGAAGAGGGTCAGGGGTTGCTCACAAATTTCATATGAGAACTGTATGTGTCTTAACATGACAGTTTTGTGAACTGCAAATAACTTATTACTTACAGTGTTGTAAAGCCAGAGGTCAAAGGTCAAGGTTATTATGGAATTTGTTATTGACCAAGGTTGTGTGGACCATGTTCTAGCTCCAGTGAGCAAATATCATAAAACCTTTCACTTTCAAAGCTGCAATGGATTTTTAGATGACTTGAGTAACAAGTCTCACAAATAACTAAACCATAGAAATATATTTAGAAAATAATCAAATTATCACACTCATGATGTGATGAAGCTCTTTTCTAAGAAATAAGTTAGAAAGATAGCATTATTCTTTATGGACGATTCTATGAAACATTTACGTAGATTCTAGGTAAAGCTCAATACTTAGACAGTAATAAAGTGGCATTAGCTTTGCTGCTTCATAATTATTTTCCAAATGGTACTTGCTGCTCAGGTTGTATTAAGTTCTATGGTGGTGGCTGACACCCCAAGCAGTAACCAGACAGAGTGACCTTCACAGAGTGTTACTAGCAGCATGATTGCCACCCTGTAACCACGGCTATAGTCTATTGGTATTTGAAGGCATGGCTTGTCTATGATGCTCATACTAAGCCAAGTACACAAACGCCTGGCCAAATCAAACAGCTGAGGGCCAGGCAGGTCACAGCTCCAATTCTGAGATATAATTAGTTAGTTGTTTACTCCTTGCTTTTGATGCTCAACCATGCATAAGACTCATAAGCACTTTCTCTCCTTTGGGCATGTCATGACTTCTTGGCGTTCACTCTAAGTTGAACTCCTACAGAGCACTGGCTGATACATGCCCAACATTTCCTGCCTGGGGCCCTGGCCTGGTCTCTGCTGGCTCCTCTGCCCTTTGCCATTCATTTCTTGTTGTGGTGGTAGATAGAAATCTGATGGTGACAATGTTTACCATTTGTAGCCTCAGGCTTTATTCTTAGGGTACCAGAGTTGCATCCAGGGAAGAAATACTGCCTTTAATTTTATTCTACAGAATAATCAGTATGATATAGAAATAGGCAATGAAGAAAAATATCAATAAGACATCTGAACACCTTCATCTCTGAAAAAAAAGGAATAAGAAGAAAAGACAAAGTTAGAAATATAAATGAGAGCTAAATTCTATTACTGAAATCTGGGAAGTAATTTATTTTTATGATATGTCCTGTGAATGTCAACAAAGAAATGAGCTGCTATGATTTTAATCTATGTGTTTTTTAACACTGGTCTGTTGCAAACAAACAATTACAGTGCAGAGAAACAAGAAAAATGACATCAGAGTTAGCCACCCAGAAACTACCTCTGTTCCATGTGCACCTTGCCTGGCTGCCCCCTCTCTCCTTTGCACACTCTTCACTGTTGATACCAAGTGTGGACCATCCATCAATCTTGCTCTTTCATTTAAAACTCATTAAAAATCTGCTTGCCTTTCTTCTCAGAGATTAATCACACAAGTCCAGCATAATAGCTTTGCCAGTTTAAATGCTCCCCCTTCAACATTTCATTTCAAATGTACTGTAATTATATTCTATTGCTTCTGGCCAAGTTAGAAAAATGTATTTCAATAATAACCCTATTTTGGTATTTGATACACTCCTAGGACTGTTCTCCATGTTAATTTATGTACAAAATTAAAAATGAACTTAGAAGTATCTTTAGAACGAAGAGTCATTTAGCTATCTATCCACCCATCTATTGCTTAAAGTGTATAGCTACATAAATATGAATAAATTCAATAACATAAATAATTATTCTTTGGTTGTTTTGACTCTTTGTATTCGATCTTTCTGTCATATACTTTTACTTTGCACTCATTTATTTGTTTGAATTTGGTGGTATTGGACATTACACTCAAGGCCTGTGCATATTAGGCAAATATTCTGTCAGTGAGCTGCATCTCAGTCAGCCTTATATTTATATTTATAATGAGAAACAATAACTTTGGAGATCCTGCCATTGCTTTCTTAAGTTTATAAACTTGCACATAACATAACATATGCCTAAGATATGGATTGTGAACCACAAGAATTATATATCATTATATGATCCTCATCAGTGTGAGAAGAAATTGCTTTTTGACATCCTCTCCTATGTCTCAAGTATGGGTTTAGTCTTTGTCAGGAGGGTAGTGCAGTTAAGTCAAAGCACCAATCTTTTGGATTGGCTATACTAGATATCCAAGAATAAGTACATAGATGTGTTTTCAATATTAAAAAGCATCTCCTTTAATTCTGTGATTCAGCAAGCAGACATACTGATTCAATTTATTGTATTTTTTCCAAAATGAAATGAAAAGCACTGTGCAAAGCATGTAGGTATTTGAGCTACAGAGTCAGTTAAGATTTTGCAGCTAGGAACATGTTACAAACAGGATCTTATTTGTAAACAAACATGGAGGATTTTTGTTTTCTTCTTCTATTCTCTATGATTGGTGACATAAGAGAGATTGCTAATATCAATGTCTTAAAGCGAATTAAATTGGTTACTTTGAGCTAACTTTTGATTATCAGTGGTAAGCTGATGCAAAAATTGACTTGTGAAAGTATGTGCAAAGAATATTTTTAATTGCATGGTAACTATGCTACGTATTTTGTTCACTCATTGTCAGATATATACTGATTATCTATCACATGGCTAAACTTTCAGTCATGGGAAAATTCTGCCATGAACCAAATAGAAAAAGCTATTCTCTTATTATAGCTTAGCAAGAAAGAGAATAAACAAATGAAATACACACACACCCACACACACCCACACACGCACACCCCTAGAGTAGCAGAAAATGGTTTAAAAAAGAAAAAGGGACAGTAGTGTCAAAGGTTTGGTTATAAATAAAACACAGTACCTGCATCTTTGTCTCAAGAAACATAGCAGAAAGGGTACAGAAAGATTGTTAGAGCCAGAATATCAGGAACTCTGCTGTGAAACAAGTCTCTTCTAGAAACAGCTGCATAAACAAGACTATAACAATAGCAATATCAATGGACAAGTTAATCTGGAATGGGTGAAATTTCATGGGATCCCACCCTTAGACAAAGAATCACAGGCAACTAATGACTACCGGGAGCAGAAAGATTAGTCTTTCCCAAGGATGAGACTCTTTATCAGTTACTCAATGAAGAGTCATCAGCCCTGAAACCATATACACACAAACAAAACAGACTCAGCAGGTTGTATTTATATATCTGTGCATACATATGCACATGTGTCACAATAATAATCAAGGAAAAAAGGCTATCAACTAGAGAGTGGGGCCATGGGAGGGTTTTCAGGGAGGTTAGCTGGGAGAGACTGGAGTGAAGGGGTACAGTAATATAATTCGAATCCAGTTCAAAACATTACACAGTGTTAGGGAGAAAGGCTTTCCTGAACAGGTATTAGGGGAAAAATAAGGCAAGTGTATCACTGCAGAAGGAAAGGATTCTGTAGGTTCCTTGAAAGTCCACAGACCTAAAGTACAGACTAGTGGGCTCCATCATCAGAAGATGACATTAGTGTGCAGCAAAAGCTCCAGGCAGCTGAAAAGAACCAGGACAGACATTGCATGGCTTTATGTTTACTCTCTCCTTAAGGAGTCGGAAAGTCCTCTCGCAAGCATTTGCCCTAGCTAGTGAAGAGATCCAACTCCTGTTTTTAAGAGAAACAGAGGTGCTTGTGCTGAGATCAGTCCTGCTGGAGGAACTAAATCTAATCAAAGCAGGTGATTAGTGAGAAGTGGTTGGTTCTGGACAGACATATGAAAACACAGGCGGCACGATTGTCTACTGGATACAATAGAGAGTTTAAGAAGTAAAAAATGTCAGGCTTGGCTCATAATGCTATTAGCTAAAAATCTGGGTAAACTGTAAGTAGTGAGTGTGATGTGGATATTCAGTCATTGTGACTATATTTTGCTTAAATGCCTACGAGGAAACACACTCTCTGGGTGCACTGAGTAAGGCAGACTTCCTCTTGCAGAGCTTGCTTTTATTTTCCTAAATGAATTTTTCTCCCTCCTAAATTTTTCTTTACTTTGCGAAGTCATCCTAAGTGGCTTATGTCTTTTGAGAGAGACACATTTTTCATAGATGATTTCATTAAAATATTTAACATTATCATGGGATTATTGTTCAAGTTTTATGAGTCTGTGTTAGTTTGCTCATTAGGAAGAATTGAAGTATTTTCTAAAAAGGTCTGTCTGGAGTAGGCATGATCAAAAGTGCTTTTCTTGAGACAGTACAAAATCCCAAAGCTGGGCTGTTCTCTTAGTGCAGGACTGGGGACTTCCTCCAGATTATTGAGATATGTATGTTTTGGCAAATGTTAAGAATAAAAACATAATCAGTGCAGCAGCCCTGCACTGGGCATTCTTACATGATCTGTATTCTAATGTTGAAGCTCAAGGATTAAACAGTCAAGAAACAGGCAGCATTCCCGTCACCTTCGTCTTTTGCCAAACTGGCTGGCATGGAGATCACTTCTTCCTGTGTGGATCTTGATCTGTAGAATTTCTGCAGTACCTACTTAGGGGCTCCACGCTGCGACTCAGCATCTGCTTCCCTTTCCACATGATGTGGACCACGAAAATATTAAGACCAACTAAAGCAATTAAATCCACTTAGCAGGCTGCTCTAGCACATCCTTTCCAGAAATACTGGAGGGGGAAAAAAAAAAAGACCAAATGCATCTGAAGTTTGCTGTTATTTTCTGGAATTTCCTTAGAAAAATGGAGGTGTGGCCACAGCTTTCATACTTGCTTGACTTGGCACAACACTTGAAGACAGTAGTCAGCATATCTAGAGGGGCAGGTGACGTTTCTGGATCGTCCTCCCTAATGGAGCTTCTATGGAAATAGACCAGTAGACAACTAAAAATGAACTTCATGGAAGCTTTGTGCTTCATTTACAAAGATAAAAGCATTTTTTGAAAGGCAGAGTGCTCTGCCCTCCAGCCATTCACCTGGAAGGAAGTGCTTGTGGGACAACTAGTGATTACACTGAATCCCAAGCCTTTCATCAGCGCCCTAAATTCGGCCTGCCAACTTTCAGAGTCCCTTCTGATCTACATTTGAAATGGGGAAAAAATGGATAATGTTTATCTACCACACCGTATAAAATGCAACCCTAAACTAACGTGGCACACCATGCTTAAGAAAAAAAAAGTCGAAAAACTGAAGTGCAAAATGAAATTTTATTTCACTCTACTTTGTTTCCCAAATGGTTAACTACCGTCAGGAACTTGCCTTTTATCTTGGTACACTGTTACAAAAACCAGGCTTCTGAAAATGATAACCACAAAGTCATTTTGCTGGAAATGCTACTTGTCTCAACTCCTGGGACATCTGGGAGACAATTACATTTTGTTTGCTCCAGAAATCTCATGTCGAAATTTCATCTTTACTGTCATTATTATGTGATGAAAATTTAATCCGAATAATGTTTAAAGGTGGAGTCTGGGAGAGGAGATTAGGATTAGACAAAATCACTGGGGAAGGATGTCCATGATTGAGTTCTGGTGGTCTGATGGCTTTATTCCAGACGCACGCACACACACACACACACACACACTCACCCACTCACACACACACACACACACACACACACACACACACACACACACTCACCCACTCACACACAGAAATGTACTCAATTCCCATCTCTTGTCATAGCATGCCTTGTGCTACCTCAGAGTTGTGCCAAGAAGATGTAACCAGAAAACTGACCAGAACTATGAGCCAAAATAAGCTTCTTTTTCTTTACAGCTTACCAGTTTGTAGCACTGAGCTATCAGCAAAGAAAATGGACTGAAATGACTTGATGACACTTCCAATACTTCTGTAACCACTTACAGGGTTCTGAGAGACCTTCAGTGGGAAGGTCATTGTAGCTTTATTATCATCTATCTCACCCTATACCCACACCGCAAAATCGATTCCTTTTGACAAATTTCTAGATTGAGAAAACAATGTTCTGCACCATGGTCAGATTCCAACATGTGCACAAACTGCACCCAAAACACTGCATAGATATTACTGATCTAAAAACAAAACAAAACAAAAACCCTGTAGTCTCTTACTTTCCAAGTCATCAAGAATGCAGAAAGTAGGGCCTGGACACAGTGAAGCACAGAGCATGGGGAGGGCTCCAGTCCCCAGGTCCCTGTGTGATTATCTCAGAGTGAGACCATATAACTCCTCCTTCAGAGGTCAACTCAGAGGGTACTGCCATGTCACACTATGGCCCTTATAAACCAAAGTCTCTGGACAGTTGGTGTGTGTTGCGGCCTACACGACCCTTGTGGATGAAGGCGCTTGCTTACTTCCCTGCTCTGGCTCTGCCCTCTTCATCCTGGGTGGTCTCTGTCATGTGGGATCTCAATGTAGGCTTTCCTCTATCTAGCCCTATCACAATGGAGGCTCCAGTGAACTAGTGCAAGGGTCATCGCTGGATTCTTTTCAAATTTCCTTGTGTTCAGTCTTGCTTCCAGTCTGAGTGGCCTGACCCTAGACATGGTAAACGGTAAGTGTAAGTCATCTATGATGTGTTCTGGCCATTGAAATATAATTTTGGTTTTTCTGTGTTTTGTGTGTGTGTGTGGTGGGGGTGATGGTAAATAAGAATATATATGTAACTATATATTCAATAGAGTTTACAGAAAGGTTATTTGTGCTTTATGAGGTACGATTTTACTCATGGAAATTTCACCGTTACTTAAGTATCAAGTATTGGAGATCAAACCCTAATTATATAATAATGAGTTTTATTATACAGTTTTCATAAGTGTATAAAATGTATTTAGGCCACATCCACTGACCGCCCCACTCCCTCTGGTCCTCTGCTTCTTCCTAACACAGCTCCCTTATTTTTTTGTGTGTCCTTTACTCTTTAGCTGTTAGCAAGTATATAACACAGGAACTTTCTGGGTTGGATGGATAGGAAGACTCAATGCCTTTATAGTCAGTTGGAAAAAATATATGAAACGAAAAAATATATGGAAGATGTTTAACCTTTTAGAAACTCCACATTACCTTTCCTCCTTGAGATGCAGTATTTATAATTCTTTCTTGTTCTTCTTCTATTAATCCTAATTAGACTTAAAAACATGTCAGAGTAAACATGCCAGGCTGGAGTCATTATACTCAGAAACACACGCCGAAGAGAGGAGTGTCAAGGCATGGCTAACAGCAACACCACACTCCTCAGAGTTCCCAGGAGCTAGTCCTCAGATCAAGGTGGCTCCAAAACAGGGCATCAATACTGGGGTAACACAAAAATACCCCCATTAGGTCATGCTTGCTCACTTCTAGAATTCTGTGTGGTTCTTGTGCAAATTTTAGAGTTTCTCTTTTATTTTTTTAAAAAAAATGTTAGTTACTTTTTGTTATTTGATCATTTGATACACATATATAATGTATGCTGAGTCCTCTCCTATCCTGTTTTATCTCCTGTTATACCTATTAGCCCCCTCACCCCTACCAGTTCCAGATTTATGAATTTCAGGTTTGATTTGTGACCCATTTAGTTTAGCTAAGGCCATCTCAATGACCATTGGCTTGGAACTTTCCACTGGAGCCTGGTAGGTTGTCACTGGGTCCACAACTGAGACAATGGCTTCCACTTACTTTGGATATACTGGCAGCAAATTGTCCACAGCTGAGGGCTAGGGCTCCTGAGCTCCTCTTCCATCCGCACTGGACGTGCCTCGTGCAGACGTAGTGAGGGCATCCAGAGCCACTGTGAGTTCATGATTACAGAGATTATGTCCTGCATTTCACAGTCCTTCTCCCTATTTTCTGGCTCATATTCTTCCTCTATATAGTGCCCCAAAGACTTTCAAGGAAGATGTAAATGTCTTGTTTAGAGCTGAGCACTCAGGCATCATGTCTCTCCATCTCAATGCAGCTATGAGTCTCCGGGCTCATTTCATTGTTTCTTTCAGTTTGTTCAAGTAGCTAGCATTCCTGGATTGCTAATTACTGTTTGTTGAAACTGCTGCCTTCCCCTTGGTGACTTACTCTTCCTGTTATTGTAAAATTCTAACTCTGAGCTCATTGTCAGGAATATTTCTCTCCTTTCCTGTGGGATTCTTGCAAGATCTGCTTTGTGGAACGACCCTCCAGAGAAATGGCACCTTCTCATCCTAGGCTGAAGCCCTAATGGTTTCTCATGACCTTCAGTTAAAGTTTCTGGTTTCCACATGGCATAGATCTATTTCCTCATCTTAAGATTCTAAGATGTCAGGATATACTGCAGTCAGGAGAAGGAGGCTCAAGACACAATTACGAGCATCACATCCCTTCAGTGTGGCCATTCTCCAGTCCTCAGATCAGAGTGTCTTTACCTTATGAAATAGGGCATCAGCAGTGGCCTTCTACCTCTGCTGTAGCTGTGGGTGCCCAGTACCAATGGGCACTGTGCAGAGATGCTTTTCTAATGCGCTTCTCTGATCCAGCCCAGACCCCTTGTGCTGCTAAATGTTCAGTATCTTCCACTTTTGCTCTTATATGGTATCTGTATCTACAAAAGCCATCAGCTCTGGATGCCCTCATTCTGCTGTGTGCGTGTAGAATTTTATTTCTTTCCACAAAAGTTGTATATTAATATGAGGGGAGATTTCCCACTGGGCTGGTTTTTAGGTTTTGTGTGTGCAGGAGAAAAGCCAGATGACATCATCTCTATTAGAAACATTGCTGGAAGTTGGGTAAATTGACTGTGGAGTGCCATAAACTCAGGGTCTCCTTCACTTTTGCTGCCAAAAAAAAAAAAAGCAAAGCTGCTGCATTGGCTGGAACATCGTTAACACTGATGTCCATGATCTCTACTCAGTGTCGGAAAGTCCAGAGCCACATATTCAGTTCTACTTTGCTGGTACAGCCTATCCTCCATACATTTCACCCACGGCCTTCTCAACAGATACATCATTTCCTGAGAGTGTCTTCAACATGCAGGCCCTTTCCTTAACTTTAGCTATCTTTTCTAATATGCATCTTTGACATGAAACCCAATGTGGGAGACTCTCCTCCCTTTTGACTATGTACCCTTCACTCAGGACTAAGTGCTATCAGTTCCACAGCTCTTCGGTCTTACCTTGTACTCCAGTTCAGTGTCACTGTGACTGTCTGCTGCAGGCACTTGGCCTTGTCTCTTCTGGAGTCTGCAAGGCACTTCCTGACCTGAACTTTCCCTAAGCTACCATAGTACCCATTTCACAGCCAGTCCTACGGGGTCACCATCCAAAGTGCTGAGTACCTTACAGAATCATCTGTATTATCCCTCTCTGATCTTGATGCCATTACGCTATTAAATATAATCTATTTTTTATGTCAGAGAATATACTTACAGGGAGACTCTGTGTGTCCCATAACTGATTTAACTCCAATGATTAATATTTTATATGAATATGCTGTATTTGTTTAAAGTATTAATAAATATTTCCATATTATCATTAACAAATGTATTTGGTCTGCTGAGATATACTTTGCTTTTAATGTAAAGTCTTACACCTGCTTCAGATGCCATCTAGGACTCTGTATTACACTTCAGCATCTTGTCTCAAGGGCTCCTCTTGGCTGTGACAACTTCTCAATGATCCCTTTTGTTGATGGCCTTGGTAATTTTGCTGAGTGCTTGTCAGGAATTCTGTAGAAAGTCTACTGCTGGCAGTCTAGATTCCATTGTGAATGTAGATGTAGAGGTGGAAGGTCATTTTTTTGTGGCGTGTGTGTGTGTTTGTGTGTGTGTGTGTGTGTGTGTGTGTGTTATCGTTGTAAGAATGCAAACTGCAAGCATAGAGTGTCCCTGAGGATGATGATTTTGATCAACGATGCAATCTTATTTTCCTTCTTTGCTGGGTTCCTTGTGCCTGAAGGCTAATATAGGCATGGCTACTATCTATCACTAAATGGAAAAATTTAATTTTCATGCATTTTTAGCTTTTAGTTTAACTTTATATTTTCTTATTACATATTTCAATATATATTTTCTATTTTTAGGACTGATTTTTTTCTACCTTATTTAAAATGTTTAACCTATTTTTTCTTTTATATTAAAAGGAAGAAACAGGGTTGACTATACTCAGAGCACTGATCCCTGATGTTCAAAACTCACATTGCTTTTATCAATGGTAAACAGAAAATTCTAGAATATGAATATTATTTTTGATAAAGATATTTACCTATAGTGAATGTTGGGCAAATCCTGAACACATGTAGCTAATTAATGTGCCCTGCTCTATCTGATGGACACATATTGTCTATGACTTTTTAATGCGACGACAGTTCATTGTCTACAGGCCAAAAACTGGTCCATTAAATATCACGTCATAATCATTGTGAGAAAATTTGACACAGGAATTTGCTGTCATTGTTGAAGATTGATCTCTAAGCAGGAGTTACCAATGCAACTTTCAGAAGAAGGATGCATTAAGTTTAACATAATAATTCTCAAAGTAAAGCAACAAACCTGGAAACTAGTACTATTTACACGTTGGTATTGCTATAAGATGATAAGAAGTAAGCTGGATAGATTTATGCCAAAATATAGGTTAGTGGATGGATCTGTGCTTGACTCCATCCTTTCTAGAATACAGGCTGGCAAATCCATTTGTTCATCAAGTTACAGTTTACAGGAAAACTCAGTCTTTAGCTTATTTACAGAAGTGAATGCCATTAATATTCAAAGATATTCTAAATACATGTCAGTTTTCTGCTATTACCATAATCATTATTAATAGTTATTTTGTTTCCTGAGACAGTGAATCATAATGAAGTCTATTCGGTTGGCCTTGAACTTGCGATTTCCTCTTTTGCAGCCTCCCTACTGCTGGGCTACAGGTGTGAAATGCATGCAGCTATTACTTTTAAAATGAAGAAAAGGTGAAGTAAAACAAAAATAAATAAATAAATGTAACACAGAAATTAAAAGTTGTCATTGTTAAGACTTCATCTCCACAGCTGTTCTTACCCATCCTTTTACTCCTAGGCAGATTCTCATTTAATCACTGTAACTCATGGGTAACTTTACACTGAATATAGAACCCGCCCTAATGCTTATTCTTATTTCATTAACCAATGATACAAATGCCAGATTCACTCAGTACAGTGTGCTAATAGCTGGCATCACTGGTAACATCCAGGTCTAAGTGATTTAGCATTTTGTTTTCACAGTTGGAGGGAAATTATACTTCTTTTAACATTTTCCTAAAATTTTTTAGTTCAACTCATTGGCTTATCTGGATAAACTTCAGATTAATTTTTGGTCTGGGATCTCGCTTCTTCCCTACTCTGTGTTTATGTTAGGATTGTACTCAGTGTATAAGCATATTGAGTAATATTGACAAACACTCTATTAATTATACTTTTATTTTTTAAATCACTTCCATAAGCTCTTTGTTTAGACTTTAAGGTGCTCTTTTCTTAAAGTGACTTCTAAGAATCTAATAATCTTGATTTTGTTTTCACTTGTATTTTGCAGTCTTATAGTACTGAACTTTCTAACAGATTTGGCAGATAGGACTGCTATTGATTTTTCCATTATAGTATATTTTCTGATTTGGAGATGATACACAGGAAGAAAGTGCTAGACTGACCAGCAAGTATGTGACATTGAGGTTCTGAGAGTGAAATGTATAAAAATGAAATGTTTCCTAGTCTTCTCTAAGATGAGAGATCTCTACTGCTTAAATTTGATCAGTCCCACTTCTCAATATTGAGTGGTAGTTGTAAAAGTGCAGTAGGGGATAGGAAACAGACTTGCAGAGCTCAATGGCTGAAGTAATGGGATTCATTGAGACATTGTATAGGAAGATAACCTGATTGCAGGACCTTTGGATAACGGATGGCCATAGCACTTGCAAAGATTTTATGCCCCCCCAACCCAGAAGAGAGCCAATGAGAAGAGGGAAGGAGCAACTGCAAATTCAGTAAGAAGCACCTGCAGCTTGTAGTACCTTCTAGCCCACACTTGACATTGGACATTCACGTACTTTGTTGTACATACTAGATCTTCCCTGGGCAAACTATAAAGACCCAAGCAACACAGATCACCCAAGGACATTGACTCAGCCCCAAAGTAGACACTGATGTTTGAATGGGGCAGCATTGGCAGTGGCTTCCAGAGCAAAAGAGTAACCTGGCTGGTTTGCCCTCACTGCTGCTTAGTGTTCAGTGGTAAAATCAACAAGAGAGGGAAATGGCTCCATCACCATTTTCAGAAACATTAATCTAATCAATGGAAAGTTTAAAAGCCCACTTCAGAGCATAAAGAGAGAGGGAAAGGCAGAGAAAACATACTGAAATAAGACATATGACCAAGTCAGAAAGGAAAGGACATAAGCAAGACACCAAAGGGAATAGAAGTGAACAAAATTCTCAGATCCCAGTATTCAGGGGGTGTTCTGTGGGAACCACTAATGTTCCAGTAGGGCACTGGCTATACCCTCAGCTCCTAGTGAATCTGCTCTGACAGGTTTGATATAACATTGATATTTATAAGGCATACAGACTTATGACTAAGTGTATCTAGAACCAAACAGCCTCTTTTATATTCACAAGAAGGCAAAAAAAAAATATCTTAAGAAAATTCTGGAGCAGAGTCCCACAAAAAAATACACATCATGCCATTATTATTTGGCTTATCTTTAAATCTTTAGGAAGAGATTACAGACTTTTTATTAGACTATATAACTACATCGACTGGTCTTATCGTGACATTTATGTATTCCTTCCTCCTCTCCTCCCCTTCTACTCTCTACTCCAGTCCTCTTCCCAACTTTATGTTCTCTCCCTTCTTATTTCTATAGCTTGGTGAAAACTCAAGATTTTAGTTGCAGAGTTTTGCCTCTCCTCCTTGTGAGATTGGAGAGTGAGGATCCATTATGATTTATTTGGTTAAACTATCAATTAATTATGTGGACAGATTATAATACACTTGTTTAATAATTCAGTTAATTGGTAGCCCTGATTACTAGCCTCGGAATAGATGTTATGATTCTTCTTGCCTAACCGACACGAGCAGGGATTATTAAGGATCTTCTAACTTATTTAAGGGAAACACAATAAAACTTAAACAATGTTATTGAAGACTATTCTCATGACGGTGAGGCTCTTTTCCTCTGCTTCCTGGTACATGGGAGGCAAAGTGCTTTTCTCTGTCAAGCTCTGGCACTCTAATGCCTCCATCTTGCCACAGTCCCACAAATAACAAATCCAGCTGACCATGTGCAGAAACTTCTAGAACTCAGGTATTTTATCAGAATGATATAATGATAATGAACTCCTTTTTCCCGTTGTGACTTTCACTGAGTTCCCAGTGCCTATCTACACACACCTGGCCTTCATAGGTTTAGCACGCTAGAGTCATATTTCTACAATATCTTGTGTTCACATGTTTTTTTCCCCACTGACCAGAAAAGCTCATGTTCTACCTCCACATTTACACAATTCTTAACCTTCCTTCAGACTACAGTTGAAGGTTCATCTAGATAGAGTACACACATTAAGCATGTCAGGGGCTGTCCACATTCTTTTCATTCTGCAAATCAGTTGGCTTAGAGGCTTTATTTCCTACTCTGGCCTGTGAGCTATGGTACAGAAAGTGAAAGAACGTAGACCTGACAACTTTGGCTCTCCAGCCAAAGAAAGGGGTTAGAAAAGTTTCTTCTAGAGTTACATTTAAGATTTCAGATACTTAAGGAACAGTGAGTTACTTATTCTTGTTCCCAGATATCCACCAACCTTCTAAAAGTCAGCAATTTTAGTGATACATAAAATTTTCTAGTATGGCATCTTGAATCAGTTTGTGTTTAATAGAATTTATTATGTACTCATTTGAGCATGACAAAAGTTCCTTACACACACATAGATCAAACAAAGAAACAAACAGATCCTGAATTTCTTAGACTCTTGCTGTCAAGTAAGTTAGGAGACACTCATGTAATGAAGAGTGAATTCTAATCAGAGTTAATGTTGAACTTGTATGAGCTACAATTTTCCCAAAACATTGATTTCAGCTCTAAAAAGAAGACACAGAAGTCTGAGCAGATGGTATAGTTTCTCCCTTCCTTCCTTCCTTCCTTCCTTCCTTCCTTCCTTCCTTCCTTCCTTCCTTCCTTCTTTCCATCCATCCCTCCTTCTTTCTTTCTTCCTTTCTTTCTTTCTTTGATTTTTAATTTTTTAGAGACAGGGTGTCTCTGTTGTAACTCTGGCTATCCTGGAACTCACTCTGTAGACCAGGCTGACCTCAAACTCAGAGATCTGCCTGCCTTTGCCTCTCAGATGCTGGGGTCAAAGGTGTATGCCACCACCACCCAGATCAGATGATATATTCTAACATGCTTCAGAGCTGAAATAATCAACTGATTCAGGAGGGCAGAGGCCCATAGAATGAAATGTTGTTTTTCTGTATTTAAAGTAGGGTTTCCATGGACATTTTACATCTTATAGTCACATAAAGGAAATATGTAAATGAGTTCATGTTTCTAAACATAGCTGGACTTAAAGTAGATGATTCTGGAGATTCATTAACTTAGAAAATCTATTTAAGGACTTGAAACTCCATCACTAGCCTTGCATTATTAATGACTTCTCAGAACTTCAGGATGCTGCAGAATTCCCCTGACCCTTCGATGCTCACCTATAATTACTCAGACAATTTAGCATGTGCCAAGAAACATGGCGTGTGAGCTCTGTGTACAATTACAATCAGACTTCTGAATAACAATGCAAGTGAAAAATTATTATTCATGTTTCCAGGTGAAGAGATGGGAGCCTCAGTTGAGCCAGGAAACTTAGCAACGATTCCACTCTCAGGATGAGGTAGAGATGATGAGAAACCTTCACCTGTAAAAATGCTCCATACCCATGCAACCAACAACCTTCCTCCATGTGATCACAAGTTGCTTTTTCTGTGATGTTAGTGCTTATTTCATATCTAGTACAGGACTCTACCCAAAGACAATTATTTATCAATAGAAGAGACGTATACTAAACTCACATGATATTTTCAGAATTAATTCAACATATAGCTCAAAACACTTTACATTATATAAAGTGCTATATGTAAAGACTGGTTTATTTTACTGTAGGAGGAAGTAAGGCCTCCCTAAGAACCAGCTGCCAGGATTTAAAACAGGGGCAGTGGACGCACAGATGTGAAAGCTGATACCTAGAACAGATGACGTCATGAGAACCAACCAGCAAAGGACATTTCACCAAGATTGTGCTCAAGAGATGAATGGGAGCGGGATTGGGGGAGATGAGGGGTCATAGGGGGTATAAAGTGTGCCTTCCGTCCTGAACAAATAGAGTCTGCTTGTCCACGCATCTCCCAGAGTCTGATCTCTTGATTCCACACCAGCTCATCTCCCGGGCGGCAATGGGGTGGACAGGGCCAGAGGTTCCAGGCAGTAGCTAGGAGTGCCCCCCAGGGTGCCACCTGAAGCTACAATTTACTTCACGTGTAAATGTGAGTGCCCCACATATGTCTGTGCACCACATGCATGCCTAGTGCCCACAGAGCTCAGAAGACAGCGTTAGAACTCATGGCATTGGAGTTACAGGCAGTTGTAAGCCTCCCTATGGGTGCTGGGAACCAACCTGAGTCCTTGGCAAGAGTAGAAAATGTTCTTAGCCATTGAATCACCTGTCTATCTCCAAGAGTTAGGTATTTTAATAATGCCTGTAAAAGAGTAATACAGAAACCATGTACCATGGAAGTGACTGCTGGATCTGCCTGCTTCTTTAACTAAATTATAAAACTGTACTACGAGGGGATGAATGGATCTCAGTTAACCATGAGCTGCTTGGAGTCAAACATCCTACTTTGATATGAGGGTCCCTTTAACATTAGAAGTTGGGGAAGATGCTATTAGGAATATCTGATGATATGATTTTGTTCTTAATGAACAGGAAGAAAGTAGAAATCAGGAAGACCCACTGAATGTCTGTGTCGTGGATTCACTCCCCAGCTTTATAGGCAGCGCTTCATGTCTCACTGTTTAACCAGCAGATAACGATTTATTCTGCAGTTATTACAGTAATTAACTCCCATGAACCACAATTAACTCTCAACACCGTGATACCTTTATTTCATTTTTTTCAGCTTTGTTTTTAATAAACGTACTTGTGTGATGTTGTATTGAGCAGACGTGCATTAGTTAGGAATATAGACTATACTCTTCATCACTTTCCTCATCACTCTGATAAATTACATGGCAGAAGCAGCTGGATTTACTCTGACTTGTGATTTTATAAGCGTTTCTGTCCATGAGGAAGGAGAATGCACGGTGGGTGCAGGAGATCAATAAGCAGAGGGATGAGATGACTGATCATATACAAATGGCAGAGAGCAAAAATATGGGACCAAGAAAAAATACGGGACCAAAAGAAAAGCTGAGTTGTAACCCTCAAAGGCCTCGCCTGAGTAACTCACCCAGTGGGTTCCACCTGCTACAGAACCAAACTTTCAAACACATGAGCCACTGGGTCACACTTCATCTTCAAACCGTAACGCAGTTCAATCTAAGGAAAACTGAGCTGACCAGGCTTCACCTCTCTTTACACTCTCCCAGTGCCCTTACACACTTACCCTTCCGCCGCTTGTTACTGATCTGTGAAGACTCCCTTTCCATGAATTGTGGCTCCCACTATTGTCGGGAATGAGGATTTCAAACACTGAACTGCTTTCATATGTCATCCAGCTTTGAGTGAGTCTCTTCCCAAATTCACTCAAAGATCAGGGACAGTGTAGTGCTGATAAAAGCTAAATGGTTTCCTCTAATCTAGTCAATAAAATTATTTTTAATATGTAGGATTCACATGTGGTTCTCATCTTCTCTTTCTCTCTCTTTTCTTCCTCTCTCTCTCTCTCTCTCTCTCTCTATCTCTGTGCACATGTGCATTCATTTGTGTCTGCACATTTCTCTTTTATTTTGTAGAAGACTGCAATTTGTTTTTATAAATTTCCCACTTTCCTTATCAACTTGGACTCACCCTACCATGGGCCCACTCCCTTTGCTGCGCTTGGGAGACCCATGAATTTGATATCTATTTTACCAAAGTGGTTTTTATAACATAGTTGATTGAATGTAAAATCTTGCACTTTACCCATGGCTCAAAATTGCCCATGTCCCCTGCACTCTTATAAAGTGCTTTCATTTCCTCTGTGAAGCCTGTGAAATCTGACAGTTTGACGCTGAGAGGCAGGGACTACTGAAGATGTTGTTTTTCAGCTTCTAAGAGGCATGTTTCAGAGCGCTTTTTCATAATGTATCATACCAGATCCATCTGTTCATTTACGCGAAGCACACAGAACAGCTTTACTCTTAAGATCATCTTAAATCAGGCATATTGCTGCTTCATTACAGCCCAATACATATGCTACACTTTCCCTTGATGGTCAGAGCTAATCACTGACCTATGTTAATTGTGCATTTTAATCCATGGTCCTGTGGAATTTGCAGTGTTTTTTTTTTTTTTTTTTAGTACCAGGCTCCTGAAATCAGTGTTAACCATCAATGCAATTGCTAGTAAATGTGGAACTGTTTTCTCACACTCTGAGGAACTTAAGACTATTAAAAATGCACTTATTTTCAAAAAGTTGGGATACACAGGATAGACTGTACAGCCATGTTTGCCTCTTTTAAGACTGCACTGCTATCTAAACAAGAGTGACTGGGCTAGGAAGACTGATGAGTGGTTAAAGCATGAGGACCAGAGCAAGTCCAAAACTCATATAAATTCCAGGGCTGGGCGTGACCCACCCGTAATCTCAGTATTTAGAAGATGAATAGAGCAGACCCCAGTGCAGTCAGACTAGCTAGATTAGTCTTTGATGAATTTCTTGTCTGTCTACCTCTCATCCTGGGTTTGTTAACAGGTACCAAAAATTACAAGTAATAAAATAAAACCGGTTTGAAAGGAATTTTTTTTTTTAGCATCTCTCACAAAGAGGATTCAGTATTGTTTGCTTTTAACTGTAACATCTGTAAGGTCTGGGTTGAAACAGTACACGTATTCCTTTCTGTAAGCCACATGTAGAAAACTGCATAGCCAATGGTAAAGAAACTCAAGCCAGGTCACGGTGTCCAGAGGGTTTTTTTTTTTTTTTTTTTGATTCTTGTTGTTTTTTTGTTTGTTTAATTTTTGTTTTGCTTTTTTACTATGTTGTTCTTTTTGAATTACTTTGCTTTGCATAGTCTTTTGAGTGTAAAGTTTAAAAACCAGAATACAGCCTTGAGGTCAGAAAGAAAGTCCCTGGTCCCTTGCTGCTATTTTTCTGGGTCTGAAGCACATATCTTTGTGCCAGTACAAAAGCTATTGAAAAGTTTAATGCTCTCCCACCATTGAAGCTGTGTGAACATGTGTGAACTCTGGATGCTTTGACACTGACCTCAACATGACAAGAACTGGTATTTTGTGTTTTCCCAGGGCACTTTGTTTGTAGGCTGCCATTCATCATGCCTTTCTGGCAGGTCCACGATCTGAAGAATTTATACCCATGATATATGGTATGTCTTCATGGATATAGTCAGGATAACAAGTTTCCAAGAGGCACTCTCCTAATCGAGCTATGTCTACTACGATATCTGAATTATCGATATCCACCCAAAAATAAAGGTTTAGTGACTAGGGAGCTTCTGGAGACTGCCTAAACTCCTTCGTTAAACAAAAGAAGCACTGAGTGTCTTTTAGAGATTGAACATGGAGTGATGAATAAAGAACCCCAAATCCTTGGCCCCAAGGTGGGAACGTTCCAATGAGGGGCTGCCTAGGAGTGTTAGGGGCAGACAGAAGGAGACCTCTGAGAGATCACAAGGACTCGAGATTGATGCAAAAGCAAGAGGCTTATTTCCAACGCCTTGGGGTCCACCCTCAGATTCCTCAAGCAAGGAACAGAAAGCAATCTCCCGCATTGGCGTCCACCCTCACAGGGTGACCCCTAGCACACTCTATAGAAATTTCAAAGGCAGAGCTTAGCAACAGGATATTAGGCACGATTCTGTTGGTTACATAGTGATGTGAATATCAACCTTTAAACTGATTAGTGCTGGCATATAGTAAGGTCGTGGGCTCCTAGAAAATGTAAACTTAGGGTCTTAGTCAATATGGGTGGGGGAAGATTCTTAGCCCAACGCCATTAGTCAATGGTCCATATCTTGTTTGTCTTAGAAATTGTTTTTCTTACTCTAGTCCTGGGAACTGTTCTGAATCACATTGCCCCTGACTTGGGCCTACACAGTTTTGGTGCTCTTAGAAGCCTGACTAAAGTTTGGCTGCTTTGTTCTTGTCCTTTCAGGAGCAGATGTGAGTAAAACAAATGAAGGCTGTAGGGCAGAACATAAAGCAGGAATGTTAGCAGAGCAGCTATCAGGAGCAAGATCTTGTCCTAATTCAACTGACCAGAAAAATCTGAAGAGTCTTCCATAAGAGGCAGATATTTTACCAAATTGGAAGTGAGGGAAGAAGGTAATTGTCAGAGAGGTGAAGGAAAATTCCCACCAATGATTCTGGAGCTTAGGTGGAATATTCAGAAACAGACAGGAGACTAAGATGCTGAAGCAGAATCAGAGCATGGGGCTGAGGGAGGGGTGGAAGCAAGAGGTAAAGGGTAGAAAACAACGTCAGAAGGCAAAGAAAGGAAAAAGAAGGCACAGTGTTCAGGGTTTTGAAGGCCTTTGTAAAGACAGTGTTTTCTCTAAGATGGTGGTCACAGAGGGGCACCGGTCAGAGGATGGCGTGGTTTGACTACACCGACAGTCTCCCCTTGGCTGCTATTTGACAAGTGTGTTGTGTGAAAGCTGAGCACAGAATCATGGTGAAAGTGGGGATAAAGTTGGCACCAGAGAACGCAAAATGAAATGGCTGCACTCTAACTTATTTTAACCGAACAGGCTAAGATAAAATGGTATCAGTCAAAGACAACACTGAGTTTTAACCTGCAAGTATCTGAAAAGGTGGGATTGCCATTTCCTGACCAGAATGCCGAGAAAGGAAGAATAAGTCTGCTGTGGGAACTATTGAGCTTTGCTCTTCAGCAGCATGAGCATGCGCTATCTCTACAACACCCTGGTAACCACGGGAGAGAGTTCTAGCGCATGCCAGACTGGAGATTGGTAGTTGACAGCTGGCAGACAGCAGATGGGATTTAAAGCTGGACTGGATCTATCTGGGAGCCCTGCTTCAATTTGCTGCTCAGTGTTCCAAAAACAGGAAACATACAGGTTTCTACGGAACTCATAACCTATGGTTTCTACACCACCTCTCACTTCTGTATTTTCCCCATTTCTACTTCATTCATGGATGATGCTTGTGATCTCCCCAAGCTCCTCCAAAGCCTGACCTCGGTCCTAGGGCTCAGTACTGTGTGTCTTGGAGTAGGGGAGTAAGTTCTCAGGAAATGATTTGCAAATGACCAGATAATTCTGGAACAGAAATAAAATGTGAACAACACAGTTTAAGGGGAAATAAATCACCACAAGCATCTTGGAAGATTACAAAATGAACCAGGAAACTAAGGAAGGAGTTGTCTTATTTGGAGACCTTACTGCCAGGCAGAACCTGAGTCAGGAACTCAAGATAGGAAGTACAATGACCCTGGAGGAAAGAACTGCCCATATCACATGCTGTGTCCTACCCTGACAAGCTTTCCAGCAGCAATTCTACCTCATGCTCAAAACTCTAGGAACCAAACTAAGGACCACTCCATATCCGAGAAGCACACCGACTTCCTTTCACATCTTTTTAGCCTTAACTACATTCAAATCTGTATCTCTCTCATCTATATCAATATGTCTATACCTATCTATATATCTTCTGTCTCCCATTCAACCTGTGAACTCTCATTGAATATCAAAGATATTACCAAGAATTCTGCTCTGAGCCCATCCCAGCACTACATCATAGAGACCAAATATTCTATCACAGTATGTGACATATAATTGGACCTGGCTTACATCCTGTTATTTTGAATGTCAGATGGATTCCACATGTATTATATGGAACAAGCACAAGCTTGTAAAAGCCAGACACACAGAAATCATTCTTTTTAGTAGACAGATGCTGAGAATGTAGACCAGAAGAGGTATTCCTAGCCAGAGAAAGGGGCCTGCAGGAGGAGTCCAGCACAGGCGAGGAAGACAAACACAAACACCTTGTGCCTTGGGAATGTGATAATCAAACACATAGCTTTATGTGCCATCCTTAAAACCGATTTAAAATAATGAAAACTAAGACAAACTCCAGCAAACCAAACAGCTCTTCAGCCAGTCAGAGCACAGTGTTCACTAGGCTTGACCTGATGCCACCATCCTAACGTTCACTGACTGTCCCTTACCATCAGAGAACTTAACAAAATGTTCTAAATGAGGGGCAAGGATTGAACATGAAATGCTCCCTGTTTATCTCTACTTGGTTTCCGTATATACCCAAAAGGATCTAAAATACGAACTAGGAAAATCTTCAAGGACCACCTGTCCAGAAAATGATGTAATAGAAAATGTTATGATAGATACCAAACAAGCAAACAAGCAATACTTTTTTATACATCGTTAAAAATGCACATCACTGAGTTAAAACTTCTACTCATCTATGCACAGTATAAAATTTCCTGAATGGATTCAACAGAACAGGTAAAAGAAATTTAGAATTAAATTAATTTTTGTTATTAAAGGAACTATTTTATGTACTTGTAAAACAAGGTATTTTATTCCTTGGTGGAAAGTCATGGCACACTTGAAATACCACTTCTAACCAAAATTGTGTGTGTGTGTGTGTGTGTGTGTGTGTGTGTGTGTGTGTGTACTTGATTATATTCAGTGCTGTTTCCTAATATCTATGTGGATTCTCTTTCTATTTGAAAAAGGTCAAATCTTGATGAAACTAGCAGCACACTTGCAGATGACCTAGATACTTGGTTTAAGGAAAGAAAACCCAACCAATCATCTTGAAAAACAATGTCTCAAATACCTTGCAATGAATGCAGACACAGACACTTAAATGAATAAGGATATGTCTGGGAATACAGATAATGTCAGGAGCATGTGAAGACATAGTAAAGCACACTACTTACTAATAAACAATACCATTCAGAGGAGCTAAAAGCATAGTATTTTCACATTGGAAGGAAAACGAATGACTTTCTCATACAATATTGAAAATATATCTCCACAAGATCATTCCACTTGAGACTAATAAAACCCAAACACGGAATAAGTAACTATGTAAGTAGTTGAAACATAGTTTAAACTACCCACAGCCGTTACAAGCAAGTGACATGTATAGTAAAAACCTCAAATTACACAACATGTGAAATAACTCAATTCTTTTAATATCTGTATTTATGCTTGCATAAAACAATTGGAAGTTCAGTAAAAATAGGAGATGAATTAACTCTTTTTATTTGTTTGTACATTTTATTTCTTTATTGAACTAGTCATAGCCTATACTGAACTGAGGCTATAAATGTTGGACAGAATTTTACAGGGATAAAATGAGTAAAAAATTTTCTTTGGATTTATTTTCTTTTACTTTTAGCTTTTACATTACAAAATAGAATACAATAAGCTTCTTGTGTCTGCTTTACATTTTAGTTTGATGGTATAATACATTCATTTATACACAGCACATTCAAGCAGTTAACACTCTTGTCTAATATTCTCTTCTATTTTCAGGAAGAAATGTTTATTTTATTTAACTTAAGCATATGGTCATGTGGTTATTCTTGTATAACATGTTCTCTTTTTCTGCACATGACATAAATGGCTGATTGTCTCCATAAACAGCAATATATTCGGTTTTCTCAACTTTTACCTGATTTCTGGGCTCCTTTTGTTCACATATTATTTATAAACCTGCATAAATGTTTCTTGAAATTCACTGTTTTACAGGCTGCCTACTTTTATATAACATGATATATGAAATTGTGAATCTTACATGTTTTTATACAAATTTAAATGCTCATTAAGATAAGTATTTAAGTACTGACTTGAAGATGTCCCTCTAACTCCACACTGTGCTCACCCATCATAAGAACACACTGCCTAGCTGTGGTTCTGTCTGTTTCACAAGGCTGAAAAGGAAAAGGCTATCCAAGAACATGACTGTATTATATATTTCATTTTTTGGAATTTTGCATTGGCATGCTTTTTTCCAAGTAGAATTTTAGTTTTTGAAGCAGCTTAGATGAAATAGATTGAAAATAAATCCCTAAATACTTCATGATAAAAGTGATGTGTATATTTGTTTATACAATTTTATGAATTTTGACACGTGTGTGTGTGTGTGTGTGTGTGTGTGTGTGTGTGTGTGTGTAGCTGTTAGCATTCTCAGCTTCACCTAAAGCTTCACTCATTTCCTCCTTAACTATCCTCATAGGCCTTGCCAATCACAGATGTACTTTTAACATTATCCCTGGAGAATGCTGCAGAACAACTCATACACATATCTTTCCTGAGTGGCTGGGTGATGCTAAGATGCCTTAAAGTTGCTGTGTGCATCAAAGGTGGTCCTTTTTATGGCAGAGGCATATCCTATGATGTGGACAACATCATTTAAGCATTAAAAGGTTGGGCTTGCTTTCACCATTGAGAGAAGCAGAAAAAGATAATCTGTAAGGTTATGGCAGAAACTCCCATTTTCATTTCCACATCACAAATGCCCAGAGGTGAGGTTCTTAGTTACCTGGTGAATGTACCATTGTAAGAAATTACCAACATGTTTGTCAAGACTCATAGCATTTTGAATTTCCTTCAGCAATTAATACGAGTTCCAGTCTCTTTATGTTCTGATGTTGTTAGTTTGCAGTTGCAGTGTACAGTCATGGTATTAAGTGGGTAAGTTGCCATTGCCCTGAGTTCTGATGCGATTCAACATCTGTCCATGGGCTTATCTGTCATCTTTGTACTCTCATCGGGAAGTGTCTATTTAAGTCTTCCAGGTCACCTTCCACTTTCAACTACAAGGATCAGATTCATAGATAATTCTTACAGGATATAAAGTATGGCTGGATTTGTCAGTCTATTTGAATTTCTTAGGTTGTCAACTGGCTTCCCTCTCATAAAGTAACAAAACAAAAATAAAAACAAAATAAAACAGCAACACAAAAAAATTACGATCTGACAATCACAGAAGAAGAATAAATGTTTAAACAGAGGGTCCTTTCAGTATATACTTTTACCTCCTTGTAGTGAAACGCAATGGACTGTTTAGGAAGATGCATTCTGGATCGCGTGGCTGAGTATGTAGAGATAAGCTAACGGGTAATAACGTGCTGACCGACTCACAGCTGCCCATATCACTTTTACAGTTGCATACATTTAGTCTTTGTGCCTGCTCACTGAGGTGTCCTGATACACGTTCGCTTGTCATTCATTTTATTTTTAGTCTTTAAAAAAAAAAACCAAACTAGATTTGTTATTAGGAAGGGGTTCTGTCATCTGCAGGCACAGCTGTGTGTGCAATGAGAACATAGTGAATGCAAGCGGGTGTGCCTGAAATCTTGTTCTGGCCTATTGTGCTCACTGCAGTGCCTTGTCTCTCCACCTGCTCTGGGAATGGATCAGATTCATATTCTAGGATGATTTTTGCAACCGTCCCAGTATCTGCCCATCCAACAGGGAAGAAATGTAAAATCTGGAATGTGAACTCATGCTGATCACAGGCAAATCCCAAGGTAAGGCACAACCTCAGCACGTTACAACCTCTGTTTCCCACTTTTTGGGGTTGACATATGACATGTCATATGTTTCACAGGACTTTTAACTGCATGTTTTGTTTAGTATTTCCTAGAAATGGCCATCTAGACAAGACCAGGACCATGGCAATAACAGTACACATGCTCATGTGAAATGGGGGAGATACTGCAGGGTCCCACTTCTAGACAACGAGCTACAAGCAATTAATCAATAGAATTTTAAAAATCTCTAATTGATGAAAGTTCAACTGACACCAAATATTTAAGAGTCAAAGATTTTGTTAAAGGATTCAAAACTGCTTTATCTACTAAGAAATGATGATGTATTTGCAGAATGTGCTTTAGCTGTAATATAATATTTGTAACACATAATCCTAAGAACAAGGTAAAAACTTATTCCCCGTGCTATTGATTTTTTTCATAGCTTTGGAAATTAAATGTAAGTTTATTATGAATTTAGTCTTTTGTTTTTCAAACACGGATTAGGCACTAACCACAAAATCTGAAAGATCTACAGTATTCCAGACAGGTTTAGTGGAACTACTTAATATCTGAAGCCATCCTACTTTGAGTTTTATAGTCCAAATTCTTTTTGCCTGACACCAAATATTGATTTTAGGAAGCAAAGAAAAAGAATATACACTTTACGGACACACATATACACAATGACGCTTATCCCCCCCCAACTGAAACACACTCAAACACACTTTTAATTTTGTCTTTACATTGTTTACTGTCTGAATCCTCACGTTAGCAAATGTAAATAAACACGTCAGGATGCATAAACGCCAGTTTATCCAAAACCTTGCATGGTTTTAGTAAGCCCTGTCCTTGGAATAAAATATGCAAAATAAATATGCATTAAAATAAAAACATGAGACTATTTATGATGGAAGCTGTAATTATGATTAAGAAATCAAAAAGTCATGAATGTGATTAGCAATTTTCAGATTTTTGAGGAGGGATTATGAATTCTTATGAGGGCTGCAGTTCAAACTCCAGAACATCACAAAGCCATGCTGATTACTATCACTACCAGCTATCCTAGTACTTGGCTGCTTCTTAATAGCACGCCAAAGGAAATGTCCACGCTCTTTGTGTGTGTGTGTGTGTGTGTGTGTGTGTGTGTGTGTGTGTGTGTGTGAGAGAGAGATTATTTCAACAGAATTTGGGGTATTCAATAGGACTGACCATTTACTGTAAGAAATGCAAACAGTTGAATAGCACTTGCTGTGTTCTAAGCCCAGTCTTAGCTGCCTTCCATATAGCATCCCACTAATGCCTCTCAACTGCACTGGGAGGTTGGTACAAAGGGGTTACCCAACCACAAGTACAGTGTCTGAAACCCAGGACAAGACATAGCTAGGATCCCAATCCAGGCATTCTGGCTCCAGATTCCAAAATCTGTTTTTATTTTTCAATGTGGGTATGGTTTTCATGCTTGTGTGTATGTGTGTTTATTTCAGGTTCACGTGTGTTTGTATGGGTATGCATTCACGCATGTGTGCATATGTGTGTGCACATATATACAATTACACAAACACACAAGTGTTTATGTAGTTGTGCACATGTGTTGTGTTCATGTGGGATATATATGAGGTGTGTGTGCATGTATGTGGAGGACAGAGATTGATAATGGATGTCTTGTTTAATTCTCTCACTCATGTATTGAGGCAAGGTCTATTAATTTTGAACCTAGAGCTCACTGTTTCAGCTAGTTGTGCCAGCTAGCCTTCTCCAGGGAGCCCCTGTGTCCATCTCATGAGCACCTCCACACCTGGATTTGCACCTACAAGGGTCTGATGGATTTGCACAGTGCTCTTCATGGTTGCACAGCAGCACTTTACTTTCATTCTCTGAGTCATTTTCTCACCCAAAGGCTTGAAAATCTTAATATTGCCCTATACCCTACAAATACAGGAATGCAGACCATTGAGACTTTCCCTCTATCTTGCTGCTCTGTAAAGACAAAAGGCTCCATAGCACCCATCATCATGGTACACCCTCCTCTGCAAGTGGACTGGGTCTCTGTTTGAGCAGGAACTCATGAAACGGTTATTGATGCCAAAATGGAAGGATTCTAAAGTGACAAGTCTGATTTCCAGGCAGAACTCAAGTCAGTGTTTTAAGTAGCATATTTTAGACAGAATCCAACGACTCAGCAACTACGTGCGATGCTTTCTTTCTAATTACCATCGAACATTTGGTTCTCTAGACACTCCGCTGTCACTAAACCACCACAATTTCATGCATGAGATCTTGCTTAGCAAAAATATTTTCAAAAAAGAACAAGGACAGCTGTCAAAGATTATCGTAACCTTTGCAATGCGAAGAATCTTGAAATTAGCTACTGGGTATCTTCATGGGTGAGGTGGGAACTGGTTTTAACACTTCATTATTTACCACAGACGCCATAACACATCCATTCTTTCGCTCACATTCTGTACGTGGTGCTTACTGTTAATAAACTATACTTACTCCTATGGTTTTCATTACCTCTACATTCAGTAAGTAGTGCAGAGGAACGCACATTTTTACTAGTTTTCCTTGGAGATCATCAAGGGTGAAGGGGTGAAAACATACTCCAGTGTTACTGACATTCAACGAATGAGCTTCTGAATTAGTGTGCTTCCCATTATAGAATGCTTTGCATTCTTCACTTCCTTGGGCCTTGGCTCAAGGAAAGTTTTATTCAATAGTGTGGGTATGACATACATATTTATAAATATCAAAATGTATCTGGAGATTACTGTGCAGATGTCTGGATATAGGAATCCTTCCTGTGAGATGAATTACATCTACATCTCTATCAGCATCTAGACTTTCTTTTCAAGCAGACATTTTTTCCCTTATGAAATATAGAAGGGACTAATATGAAGTTTGTAATATATGTACATGTATTGTTCATGTAATATCCTTACAGTCATTACAGTTACTGGGTGATACTTCATAATCCTCACGGCCTTTGTACAAATGCCTAGATGGTCACATTCTGACTTGTCATTTGGAAAGCAAAGAGACTGAATTAAAACTATATCAGTGCAAGAGCAGGGGTGATAACTCAGTTGTTAAAAAGGTTGCCAAGTGAACTTGAGAAGCTGAGGCTGACTTCCCAGAACCAACATTAAAAAAGAAGTCAGTTACAGTGGTGTACACCTCCAGAGCTGGAGAGATAGAACCTCTTGGGTTTACTGGCTACCTAGACTCACTACACTACTTGAGCTTTAAGACAGTGAGAGGAACAACACCTGTGGTGGTTTGAATGAGAATTAACCCATAGGTTCATATATTTGAATGCTTGGTCACCACCCAGTAGGTGGAATCCTTTGGCAATGATTAGCAGGTGAGGTCTTGTTGGAGGAGGTGTGTCACTGGAAGTGGGCTTTGAGGTTTTAGAAGCTCATAGCATTTCCAGTTAGCTCTTTCTGTCCTGTTGTTGTGTACCAAGAAGTGAGCACTCAGCTACCATTTCAATGTCATGCCTGCCTGCTTGCTGCCATGCTCCATGCCATATTGGTCATGGACTCTAACTTTCGGGAACCATAAGCCCCAAAGTAAATGCTCTCTTTTATAAGTTGTCTGGATCATGATATTTTATATGACAATAGAACTAAAACAACATCTGAGGTTGAAATATGGCCTACAAACAAACACTCTCTCTCACACACACATACAGGCATGTGTACACACAGACACAGACACAGACACACACAATCTGACAAATCTCAGGAAGACTGAGAGCATGTGCCATTCTTTTAAGAAACTCAAACTTCCTGTTTGGGCTGGCTTATAATCTACCTTTCAGAAAAATAAAAACTAGAAATTTAACAACGAGCTTGGTGTAAAAACCTCTTTAGAAGGATGTAAACATTTCTGGCCTCTCAGGTCCCATGTAACTGTATGTTTTAATAATTTAATGACTTAAAGAGATATATTAACCTTTACATTAATCATGCTCTTATAGACATCTTTATTCACTGTACATATTTGCAAAACACAGACAGATATAATATTGCTAATTTACTGGAGCTGACTAATTGCCTAGAGGTCATTTACATCAGTTTATAATTTATATGTCCAAGTAGTGTTGACAAGAGCTGCTGCCTCGAGAGCTCAACGTTAGTTGCTCTTGAGCATCAACAGAAATGGAATTCCCTGAGACAGAACTATGGTTTTCATACTCAGTAAGCCTCAATTTAGTGCCTCCGTTCAGGAGGGAAGACTATTATTTTAAGAAACACTATTCAGTTGGGATCACTAACTCACAATTAATTCACTGAATATGTTAACAAAGGCTAAGAAACTGAAAATCTCTAACTAGGAAAGACAGAGGCTTGTGGTTTGGATGATTTAGAATTATGATTATACTGATTATTTTTAATTTATTTGTGTGTGTGTGTGTGTGTTTGTGTGTGTTCTATGTGTGGATTTTCACAAGCATGTGGGTATGCCTGCTTATGTTGTACAAGCAGAGGCCAAAACTTTGAGTATCTTTTTCTTTTGTATTCCAGTTTAATTTTTGAAACAGAGTTGCTCAGGGACCCGGGCGATTGTCCTTTTCACTATACTGAATGACCAAGTGCTCCATCTCCGCCGTGTCTATGCCTCTAGTACTAGAGTTAGACTTTCGAAAGCGTGTGAACATGCAGCTACACCTAGTCTTTACATGGGTGATGGGGATCCAAACTCAAATACTTATGTTTGCACAGCAGGCACTATACCATTTCCCTTGCTGACACTGGTTATTTCACAAAATATAATTTAAATATATACTTAACAATTATAAAGATGGAAAATATTATATTGATTTACAAATACTTTCAAAACCTATGATACTATTTGAACTTAAGACAGGATAGATTTAAAGACTTGTTAGTTTGGTGCCTACCATTTGGGGAAAATATTTGTATAGTAGCATATTTTCATAGTACCTGATGAGCAAGATTCTAAACCTTCCATTGAAAATCACTGCAATCATCAATAATTGATCATGTGACTCAATAAAACTTTCCTGATAGTGAAGATGAAGTCAGTTGCTATATAGTCCAAACCTGCTACATCATTTCAGTTCATACATATAGAAATAAACAGAAAACTTTGAGAGCAAACACTTTCAGAAGTTCAATTTGACTAAGCTATTTTTGCATAGGTTTTATTTGTGGAGGGATAGAGATTTTTAGGCTACAAATGCATGTCATCTCATGGCTCAAAATCAAATCTGTAAGTGGTATTTAGAGGAATTTTTGATGTGAAATAAACAAATATTTTTCCAAAGATGTGCTGCCATCTCTTGGCAGTTGTTCTATGAGGTATATACTCAGTCAGCCATTCATTGTAGGCCACTTAACGAAAGGACCTTGCAAACATCAGAACAATACGCTCTGCCTTCTTATCAGTGTTTCTTATTTGGAGGCTCCCACTATTTCTGATAAGTCTCAGAAGAGACTCATTGGTATGAAGGAATTTTTTCCAAATGTCAATATATCACTTTCTAGAAAAGATCCATTTCAGAAATGAGGAAATATTCTGTGCTTTACAGTAATTGGTGATATTAATGTCTTTCCTATGATACCACTGAGGCAGTATGAGGTCATTCTTATTGTCCGGATTACAAGGCTTACAAATGTTATTCCAAGTTTTCTATTCAGATCCAGAGTCTCATTTTGTTACCAATGATCAAGATTGTGGATATCTCTTTCCTTACTGTAGCCTCTAAGACAGTAAGAAAAAAGTTGCTTTTCTGATATTTGTCTAAGTTCTTTAAGATTTTTAGTGGGTTTATTTGTTTCAATGTTAAAAGAACGGAAGGCATCCAAGAAAATGACTTACTGACTGTAGTTACTATAGTTGTGGTTAGATCGATAATGATAATAAGATTAGGCTCTGGGATTTTTGACAACCTCATTTAACTTTCCATGACTTGAAGTTGGAAATCTTCTGTAAGTTTATTGATCACTTTTATTATTGATCTAAATATTTTAAGGCATTAAAATATGCACTATGCGTTACTAAGTAAAAATTATTTCACTTAAAAACTAACACTATTTTCAATATCAACTTAGGGGTTCAACTTAGTGTCAATTAACAGGTAGATGAGTGAAGAAAAAATACACATCACATTACATATATAGTATATAATTATGTATAATTTTGTTCAGCTATGCAAAAAACCAAACTTATGTCATTTGTAAGAAAGTATATGTGACCGGCAACCAGAGATCATCATTTTGACCTGAACTAATTCAAAAAAATAAATTCTATGTTTTTGTCATTTGGAGATCCTTGATCTTACATTGATACATAAGCCAGGTGGTGTATAAGGAACAGGAAAACAGAAGTAGAACTAGGGACAAGAGGTAGAGTTACTGAAGGGACAAAAGGAAAGAAGGGAGGGTTGGACATGGGGAAGAAATGGCCAGTGCCTATTATCAACCAGCATGAGAATGTCCTTATGGAAGCAGAACAATGAAGATCCATTTATGTAAACGTCTTGAGGGACATGCAGTAATAGTGCTGATATTTTTGGTGTTTTCTCTGTCACCTTTAAAAATGATTACTTGTTAAATTAATGGCTTAAAAATCAAAGACTTGAGAGTTTTCACATTATACTTGCAGCTTTAAATAATAGAACTAGCAGATTTGGTATTGCATGCATGTTAACACAGAGGCTCCTATGCACAGTGTTCCTAAAGCCCTTCCCTCCACTGTTCTGAACTCTACAAAGATTTTACAATACACACTCTATTTTCATTTCCAAGTTTGGCTCACAATATCACTGTAGTATCTAGGACCACTCTTGGCCACACCTCACAGTTGGTACAATAGGATTCTAAAACCCTCATCAAGTGGCTTGAGAGCCATACTCAGGAGAAAAGCAAGCTCTTCAATTCCTTTGAGTTGAAACAGGAGTTTGCAACTGCCTGTTGTTAGCATATTATTGAGCTAGAAACTATAGTCACTATTTCACTTGACTTTAATACCACAGCCAGAGTTAGGGACATAGGGTTAATAATACAGGCACAGAGAAATCTAGTCACTCGGTGAAGGCTGAAGGCTTAGTTAACCACTAGAATGGGACTCAAATTTGTGGTGGTCTATGTGTTTCCAAATTTGGAGACTTAGTCATCTGAAAAGAGAAAATTAAACTTCCAGTGTATTAATCCACCAATTCAAGCATTTGGACATACATTCTTAAATATTCAAATGATGCTTCCAGTGAAAAGTGGAGAGACATCACTTGTGCATCCATGACTCTGTAATGTGACAGGCAGATGTGATCTATCCAGAAACTGTGGTTAGGTATGAGGTGCCCTGAGTCTAATGGGACAGTGTGGAAGCAGCTAGATAGAGTAGAGGAGACAGCAGGCTTAATGGTATTGGGGTGTAAATGACATCCTGGAGACCTGAAAGAGCTCCTGCATAGGGAGAGTCTGTAAGATAGGCAAGGGTGGGGCATTGCATCTTGAAAAGGCAGTAGACTTATATTAGGAAAATGTCAAATACAGTCCATCCTTGGGCTTACTTTTTGGACATTGATTTGTATATTTGAGTCAAACATAAATCTAATGTGTTTATATAAGACATTATGCAGAAATTGAGTGAGAAAAATTAATGATGTGCTTGTGTAATATTGTATGGTGGGATGGTTTTGTGATAAATTCAATTGTCTTTCAGCATCTGTATTCCTCCTCTACACACACACACACACACACACACACACACACGTTAAAAAAAAACAAACCAAAAACATGTAACAGATCACCTCAGGCTCAGACCTAAACTTGATAACAAACAGGAAGAAAATAACCATGAGTGGAGATGGCCTGAGAGCTGCAATCCTGAGCTTTAGCAATAGCAGAGAATGGTTCATAAGGCTGTGATTTGGTAACTGAATTAAAATTGGAGTGCTGTTTCTAAGCTTCCTTGTAAACCCATTCTATGGAATACTTCATATTTTAAAATAAACAAAAACTAGTTGTAGATTACCTGTAAAAACTGCATTATTTTTTTCTGAAACAAAAAAAGCATGCTTGCAAGATTCAGTGACAAACAGGAATTCATTACTGTTGTCTTCCATACACATCACCCTCATTCAGGCTACAGACACCTCCCATGTTCCTTGTAGATTTTTCTCTCTGCAGCCAAAAAGATGTTGGCATAGTGTTCTCTTGTATATAACTAGGATTTTTATGCTGCCCTTATTCTCTTCACTATAGAAGGGTTTGCATTTATTTCTCTTTGAAGCAAGTCCTTTAACAATGAGGTTTTACTCCTTAGACTCTGGGATGACACTGAAGGACATCTATTGATATTCTTGGCCTTTGTATCAATGGCTGAGCAGTCTAAGACCTCAATGTGGCTTTATTTTTTTCCTGGTAAAATGCATTTGATGACTCTTGAACATTTTATCTCCTAAGTATTTGAATACATTAAGACACAGACTTCATGAGATCTGGAGCTCTTTCTGCTGTGTGCGGAGTTCTTAAAATAGAACAATTAAATTTCTTCTTCAAAGATACATGAGTTTACTGACTTTCAGAGCTGGAAACTGCTTCACAAATCCTATAACCTCGTGTAGCCCAAGGTTCTAGATAAGGATTCTCTGTGAGAACCCAGAGAATCTGAGGAAATCTCTCTCTCTCCCTCTCTCTCTCTCTCACACACACACATAAGAAAAATAGCAATAACAAATTTCCAGTTAAAATTCAGTAAGTAGTTATATCGTGTTCTAAAACCCACAGTCCAGACTATAAATCTATGAATTCTGATTATGTCAATGGACATTGCTAGAGTGACATCTGTCCCTCTAATTCAGATCAAACTCCTATGTGGTTACTGTTTATTAATCTGTTTCTGATATTCATATGTGTGTGTGTGTGTGTGTGTGTGTGTGTGTGTGTGAATGACACTTTGGTATCCAGCAGCATGGCTCGATAATTTTTAATATTGTGATCTTGTGTTATTTACCAACCCTACTCTAATTTTTTTCAGCTGAAAAAGTCTCTTACTACACTTTTTGCCCGTGTATGTGCCCGTGTCCATGTATATATGTGTGCACTCATGCCTGTGGGTGCATGTGCCTATGTGTCTGACTGCATGTGTCAGGCTGATGCTGTGTGTCTCCCTCACTTGCTCTCTGCCTCACTTAGGAGCTCAGCGCTTCCTCTGGTCCTGCTAACCAGCTTGCTCCAGGTATCTCCAGTTTTTCCTTCCAAGTCTGCAATTACAGATAGCCAATATGCTTGCCTGGATTTTATTGTGAGTCCTGAGGATCTGGAGTCACATCTTCACACTTGTGTAACATGTAGTTTACCCACTGAGCTATCTCCCAGCCTTTGTTGAATGCGTTTCAAACAAATCCAAGACACCTGCATATGCTGTAGTCTTTATCTTCAAATGAAAAGGATATTATATTATTCTGGTTAGCTAGAAATGCTCAGGCCAACTAGTAGAAATACCTTAGGTGGCCAAATTCCTAGTCGATATTAAAAATGTTGATATAAAAATGATTTTTTGTCTGTTCATTTACAAATTGGATAAGGATTTTAAAACCTGTATTTGATTGTCTTGCTACATCTTGGGGTGTCTCTTGAGTTTTATTTTTTATTTTTTTTTTATTTAAAATGAAAGTTTTTTTTAAAATATGTATTACATTCTGAGATTGCTTAATTACTTCATTGAACTGCTACTCAATCTTTGCTACATTCCATAGACAGACATAGATGATCATTACTGTCATTAAGTTTTTTTAAAATATGTATTACATTCTGAGATTGCTTAATTACTTCATTGAACTGCTACTCAATCTTTGCTACATTCCATAGACAGACATAGATGATCATTACTGTCATTGCTTCTCATAGCATTTGTTTCATCTCAAAAGGGAGCAAGAACTGGAGGATCCCCTCAATAGGGTCATCAGAAGACATATTTCTGCCTTTCACTTTGAACTTCCTTCAGGTCTCCTATAAGGAGAGAGGAAGAGTTTCACAGACTTGTTTCTGTGCGAAGGCACAAGACTTTCCTCTTTGCACACATCCCTGTTCTGAAGAGTGGTTGGCTGTACTAAAACAGACTCCGGGTCTTACACTGAGACATTACACAGAGAAGTATCTGGCACAATCCCCAGCACATGGCAAAATTTCAGTGTTAAAATTGAATTGACAGAGATCTAATTTTGCCTTTAAAATTGCTGTGTATCATTTATTAAATAACTGGTGCCTAGACTGAGACCAATAGTACTTTATACCTATCACCATTTAAACATGGCTATGCTCCACCTTGCCCATGCAGTTAGGATCCCTCTTCCCATTCATTTCACTGACAATTGTCTTCTAAAGAATTTTGTGCTTAGCTGGTAGGGAAGAGATGATTTAAACAAAAACATGCAGCCAAAGGGCTGAAGACCTAGAACACAACAAGGAAGGAGGAATGAGTATCTCAAACACTTACAAAGTAGAAATGCAGGAAGGTGAACACCAGATACACCCAACACCAATATGCTGTACCCTACTGTCCAATTTATTCTTCTGGTCACATGTTCTAGAATACACACTGGCAACCAGACTCTAAAGTGCTATATTAATCTCTGAGTGAATTACGATCTTGTGTCTCAGACTACATAAGATTGCTGCAAAAGAATATAAACAGAATTGATTTATTTTTATTCTCTCAGGTAAAATCCAAATTTACTAGTCAAAGAAAACTAAGGAGGATGATGATTATATAGAACAAGATCAATAAATCATGATCTTGGGTTGTATTTAGAAGAATATGAACACGTAAGTTATTAGCATCTTTTATTTTGTAATTAGTCAGTTGTCTTTCATGCCTCTTCTTCCATTGAATTTTCTCATTGTTACACTTTTTTGTATTTAAATATATTTAAAATTTACTTAATATTTGACTAGTGGAGATAGCAAAAGAGGATAGGGGTGTCTGATAATTTATTCCTTCATAAAATAAATTGTTAAAGAACATGACTATGGTTAAAAACCCTTAGTAAGTTAACCCTAAGCTCCCTAAGTTGTTCTTTTTTTTAATTTCCTTAAAGTATTCCTGAGAAATAGAAGTTACTAGAGTCTTGAGTCCAAACTCAAAGAGATCTTTGTATCACAAATTGAAATCATTGTTATACATATTTATTGCAAAGGATTTGATATATAGAGGTGGAAATCTGGCGATTTCAAGAATGGAGAGCCTGCTGGATAGGATTAGTGATTTAACAGAAAGATAATAGAAGGCTAGGTAGAACTGCTCTATTTTGGTCATGTGAGGATACTGCTGAAAGGTTTAAACCACAAAGAGAGTTTATACCAAGAACACAGGCCTGCTTCACCACAATCACAGACTTCATCCTCCAGAACTGAAAGGCATACATGCTTTTTTAAGCTATGAAGCTTATTACAGTCTGTTGCAGATGCCCGAATTGACCATGGTATTAAATATGCAGAACTATGAACTGGGCATGTCTCTAGGTATTGTCTGTACAGTGATGATCAAACTGATAACTTGTTTCTAGGAAAATAACTCAAGAAATCTGATGGAAAAAACAGAATCTTACGTGACTCTGAATTCACGATTAAATCCAGGTAGAAGTCACTCTGAGTTTAGAAAGAAAGCCTGGTCAAGGGATCTGATTTGGGAGTATTGTATGTGTAACCAAACCAAAAGCAGCGTATGTACCTACTTGGAAGGTGTTAAGATTATGTCCATGAATTAATTACAAGTCAAAACTTCCAGCCTATGATTTGTAGCCCACATCTGACATTGTCTATGAAGCCAAGAATCCTACTCTAGGATAGGTCATAGGTTTACAGGGGAACCTATTATTATTGTGATAAATGAACATAGCAACAAAACAACACTTAATGGTATATTGCTATACTCATAGGCTTGGTTAGGATTTCTATTGCTGTGATAAAACACCATGACCAAAAACAACTTGGAGAGGAAAGGACTTATCTTATCTTACAACTTTTAGGCTATTCCATCACTGAGGAAAGTCAGGGCAGGAACTCAAACAGGGTAGGAAGTTGGAGATAAGAACTTAAACAGAAGGCATGAGAGAGTGCTGCTTACTGGCTTGATCCTTGTGACTCGCTCATTTGCTTTCTTATACCATCCAAGACCACTTGTCCAAGAATGACACAACCCACAATGAGCTGGGCCCTTCTGTATCAACCATACATCAAGAAAATATCCCATAGACTTCCCTACAGACCAATACTATGGAGGCCACTTTTTGTTGTTATTACATACCACATGCTTTTCATAGAAAAAAAAAATCAAGGTGGTAAAAGAGATATAAGGTAGAAGAAAATATTTAATTCTAAGTATAATCCCCTTCCACCTCTTTTCCCTATGTCTAGACTTGGGGGGAAGCCATCTGGGGCACAGCTCAATGGAAGTCCCTTAGATGAAAAAAAAAATCTCTTTATGAATTATGTGAAATTGTTATTTCCATTTAAATGGACTTTCTATTACCTTATCCTGAAAGATAATTATAAACCAACAAAAGACAGGAATGAGGCTACAAAAGACTCATTAAATTTATAATTTGGGTTCTCTTGAAACTGAACAACATTTTGGCCATTGTTTTTAACTTTTACATGTTAATATGATGAACACAAGGAACACAGACAGTCTACTTGATTCTCCCAACTTGCTGTCCACCCTCACTGTGGGGTAAGACTTACCACTGCATAAAACATGGGTAGGGATTTCCATTTTTCCTCACACTTAATTGGCTTACAGAACAGTAGGATTCCATATGGCCTTTTTATGCACTCTTGGTTTTGGTTAACTTCTCACCCTCATTTCCCTAACCCACTCATCTCTGCCTAAACTTTTCCACTCCCAAGATTCCCACTCTACTTTAATAGTAGCTGTGTTCGATTCCCCCATTTAAGTCACCTCCTCAATGACCCCTTTCCTGGGCTCTGCAGGTGATCCAGATTAAACCAAGAAATCAAAGATCTGAAGCTAGGATCCATATATGAGAGATAACATGTGGCATTTATCTTTCTGGGTCTAGGTTACCTAATTCACTATACATTTTTTTCCAGTTCCATATATTTCTTTGCAAGTTTCAACATTTTATTTTCTTGAGGCCTGTGAGATGGTTCAGTGTGCAAAGGCGACTTGACACTAAACATTATTATGACCTGAGTTCAATCGTGGGACCCGCATGGCGGGAGGAAAGAATTGATTCCCAAAGGCTGTCCTCTCTCCTCCACATACACACCATGACACCAGTTTCTACTTCCCTAGAAAAATGTAAAAAGCAGAGTTTTTAGCTCATTGTTCTTTATGGCTGAATAAAATTCCATCACATATATACACCATATTTTCATTATCCATTCATTAGTTTATGGGTATCTAAGTTGCTTCCATTTCTTAGCTCTTTTGAATAGAGCAGCAATGAACACAGAGGAACAATTTTCTCTGTAGTAGGGTATTGAATCCTTTGATTATACAGCTGGATCATATGTTAGACCTATTTCTAATTCTATAAGGAACCTCTCACTGATTTCCTTGGAGGCTACACCCGTTTGCACACTAACAATGAATAAGGGTTTCTCTTTCCCTACGCCCTCACAGGTCTTTTCTGTCATTGATAATAGCCATTCTGTTGTGACAAGAGGGAATTTCAAAGTAGATTTATCTTATAGCTAATGAAGCTGAATATTTTTAAAATTGTGTATTAGCCATATACATTTCTTATTTTGAGAATTCTGTACAGATCTACAGCTTGATTTTTGATTGGGTTATTTTCTTTCTTGATGTTTTGTTTCTAGAGTTCTTTGTACATCTTACATATCAATTATCTGTTTGATGAGTAAGTGGCAAAGATTTTCTATTATTCTATAGACTACTGCTTCACTCAGTTGACTGCCTCCATTGTTTTACAGAAGCTTTTTAGCTTCATGAGATCTTAGAAGAGATAGGTTCTAATATTTGTTTAATAGCCATTAAACAAAAATCCTGGTACCAAAGGTGAGATACTCCTAATGGTTGTTGGTCAGGGAAGCTTCACAGGTCCCCCAAATAATACAGGCTTTCTCTTACCATTCCTCATTATTGCCCTCCAGAACTAGAAAATAATACCCTATTGCTGAACATACCATGTATTTTTTGGCTGCAAGATATAGGAAAACCAAGCTAGAACTGAAATGGAAGCCTCCTTCATGCTAGCTAGTTTTGGTTGTCTTTCATAATGTCAGACAGTATTATGTAAGCAACTGAGGAAGCAAATGTATCACCTAGCTGGGACCATTATAAACCACAATTTCAACCTGCTAAGCAAGATATCTTCATCTGTGCAATAATGGCACATCTGTTATGGCGTAACCCATTGCTCTCTGATTAGATTTTAGGCCTGCACCACAGGAGAGAATTCATGCCTGATACTGTAAACCCAGTAAAAACCCATGGCGAGGAAGACCACAGGCTTTAGGGCAAAATTTAATTCTGTTGTCTAGTTAAACTGACATTGCAGAAATTGCCTTGTAAACATTTATATGTATACCCATAGGCAAAAGCTACTCCTAACCTTAACTAGACATCCTTATTGCAATGAATGGTAATGAATGTATAAACTCTTGACTAGCCAAAGTGCTTAGAATAAAGAGTGGTTTAGTGCTTGGCCCTAAAAAGGAAATTCATACTACTTCCTCTATGCTCAGGAAACACCTTAGGAGAGAAGGCAGAAAGAATGCAAGGGTCAAAAAACAGGGAGGAGGGCTGCAAATGCTAAGACATTCATTGCAATCATTTGCCTGAATTGCAATGCATTGCAATCAGTTGCCTGCATTGGACCTGAACAGCACAGGACGTGTGAACTGAGGGAAATGGGACTTGTGAATACCTCTCCGTCCCTGCTTAATTATAAGCCTCGGATGATCTGGGAGAAGGGAAGTCAATAGTTCAAACATACAGGTGAGCCCATCCAGCTTCATCGGAGAGTTCCAAACCTACACTCACACAGACAGCCCTGATTAAACTCACTGGGCAGGAAAAAAGGCAGAAACAAGGACCTAAAGGAAGGAAGAAGAGTTTAATAGGAGGGTAAGGGAGATGAGAAGGTAGAGGGAAAAAGTATTCTGAATGTATTATATAAAAGTTTAAATCACAAAAAACCAACTTTAATAAAAAAATATGGGTAGTGATGATGATGATTATTCAAATAGTAATTTCGCAACCATTATGGTCATTTTAATCATAAAAAGCAAGAAAAAAATTAGTAACTAAAATGCATTATCTTCTTAAAGAATCAGGATTGCTACAGTGCATACATATTTTATCTTTACATCAGTAATTGTCTCAGTTGAAATAACCTCTCGTGGTAAAGAAGAATATAGCCCACTTCTAAATCCATTCCACAGCCTGGTGATTATCTCCCTCAAATCCTGCACTTGCTATTCCCAGAGTGTCTCCTTCCTCTAGGGTAGGGTGCTTGAGAACAGAAAAAAAAAAGTCTTGCTTGGTTGAGCTGTATTATAGCTGCACCTTGGTTCCTCAAGTGTAGATGACTGTTGGGAGCTGATTCTTTCCTTTGTTGGGTGCATTTTATCCATTTCCAGAGAACATTTGGCAGCCATTGTTAGGCATGCCCCCTGGGCAATAGCTCTCCACTATTTCCTCTCATGAGCTAACCATCCATAGTGACATTGCAGCAGTCCTTGCTCCTGGTAGCTCTCCCAAGGCAACCCCTTTTCTAAATGCCCTGAGAAGGCTTCTGCTCTCAAAGTTGACATCTGATCTCAGGCTTTAGTACCTTGCACTCCAAAGGGTATTTTCCTTCTCAGAGCTCTCTTCTGCCCAAGAGCACTTCAGCTAATTCCACGCACGCAGACTGATGTAGACTTGAGTTATACTGTAAATTGGAAGAATAGTTCTGTGAATAAGAGTTGGTGTTTCTATAGAAACTAAGTGGAATTCTTGGCAAGGCATCATCCAAAATTTGTTGAATTCCATGTGAAAAAGAAAATGTAGAAGATGGACTCATCAAAACTCAAGGGCATCTCTATATTCAAACTGCTTCACAAGTCATTCCATGTCTCCCTTTTGAAAGAAAGAAAAAACCTTGTGCAGAAGAGCTTATGTTAGACACAGCTTCAGATGCCAGGTAGTGAGGAAACACAGCAAGCCACAGCCAAGAAAGGGCTTGGCCCTTCAGGAAAAGGCTGTTGGATAAGCTCTCATTTACATGTTTCATGTTAAAAGTGGCAAGCTACTAAACACATATATCGTATCTATGATTTTTGTGTGGATCAGCTTTTTCAAACATCTCATCTACATACTATCTCTGGCTTTGTGGAGACAATTGGTTCTCTTGAGGGGCTATAATCTTTTACAGTCAGAAAACAAGAAAAGAAAACTAGACACGATGGAGCATAAAGGAAAAGAACAAGACCTCCCATATTTAGTGTTCCCCACAAACTACACCCCCACATCTGCTTTTCCTTTCTTGGCCCCAATTTTAAACATAGTGTACACTCTATGAGTCAGATTTTAAGAAGGTAATTAATTACCTCAAAATTGTCAGGTTTATAGTTCTTTGACATTTTAAAATTAATTTATTTTTAAGCATTGTACAAGAAGGCATGTTATATTGAATATATTCCTCCCAATACTCCTAACTTGTCTTTCTCCCCCTCACCCTTCGTATTTGTCCCCTTTGTCTCCTAGATAGGGTTTATTCTACATTTATTTTGTATATAAGTACATAATAGTATGTATCTATATAAAATCTAGGAAGCACAATGAGAGAAGACATGTGGGTTATAATCCACTTAACCTGATTATATCTGGTTACTTCCATATTTCTGCATATGACACAAATTCATTCTTCTTTATGGCTGACATTTTCTTTTATAGATCCAAAGCAATAATACACCTACCCCTTCCCTTGGTTCCTGTGCTAGCTGGTTTTACTTAACTTTTAGGAATAAGTTTCCTCTCTCTGGTGATGTCTATCCAATGGTCCAACCCAAAGGCCCATAGTTTTTGTTTTTTCCTTCCTGTTGGTCACAAATCCTTAATTCCACATGAGAACTTCATCTTACACTGTAGTGTGAAGCCTACTATATCTCTGTCTACAACTCAGAGCAGTCTGCTGACCACTGGTGAGGCTCCAGTGAAAGCTAATGGACTAAAAAGCCAACTTCTCAACCTGTTCTACCCTACAGGCTTTGAATCCTCCACAATCTCCAAATCTACAGTTGTCATCGGTGTGATGATTTGCGTGAGAATGGACCCCATAGGCTCACATGTTTGAATACTCAGTCCCTATTGGTGGAACTTTTAGGAAAGGATTAGGAGATGTTGCACTGTTGGAGGAATGGGTCATGTCATTCATAATTAGTTCTCTAAACTTTATGATTGTATCACAAAATGTGAGGTCTCAGCTACTGCACTAGATCCTTCTTCTATACTTCCCCTCATGATGATCATGGACTCTAACCCATTAAAACCATAAACCCCAAACAAACTCTTTTTTTTTCCTGTAAGTTGCCTTTGTCATGGTGTCTTATCACAGCAATAGAAAACCAAAACAGTGAGGGAGACCAGTAGCCTGGGCCACAAGCACCAACAATTTGGAAGGTGTATGGAACAACTTATCCAAGGTTTTTCCCTTATCCATATGACAGAAGTAATAATAAAATATCAGAAATAAATACATTTTTATTGTCAGAAGCTTTATTTACATCAGCATTCACTGAAACCTCCGATGCAGAAGCAGCTACGCAGGATGAGATGTGTGCATTGCTAATATACAGCAACAGAGTTAGAGCTTATAAGATTGCACCAGATGAGAAGTGCTCTGTTGCTCTTGACACATATACATGTACAAAGAAAGAGAACCTATATGGAATGATGGATATGCTAATTGGCTTTGCTAGAATAACCATTTTACTTTCGCCACTTATCCTGTAACACTACATTGTATGTTAAATATACAGAGTTGTATTTATTTTTAAAGACATAAGTGGCCACCACTCGGCACACACCCTTTTTAGAAGAACTTTTTGTAACCTCTTCCTGCACACCATCTCATTCTTGTCTAACCTCGTGTCAGATTTGTCTAAAGCTTTAGCCATTACCTTAAACTAAGTTCTTTTCTCACTCCCTTCTCTACTTCATTCACAAAATGTCTTCATCTTTAGTCACTGAAACTACTGACCAGTCTTGAAGTCATTTCATACTTCTCAGCTCTTGGGTACAGTAAGTGGCCAAGACTACCTCGTTCTTACATACAAAATAACAAATTGAATTTTAAAGATGGGTAGTGGCTTTCTATCTTCTTACCCAGTCACCGGACTACTCTGTGAAATCATCATTTCCCATGTGACATGCAGAAGGCTTCTAAAGACAATATAGGGCAAACATTTCTCAGGTGAGTAATTACCCACAAAACCTTGTCACCTCTAAATATATTACCAACTAGCTGCCAACGATGTGCCTTCATCATAAGGAACTTAAATGGCTCAGAAAGTTCCAACGGCTTTCTACTGCCTAGAAAATGAAGCCAAAGTTCTACACAAAGGAGGCTGTGAGCTCACCCTCCTGTTTTTACTCTGCTCTCTTACCACACTAGCTTTTAGGTGCAGGTGGGCACCCCACTTCTTTGAATGCAGCATTTTCTCCAGTTCCAGACACTGAGGTCTCTTGACGTAGAAAACGATTTGCTCTAATTTCTTATCACAAAGATTCTAGACATATTTTAAGTCCTTTTACTTTCCTCAAGGTCCTTTTAATAAACTATTTTGGAAGTAAAGGTATCCTTCTCTACTTGTCCGTGATAGCTCCCAAAACTGTTTTTAAAGCACTTATTGTTGTGTGTGTGTGTGTGTGTGTGTGTGTATGCTAATAGATTCTATGCGTATGGAAGACTTTACTTACCATGATTCCACTCAACACAAAAGATTTATTATGTATATTACTTTGTGCATAAATCTAATTATGAGTGACGTATTCAAAAATGTTGTACAGAATACATGGCAGAAACAATACATTTTTCAAAATAATATACAATGAATTCCAAAAGATCTTAGCCAGAACTGTCTTATTCAAACCTGATCATTAACTTAGTATAATCAAAACTAAATTCTTGATGGAAAAATATCAACAGCAGAATTCAAATCAACTGGAGTTAGGCTAGTTTGCTATAGATGACTTTTCTATGTCTGTTATAGGGACATTAATCATAATAAAATATGTGTTACACTAATCATGAATAGTACCTGTAAACTATCTCTGTTTCTCTATAGTATGTAACTATACTACTGACTTTATGGCAGTTTCTTGCCTTCCCTTTAAGCCCAGTGGATGTACAGCCTGGAATAACCTACCTGGAAATTGTGTTTTTCCTTGTGATTTATCCCCTTAGCACCATTAGGATCCATTCTCTGTAAGATGCCTGGAGTCTGCTCACCTGACATGAGTCACTAGCAGAAAATTCTGTCCCCTATTATTGGGGTGTGGTCTCATATTTATAAATAACAAGGTATAGACTGATCAGAAAGTCACTTAGATGAAAAAGATGAGGCTTAAGATTCTTGCGTAAGAAAAGCCATGCAGAAAAAGAGGCATCAAGTCTTCATAAAAATGTCATCACAGCAAGAAGGTCTAATTATAATTTGTGCGCAAGGTTCAGTGAACACCTAACACCTTATTAAAGAATATAGAGACACAGACTGTTTGGATTTTCTTCATACCCATTGTCTAAACCAACGTAAGCAGATTTCTGCGTGCTACCTAGAAAAATATCCCTTTCTGCCCTTACATCTGTGCTGGCTAGGCTCTTATCAACTTTACCCAAACTAGAGATATCTGAGAGGAGGAAATAATTGAGAGAATGCCTCCATAACATCAGCCTGTAGACAAGCCTGTGGGGGCATTTTCTCTATTAATGACAGAAGCATCCAGCCCAGTGTCGGTGGTGCTACTGAGGTGCTGGAGGTCTTAGATAGTATAAGAAAACAGGCTGAGCCATCTAGGAGGAGCAAGCCAATAAGCAGCACTCCTCTATGGTCTCTGACCAGCTCCTGCCTCCAGCTTCCTGACCTGAGTTCCTTGCCCTGCTTTCCTTCAAAATGGACTGTGATTAGAACAAATAAGATTGAAATATACCCTTTGCTCCCCAACTTGATTTAGTCTGAGTGTCTTATCACAGCAATAGAATCCCTAGGAAGACAACTCTCAAGACAAATGCAGTTGCTTGCCCTGTGCTCAGTTTCACATCTTGATTCTAATACTCATCACCTATTTGTGCATTATACAACAGACTCCTAGAAACTTCTGAGTTCTGTTGCTACACAAATCATTAATATGTGTATCTCTTGGTCTTATTAAAAATTCTCAGCACAGAGGTTTCAGACTGCAAAGCAGGTGTTTATTCTTCACTCTGACAGTTGTTCCAGAATCCTGAGGTGCCTGGTTCATCTTTTGGGAATACATTAGACACTCCTGGAAAGGAAGCTATTTTCATCTCTTCCTGACCAATATCCAGATCTAATTATGATACTCTAGTTCTACCATGATGACAGTGTGTTAGGGGAATAACCTTAGGAACTCTTAGGGAGCTCTCTGGCTCTGAAGATAGCAGGCAAGTATGAACATAGAAGATGTCTCCACCAAAACTCTGAGCACTGCTTACTAATAGGAATTGGGTGAATTTTGGCCAAATAGTGACTATGCAGAAAGAAGCACAAAATTCAGTAAGCCTGCAATCATCCTTAGTTTTGAGAGATGTCCACAATTATTCCAAGAGTTTCCAGAAGATCTCAGAAGCAGTGATGAGGGACAGGTACAATGGAATCTGATATTCTGGTAACTCTATTCCGGGAAATCTATGGCTAGAACCTTGATTGCGTTTGATTCTCAGACACGTGTAGTACACAGTCACAGCCCCATCCATTTAAGCTAAGAGAACTGTCCAAATGGAGATCCTATAATAGTATCCAGAGTATGAATTGCAAATGGACAGGTCTCACTGTCTATCATCCAGAGGTAGAAAGGGGCTGGGCTTTGAAGTGGGGATAGGACCTTCCCCCTTGCTCAGTGTCACAAGAGCAGTGACTCCAGGCTCTAAGGGGATGAGGGACATGGTGAAGAAGGTGTGGTATCCTCACACAAAGAAACTTAGAAACTTTAAATGGGAACAACCATTCTTTCTCTCCGGTCTTTCCTTGAGCTATCTATGCAAAGTGCACTAAATGAGCACTAGATGGTGCAGATTCCAACCCATAGCCTGGTGCTGCAAGATGAGTGAGACTGAATAACAGCAGAAAGGTGGATGTACTTGTACCATGCACCGAGAAGCCTCAGAACTAAGTAGGGTGCAAGTCAAGCAAAGGGTGGTGTGTTACACAGCCTATCCAGGAGGTGGAACATGTAATGCTCAGAATCACTAAGCATGCCTTCGACATATAACAAAGTTGGCTCCTATCCTATTGCATTAATAACAGAGGAAGATGGTGTGTAATTACTATCTTTGTTCCATATCCTCATTTCACATGGATGGTAGTTGGCAATCAGGATGAGTTCCAGTATATGAATGATAGTCTCATTTGTAAGAAGTCATTCTAAGAAAATAACTCAGCAACTGGAAATGTTTGGGGCTTTCCTCTCTTCCAAGACATTTTGGGTATAGAGTAAACTAAGAGCTGGTTTTATAGTGAAGGTTCACTCTTCAACAGATGTATCTGAAACAAACTTTAGTCTTATATGGGACCTGGATTCCTCCTTGCATTCCTGTCTATGTCTATTAAACAACTGCCAGGTTACAGAGACATCAGGTTGAAATAGCAGGTGCGGAGCTAGAAAGAAAAGGAATTTCCCTTCTACTTCTGACATAATAATGTCAATGAGGGAATTGGTTTTCTTTAATGTAGCCCCAATGTCATATATCACAACATTATCAAGTGAAATAATGTCCGCCATGTTGTACTCTAAAAAATTTTAATATGCATATGGAAATAACAAAAATACTTCATAGCTAAAACATATAGACATTTCTGAGGATCCAGCACACCTTCCATGACATTATGAAAGATGCTAATACTGGAGTACAAAGGAAAAACTAGAAATATAGTTGAGCAACGTCTGGCTTTAAGATGTGGATGTGACTTTCCACTGCTATATATAATGTTTTGATACATTTGTACTTTGTTAAGATAGGAACTAAACTACCACCTTAAAATGCAAGAGTACCATGGAGATCAAGTAACCAAGTGTTAATAAGAAGGAGAACACTGCTAGAGACACCAAGGTCTGGCTCACAGTTGCTTTCCCTAAGGCATAGCAGCAGTGAACAGATTTTAGCTTTATTGGCTAAAAGGAACAATTCTCCGTAAATATAGCCATTTAGACTTATAAAAGGTGCTTATAGAACAGATAGAAAATGCCACAGATTGCACACATTCTGGAGCTATTTTTAAAAACTATTTAAAAAACCACCTTCCAGAATGTTTTATAATATTTATTTAGTTCAAAACAAGTTTATATTTCACCAGTTCATCTAACCCTTATATTTGGGAAGGGATCAAAAGGCAAGAAAAGAAAGTAAGCAATTAAAATAAATTCTATTTTAAAAACCCCATGATGATTAAAAAGTGGATCATATGGGGAGAGTTTATGTCAGAATATCGATCACGGCAGAAGGAGAAACTAAGTCCTAGATGCACCAAGTGTTACGAAGGAAAATAAGTGGGGAATAATGAAAAACATATTAAATAAATACAAGGTAGTTAAGTGAGAAATTAGTATATCATTTATATTTTTAATCTGTTACTCATAGAATCTCTGAGGCAGGAAAATGTTGAAAATGGATGCAGCACTTTCCCTATCTTTAGACACAAATGGATTTTAATTTTAGCATAGGATGGCTCCAGACAAAGATTATGAGGGAGGTGTGCCAAACTTTTCATTTTTTTATTCTTCATATGTTTTTGGTACAAGTGTATTTCTCACTTATCCCAACACCCACTGTCTCCTGTTCTGTCTCTTGCTGGTTTGCTGGTCATCCTTTTTCAAATCATCCTCCTGCTTAGTCCTTCACACATTTCTTTGCTCTCTTGTTCCCCCTCCCCCTTAGACCTTGTCTTTCCTCTCTCATAACCCTCTTTCATTCACATACCCCACATAGGTTTTCCCTTTTCTCATCTTTTTTCTGGGTGGAATTCCATCAAGACAGCAATGCCTCTTGTTCTTTTAAAGATAGAATCAAAGCTTCACGGGGCAGAAAAAAATAAGATAAAATTGCTTCTATTTTATCCCAATACCTATATCCATGGCCACAGTAATGCTGCAATGTCTAAGAAACTTGTTTGCAAAGCAGAATCTCACTCCCCTTCCCAAACTACCTAGTTCTATCTGGCATCTAAAATCATTGACTCCTATACTCAGTAAAGTTCAGAATTACTTATCTCAGTTAATGCTAGAAGAGGGAAATTGGCCTGGGTTCTATTTCTGGTAAGTTTTGCTTAGTAGTCCCGTCTGTGTGTTGAGTAACCTTAATCTGTGCTCCTTGCTTATCAGTGGGAGTTTTTATAATCGCACATAGTTGTGAGCAGTGATAAAATTAAATAAGAAACAAAGTCACAAAAAAGCAAATACGTTCAAGTTTCAAAGACATTTGAGTAGAGAATATCACTAGCTTTCACGATCACATCTGGAAACGGAGCCTATAGCAGTTTCTACATGACAGAGCAGGAGACTTTGATAATATAATGCTATATCCAGGAATTTGAACTTTATGATAATAAGGCCCTGCACAGTAGAAGCCCTGTGGCATTTCACACAGTCTTGCTGAGAGAGGATTGGAGTTACTCTTTAAAGAAATCATTACTCCCAGCATTTCTGTCATGTTTTCTTAGAAAAATGTTAAAGGTCATCTCACTTTCTTAAGAAAAAAAATCTAATGTTTAATGAGTCACAGGCATAGCATTTTATTTGGTTTCTATCTGTAACAGGCAAAGATCAAAAACACAGTTTTAACCCTGATGTGTCAGGGATTAGAATAAAGACCTAGAGCCTTGTTCCAGGGGAGACTGGAAATGATATGGCTCCTACAGAAGGTCATCTTGGCTGTAAAAAAAAAGAAGCTGAGGCTGGGGATGAAGAAATGCTGTGGTCAAGCACAGCATTTAAGGAGAGGGGAGCCTGGAGACACACCTCAGAACTTCGACAACAGCAAAAATGATGAATTCCCATGCTAGTCCCCCAAACTGTGTGAGTGGAACTTTCTTTAGATACTTGGTAAAAACATACATGTTGTTCCAAACAATTATTTTAGACTTTTTTTTTCCTTCCTTCTTTCCCTTAATTAACCACTTATATGCCCAGTGCTAAACTTGAGGTTGGAATACTGAGAAACAAATCTTACAAACAACTTCCCTTAAGAGGAGATATAGTGGAGTGGTAGAGCCTTTGAATAGCACACACAGGCACTGTGTTCTGTCTTCTGCATCACAGCCAGGGCCCCTCAAATTATAATCAGGTATGGCACATTTCCTATAGCCTTGCAGTCCCAGCACTCCACAATCTGAGGCAGGAGAATGAGTTTGAGGTTTTTCCAAAATACTTAGTGAGACTCTGTTTCATTAAAAAATAATCATTCTCTATTTTGAATTCTGATGTCTCACAGTCTGTATCCTGGTCCAGCCTCCATCCCATTCTGTATTTTCAGATAGTTTTCCCTAAAGCATTCTATCCCACTTAAGTATCATTGCTACACTCAGCTGTCTTCACACTTCACCCACGTTTGTGAACCACAGGTTTAATTTCTGTCTGTCCTTGTCACTGTCAAACAACTCTCTGCTGAAGTCCCTTTAGACTTATCAGGAAAAGAAATCTATTTTGTATATGGATGGGCCAGATTTTCTTCCTGGGTTCAGTCTCCTTTAATGAGATCCTGGTATTTTCACTAATTTAACTCAACTCTCACTCATTCCTTCATCCAAGGCAGCTCCAAGGTCACGTGATCCATGCAATCTAGCGGGACTCATGCTCAGGAGAACGTGGCATTTGGTTTAATTCTCTGCTGATACATCCCAATTTTAAAAATACATGTATTTATCTCTGTCTGTTGTCTGTCTATCTATCTATCTCTATCTATCTATCTATCTATCTATCTATCTATCTATCTATCTATCTATCTATCTATCTATCTATGTATCTACCATGTGTATATATGTATGTGTGTGAAGGTCAGAGGACAACTTGCAGTGGAGTCAGTTCTCTCCTTCTACGATGTGGGCCACAGAGTTAAACTCTAGTTGTCAGGCTTGGTGGCAAGTACCTTCATCTGCTGGGCTTATCGCCAGCCCTCTATCTTAAGACCCTTGATTTTGAAGAAGAGCCCCCTGCACTTCATTTTGAATTCAGCGTTGTGATCTGAATGACTGGTCTGTCCCTGATTGTATAAATTCTGTCCTTCCTGCTGCTTCTCTCAGCTTCAGATGCTTTCCTTGTTTTGACAGTCTGTTCACATAGGAAACAGTGATGAAACAAAACTTCTTTCATTAGTGGCTGAGAGAAGATTCAGTGGTTGGAGCAATTACTGTCCTTCCAGAGAGCCTGAGTTTGGTTCCTAGCACCCAAGTCAGGCAGCTCTCAACCACCTCTAATGCTAGCTCAAAGGAAACTGGTGCCTTCTTCTGATCTCCTTAGGGACCTGAACATGGTTACCATTCATACACATAACACATTAAAAACAATCTGCCGTGTGTTATCCAAAGAATAATCGCAAAGTATGTATCTCTGAACTTTGATAGTCATAAAATTGCCACTATGTATCTCTCTGAAAAGGGCTGCCTGCCCTGGTTACCCTGTGATTGTGCCAAGGTACATGGATTTGAACTCATTCCTTCTTATATTTCACACATAATTTATTCATTAAGCATCATTTATAAACATGTGATGTGGTAGATCTTAGCCTTCCTGCACCCACTCTGGGTAAATCATTACCTCTGCTCAGTGGTATTTATCAGTGATGGTATTAGTGGTTTTAGTGCAAGCCATCTCATTGATACACGGATCTCTTCTGGTCCAGGATTTCTTTGTGGCACCATGGGTGGTGAGAACAGGGGATCACACACAGATGTGTACCTAGATGAGGTCTCAATTACACTGGATTTGAGCAAAAGGAACATGAAAGAAGACAGATGTACCCAACCCAACAGATCCTTTGAGTGCCCTAGCTCAAATTATGTTTTCAGAAAAATCCCAGATCCTCTTTCCCTTTCTGTTCCTGGAGCCAATATGAACTTGTTCACTTCTAGTCATGGTCAAATCCATTCTCACCGCTGCTTGTTTCACAAAGTTGTTAGTCTGCACGGGGATGCTCCCTGCAGGCATCCATGAGTAGGTGCAGGTCAAATCTACAGCCCAGTGTGGAGACCCCAACACTGCCTGTCTACATTCCAGTCTTATATAACACTCACCACATCACATCCAAGTTCTGGGATTATAGGCATGGACATGTCCGGTAACTATTAAGTTAAAGCAAACTAATTAGAGAAAAGTGAAAGATAGGCAAAGCCATGTTATTGAGGAACCCCAACTGCTAATACTGATTTCAACCCTGATTTTCTAGCTAATAAATTCAAGAGTAGTTAAAGAAGCAACCTGTTTTATATGTCTTAATTTCATTTAAGGTCAGTCATTCATTTATCAGACATTTAACATTCAATATTAGTTAAAATAATTAAAATATATATGCTATTTATTTAATATGTAATATGTATTAATAACATATTATTAAATTATTATACTACAAATGATTATATTTACTATTATATGTCACTAAAGTTCCAGAAACACATAGCTAATCTAATGAGAGAGAGAGATACTAACAAATACATGCAGGCCAACTAAAAAATGTCTTTTTTAAGTTTTCCTCTGATTTCCCCAGGTGCACTGTGGAATACTCACATACACACATGTGATGTGCACATGCATGCATACACACATACATGCATACCCATGAACACTCACACACATATGCACACACACACACAGTGACTAAATAAATGTTTTTGAAAAAGCAAATACTTGGTTATATAGAGTATGTAAAAGTACTGATCAGACTAAAGACAAATATTCTTGTGTGTATACATATTTGAGATGAATTCTGTAAGGCCAAGGTTAGACTTGACCAAACTTTAGTCAGGATTGGAAATGTACAAGTAGGCCTGAACTTTGCCTGAATTTTCTCGGAAATCTTAGTCCAGAGACAATTTTGGGAATAGCCACAAAAGTTATACCCAGATAAGAATAGTTTCAGCTACACATTCAGCACTCCCCATCCATGAGATAACCCACTTGGAATGTACCTTTACCTTTTCACCCTGCCTAACTGATGTCATTGCTAGTAACCAATCAGTTTAAAGGTTATGTGGTTGCTAATAAAAGAGTTTATAAGCAAGTTTGAAAATCCCCTCGGTGTGGCCTCCTGCCCTCTGCATGGGGACTCTATGGAGGTCCACCCCGACGCATAGGAAGGATGCATCGATACAATAAACCTCATGCTCTTGCAACAATTCGTGCCTCAGTGTCTCTCTCTCGGGGTCTCACCTGATAAAGAAGACCCAGAGTGGGCTCCTCATAGTCTCCCTGTGGCTTCTCAATTCCACTCCCTGGTTCTAAGCGAATGATCTAGATTTTATGAACTTGTTCTACAAGTACCTATCTTGCTCTGGAAGGATCACAATTTCTATAAAATACCCAGTGCTTTATTTTTCCTGTTTTTGCAGAAAGTAATAAGCTGATGAAGAAATTTAAATGGAGATACAACGATACAGTATAATAAATAAAATATAATTAATAAAACGGCAAAAAACCTAAATATGCAGAAATGAAATCCCAACATTTAAACTTATTGAGGGTTACGTAGTTATTACCACATATTTTTATTTTTATAAAAATTTAAAATATATACGTTTTTATAAAAATTGTAAAATGATTTTTATATCATAGATATGTTTGAAAATACATATTTAGGCAAGTATAGGATAATAGTTATTTTCTAATATTAAAATAAATCCCAGACCTCTTGATTTTTTAATAAATAATACTTGACAACATTAATATTTTAAAATCACTTTGTCTGTATGCAACTACACAGCACACTTCACCTGTGACCAGCTATCAGGACATAGTTTACTCTTTAAACTGTCTAAAATATCATTCTTTTGTCTTTTAAATGCCATGGTATGACCTCAAAAGACAACAGAGCATGACTGTGCCCAGGCAGTGACGCAAAACTACTGGTGACTCAGGCACCTGTGCAGGGAATACAACAGCCTCTGAGATATCCATTTCATTCGGCTCCAACCTTGTTGCCGTATGGCTGAATACAGGTACATGCTGACACACCTTGAAAGATCAAAGGCAGTGTTGTCTCTGTGACACATATTCAAATACTTTTAGATTTGAAATAATGAGAAGAAGGGCTTCCAATGTTTGTTCCATGTGATTTGTATACGAAACACAATCAATGACATTTCCTGAAAGGAAAAGCAAGCGAAGGACCTAGACACATTCAGCCTAATGATTCATACCAACAAAACCCATCCTCTAATGCAGGAGTGACACTCTCTGAAGCACCACGGTCATCACACTCTGTACTTTCTAAGCACAGGGGCTGCTGCACTGTGTTTCCTGAAATATTAGTCCATTCATTTCCCTGTATAATAAAAGTGACACTGAAAGGTTAATGATGTGAGACTCTGCAGGCAAAATGAAGTGACTATCATTTTTGTGCAGACAAGACTGCACTAATGCAATATGAAAAACCAGGGTGGGTAGTGTATAAGGTGGAGATTCAGTTTATGATGCATCGTAACCAGCAGGGGCTCCACTCTGCGTGGTAGCATGTACTAGTGTGTATGGTTATTGACATCTAAGAGGATTTGATGATATAATCAAGGGAGAAACTTAGTTGGCTTATAGTATGTTCTGTATTATAATGTATCTTTGAATTTGACAATCCCTGAAATAAAAGCAATCCATAAGTATGCCTCTATGTGATTTCTGTCATACTATAAAGTATGCCTTTTTATGAACACAGGACCACATAAAGATTTTAAATATCATTCCTCTTCGAATTTCAGCAGAAGTGTATATGTTGCCTTTAGGGAATGTCTAAGTATTCAAAGGTGCAACTTTCTCTTAAAAGGGTTTAAAGTAGTTACAGAATCTATAAAGATCTAATTATAGAACCTTTTACTACAGTGAATAGAAAGCTTATTAATATTTCAATTCAGTTAAAGCATTTGCTTAACTTATAAAGTGTAATAACTATAGTGCAATTAAATAATGAAGAGGAGAGAAACAGGAACTGCCTTTGTAGTCACCATGCATCATTTATATGTAATTATGAGTAATCCCCTCTAACAACAAATTATAATCATAAAAACAGGGAACTCTCAGCACTTCATTTAACATGGTGAAGGAAGTCCTGACCAAGGCAATTAGGTGTGAAACAAGTTAACAGATCTAGACAGGACTGCACAGGAACAAACTTATTCCCAACTTGCACCTGATATAATCCTGAAAATAACAAACCCTAAAAGAACAGAAAACAGATCTTAGACTGACAATCAGGTTCAGCAAAGTTTCTGACATCATTAGGGAAAACATTATTTTAAAAGTGTAGAAATGAATCAATCCAAAAATAAAGTTGAAATGTGATTTTACTTAAACATCGAACTATTTAAAAGTAAATTTACCAAGATACTTGTAACATATAGAGCAAGAAGATTTTTAAAAAGTGTTCAAAAATTAAACGTAATATAAGTTAACACAAAAACTTATCATGTCCCTAAACTGGAAAACTCAGTTTTGTTAAGATGACAGTACCCAGTAAATAAACGTACAGACTGATCACAATTTCTATAAAATACCCAGGTGCTTTATTTTTCCTGTTTTTGCAGAAAGTAATAAGCTGATGAAGAAATTTAAATGGAGACACAATGATACAGTATAATAAATAAAATATAATTAATAAAACGACAAAAAACCTAAATATGCAGAAATGAAATCCCAACATTTAAACTTATTGAGGTTTATGTAGTTATTACCACATATTTTTATTTTTATAAAAATTTAAAATATATATGTTTTTATAAAAATTGTAAAATGATTTTTATATCATAGATATGTTTGAAAATACATATTTAGGCAAGTATAGGATAATAGTTATTTTCTAAAATTAAAATAAATCCCAGAACTCTTGATTTTTTTAATAAATAATACTTGACCATTTGTGGGCATGTTGCATATAAAATATGCAAATTATATACCAAGAACTGAGCACAAACATGCCTAAATCATGCAATTAGCCTAGTTCTTAAAATACCGATTTAATTTCATCTTTCCAATTTTACATCTATTTTACATATACTACTAAGACTTGCTAATCTTAGAAGAAGAAATAAAAAACCCTAGCAAATTCTCATATCTATCCAAAACTAAATGAATTTCGTGCAGAATCATATTTAGGTAATTCTTAGAAGGTTTACATTCTCCAATTGAGGGCTCTAATTTAAATGATTTTGGTACTCAAAGAAACTTTAACAAATTATCACATAGAGAGAATAGAGGAAGTCCCCATATCAAATGTGTACAACTGCATGTACTCATAAGTATATATGTCACCACATGAGAGAAATTAGCACATCCATAACTTCTTATATTAAAATTTTCCTTTCTACTTTGTATGTGTGTATGTATGCAATAAAAATACTTAGTGTCTACCCTCGTAGCAAATTTCAAGCATACAATATGGTATTTGTCATATATGTCATATATGAGATATCAAGACACACACACACACAAACACTGATTGACTTCACTTTTATGTAGAATCTGAAATATTGAAATTCACAGAAGCATATTAGCAGAGTGGTTTCCAGGGGCTAGGGAGAAGAGCGTCATGGGGTGAGTCTATCTGAGAGTAAGAAGTTTCAGATGTAGCATACTGAGAGAAAGAAGAGAAAAGATTGAAGTAATATATTCTTCCTTGTGAAGCACAGCTGAGACTGATTGCTTGTATGATGTCACTAAGCTGCAGTAATGCTCAGGAGCCATTCCTTCCTAATATGGCCAGCAAGCACACACTAACAACAGCACCACCAGACTTGTGGATAGCAGCAAACATTCACAGACTCACTTTTCCAACAAAGCTTTTCACAGCTGCTTCTGCTTCTTAGGGTACATGTCTGGGACTTTTATCCCATGATTTTATTGAAAGTTATCTTGACAATATCGACAATGCTTCTTGCTGATATAGTTAATATTCCCTACACACCTTGTACATGTTCTTAGCAGTCCTGAAAGTCCTCAATCCTTGGTCACCATGACTTAAAGGCTTATTACTTTACTATTTATTCTCTTTTGTGGATCCATTCTTCCAGTTAGTGCTTAGACCTAGAACACTGGGTCATGGCTCCCACACCCTAATTTTCTGAAGCATCATGAACTTCGCCTGGTATCATCTGGACTTCACTTGCTTATTTGATAGATTACTTTTTGTCTACTCATAGTAGTATGTAAGCTCCATGAGTCGCAATATACAAAAATAATGTTTAAAAATAATTCACAGATTGTCGAACAGAGAGATGGGTGGGGGATAAATGGAACAGAAAAACAGTGTGGAATGGATGCATGCAAGCATCAATCCTTCATTCCCAAGAAAAATGGTTACTTGATGTAGTAAAGAATAACTATTGAAAGTTTTATTTTGTGCAAGATTTAGTCTGCTGTGTCTACTTATAGCCTCTCCCTGCATTCCATATCCTAAGCCAATTGCATTAGAAATGTTGACTACAAATACCACCATAGCCTTCCAACATGCAAAGTTAACCTACATTTGGGAGAGAAACAATTCTTTATGTGATATTTGCTAGGACTATAGAGCCTTGATGGAGGAACAAGGACACCAGGGACTTAATGACCCTCTCTGTGATCAGCAATGCTGCTATCATGAGGACATAGCACTGCTTTCACTGTGCTTAAAGTAATAACGCCTTCCTTCCTTCCTTCCTTCCTTTCCTTCCTTCCTTTCTTTTTCCTTCCTTCCTTTCCTTTCTTTCTTCCTTTTTCCTTCCTTCCTTCCCTTCCCTTTTCCTCCCTCCCTCCCTCCCTTCCTTCCTTCCTTTTTCTTTTTCCTGAGTTTTCTGGAAGCCTTCAGTTAGCATCACACCTGATTTCAGTCTCACAGCATATCCCCATGAGATTGTCTAAGACTTCTGTTCTTTTTGACTCTTAGCTGGTGGCGCTGCTGAGATTGCTTTGAACTCGGGCTCTTCTGATCTTCACTCAGTGCTACCTTGTTGACTGCCATGCATCCTGTTCTCCCTCCTTGGCTGGACAGCTTCAGTATCTCAGTAGCTTTAGTGAGGAAGCTACACCATTATAACAGCCATAACTAGAGCTTAGAACCAAGGAGTTTGAGAAACAGACTTAATATAGGCCAGGTCTCTGGAAGAAATGCTAATGTTGGTAAAATTCGCATTTCACAGTGAAATCTCCTGGCTGTGTGAACCTGAGAAAATCAGTGAGGATGCGTGGCTTTATGCTGATTGGTTTATTTACTTAATGGAATGCTCATTGTTTTCCTGTTTTCTAAATTTCTAATTTGAAGTAATAGAAAAATAAAGAGAAATTTGGATATTTAAGCAGATGCATTTATTAGTACTAGGAAACATGATAAATATTTAGAGCAGAGGTAAATTTGGTAAATTAAGAAAATGATATAGTCACTTGCTCAAAACTGAAATAGCCAAGTGAAGTACATGCTTGTAATCTCAGCACGGAGGAGGCTGAAAGTGCAGCATGAGTTCAAGGCCAACCTTTTTATGTTTTTCAATGTATTTACCAAGTTTGCCTTCCCAACAATCAAATGTAAAATGTAAATACCCAAACCAAACAACCAACCAAATAAAAATCTATCTGAATACCAAGCATGAGTTAAAGGGTCCTTGTCTCTAACTGAGCCTTCTTTGATTATTCTTATGCAATTTACTAAATCTGTTTTAGCTGGTATTTCTTCTTCTTTGTCTTCTAAGGGGAATAGCAACAGCTCTTACATTAGAGAGTTGTTCTAAAGACTGAATTAAATAATCCAGGCAAAATACTGAGCATAACGCCTGGCTCATAGTAACTGCTCATTGTTTGTCTTCATTGTCTTCACCACTATTATAATTAATCAGATATAATTAATACAGATTTATTTACAAATAAAGATTTCGTTAACTTTTGTGAACATTTCTTCAGTAGTCTGACATACATTTCAGTGGTGAGTTCTAGTGAGTGGTAGTTTCTAGTGGAAACTAGGCATTAAGTAAATAACACTAAGTGTTGGCTATGAACCAATGACTACGCTGTATTTCTCCTAATGCTGGACAGCACGAGGCTGTTTATTAAGTGAAGAATGCACCAGCCAGTGCTAAGCACTCATGAGAAAGCAATTAAAGGTTTTATGCTTTCCATTGTCATGGCAGTGATACCAGATGCACTTTCAATAAGAATAATTTGGAAACTGTCCTTTCTTGCTTTTATTGGTAAGTACATGTTTGAAGAACATGTCTGAATCTGTTGTCTTCTTAGCAGATAAAGCCAGCTTCATATGACATGGTTACAGAATAGTGAAGAGATCCATCCTACGTCAAACACACATTCTACGTGGTGATGTTCTTCCATCACAGACTGTGAGAGCTAAAAAAAAAAAAATAAATCCTAACCAGAAAGGTAGATATTAAATAGCATGGAGTCTAACATTGTCAGAAACACATGTCTGTGTTTGTGTGGGGATAGAACGTAAATTTTGTGTTACAGGTATAATGCAAGTGTTATTTACTATCGAATCTCTGTAATGAATGGCTTAGTGGAAAGGGACTGGATTGGAAGTTTCAGGAACAGAGTAGTAGTCAGTCATGGCTTTTTGATGAGACGTCTGACAGGCAGGTTTTGGGTTTTATTTGCAATGTGTCTGTCTGCTTGTAGCTATAAAATCCTAAGTTTCTAATATTCATCCACCAACACAATCTGTTGCTTTGTTAGTGTCATTCTCCCAAAGCATCACCAAGGACCACAATCAACTCTATTATCTGAGTTAGAATTATCCCACCCCAGCTCTGTCCACAGGGAGACCATATCAAATCAGCATTCGCAATGAGGGTGTGCTGCACGCAGCTTCCAGCTCTGTCTCCACGTGAATGACTCGCTGTCACTGCAAATTGAAACTGCACAGGGTCCAGAGCTATCCTGCCCAGGATTTCCCTTTCATTGTCATATGGCCAGCTAGTGTCAGAGTGCCTGGCAAGGCCACAGCAGGTATTTGACTGCATTATTCAAAACTAATTAAATCTTGTTATCCATACAGACAAAGCCACCATTCTTGGATGGTAAAGGAGAAAAAAATAAAAAAGAAAGCAAGAAATATGTCATGTGATAAATTCTGTCTCTATAAGCTACATGTGCACATAGATTATTGTATAGAAATATACACATATTTTAGCTAAATGAAGGAGAGTTGTTTTCTGTATATGTTTCACCCACAATTCTAAGATCAGGAAGTTATGAAAAGTTATGGTTGATCTGTTGGCATGGTTATGTCATAGACTAGAATCATCATGTTAGTTGCTATTAATTGTGTAGAATTTTTTAAATTCCTTGGTTGGCCTTAATAGCTCTAATTCACAAATGCTGATCATATTGAATACTTAATACATAACATGATTATAAAAGCTAACAAGCTAACATTCTCCAAGGGTTCTTCAAGTCCTAATGCAAAACATTCTGTAATATCTGTGCTAATAAGTGGAAGGGTGGTAGTGTCCCCTCCCCAAATAACGTGATTCTTCCTTAAAATTCTCACAACCTTTGATTTGGAGATGTTTGTAAGCCTTAAAACGATTTCATATTTTTAATGTAAGAATATAAACATAAGCACAAAGTGTGAATATAAGCACACAGGTGTATAGATTAGAACAGAACTACATAGATGTAAAGATCCATGGTAAAGTGTAATGGGAAAACCCCGTTCAGGAGAATAGAATTTCTGGCTTATATAGGGGACTAACATCCTCGTTGGGGCTGGTTTTCACTTACCCAAGGTACTACCCCTAGGAAGGTGGATTCACCTTAAATCATGCTAAAGAAATAGGGGGAATATTTATTCCTTTAATGAGATAATATACTTTTCCTTCCCAGAACTCTCCCTTCCTCTTCTCTCTCCCTCCCTCTCTCTTTCTCTCATACACACACACACACACACACACACACACACACACACACACACACACACACACAGAGTGATCTTAATCCCTACAAGGTACCATGAGGCTGTCATAGATTTCATTGGGTTTGCCACTATCCTATCTAAAAAGACTGCAATTTTTTCTTTTTCTTTTTTCCATCTTTCTTTTGGATTCTGGCCAGAACCTAAGTGGTTTTTTTCCTGGTACTTTGGGCTTCCTTTCTCTTTCTCTAAAGCTTTCCTTCCTGCCATGTCACTTTTTATCTATTACGTGTCTGGTCTGCTTAACTCAAGTGGAGATGCTGAGACTTACAGCCTGCTGTACTAAGGTTTCTCTAATTTAAAGTCATAAAATTGTGCTGGTGCTTCTGTTTGGGTCCATTTTTATTAATGAGACTAAGCATTGCAAATGAGGACACCAGTTTCCCCAATATCTTCTAACAACTGTAAAAAGATTTCCCATAATTCTGATAGTATGATGACCCTAAACTTTAATACCCACAAGAGGAACTTCCAATGTTGCATTTAAATGTTAGAGCTCTAGAACAGGGTAACCACAAATAAGTAAAGGGTCACTTCTTAGGTGAGGATAGATTTATTGGTTCAATGCAGTGTTACAAGCTGGAGGCTGTGCCTTTTCAAAGAGTAACTTTGATGAACATAACATACTGACTATCCTGTTATTTCAAAGTACAATATAATAAAGCTATTCACCACTATCCATAAAGACACAGTGCTTGGAAGTCTTTCTTCTGTGTCTGGCATGACTTTGCTTCATGTTTCCAAAATATCTTCTCTGGCCTGCCTAGGGCTAGCACACAGTGAGCTGTCCTGGCTGTAGAGGGGGCAGATTCTCTAGGCTTCACATTCTCTCTCCACGTGCTGGCTAAACTGAGGCCTCTAATCATGACTCTGGGTTTCTGGTGTTTTATCTATGCTGTTGTCACTGGGATTCTTCAGCTAATTAATCCCCTGGTTATACAAATTCAGCCATGTTTCAAAAGTGATCCTCATAAATCACCGTAGGCAGAAATGCTTGTTCAGGAAAAGAAAAATCTGTTAAGGGAGGGCTCCATTAGGAAGTTCCTCAGCTAAAGGCAAGAGGATGGAGAGGAGGAGGCTGGAAACCCATGCTGGCAACTCTAATCCCTGGCATTTCACCCCTCATGTACCCCTCGCTCAACCTGGCCTCGGCCCTTCTGCCTGACTCCTTTCACCATGGTTCCTGGAACAGCACAGGGAATTTCATCTCCTAATGAAAAATGGAGCATTTGAATTGTTTGCTGGACTAACTGCACCCAAACTCAAACAAAATCACACCAAAGCAGGGACCCCACAAAGTGCTTTTGTAGTAAGTTGCAGCAGACTAGAATGCTTTTGTTCTCGGCTAAGGGAATTTCAGCATCAGCAACCAAGGGACTTTAATTGTTTGTTTATGTCTGGAAGGACTGAGGAGGGACACTCCAGTCCTCAGGCTTTAATGAAGGCTGAAAGAGGACATTGATGGTGACACAGAGTACTGTTTTGATAATCTCTTTCCTCACAAACCCTCCATCCTCAAAAGGATTACAGGTAATTTGAAGGCTGATGCTGGAGGCAAATGAAGGGGAACAGCTTTTGTCTATGCTCCTAGACAAATTCCTCTCTACAAGAGCCTACCTTTTCTTCTCTTCCTTCTCAACAAAGCACCTATTCATTTTAACATAATTATTGTTCCTAGTAAAATAGATGTTCTATGGATGTTTTCTGGTGGCAATGTACACTAGTGCTTTTGTTGGGTACCAATTGATGCCTCTGTAGTCAATTCAGTTAGTAAAATGTCTGCTCCTCAATGGTCCTTTTACTTGAATCATTTCTATGCTGTGTGTTCATTACAGTTCTCAGAATTCCTCATACTTGACACACGGGAATTTAAATGGAATATTTGTGTCATTTTAACTATTTTAGATAATCAGGTTGTCAAAAGAGACAAAGTATTTTTTGTTTGTTTCTTGTAAGCTGACCTTTGTCCAGTGACGGAAAGAAAGGCATCCACAGAACTAACTTCTACAGGAAAATATGAGCTAGAATGAGCATTCAGGTTTTTAGACAGGGCCATACTTGCATGCTTGAGTTTTGTATCAAAGAAAAAATTTCTTACTTAGACCAGCACAACCACTTTGAGTTCAATGTGCTGTGTATTGAAATCTCCTTCTCTGGACAGTCCCTCCACCACGAGACTCCTGTCAACACATGGGATATTTCAGAAAAAGAGGCTTGTGAGCTGTAGAATCTGATATACTGTCTTTTTATATGATAATTTAGCATTTGTCAATTAAAATATAGAGTCACAATTTATCTCCTCAAAGAATATGCATTTAAATATTACAATTTTAGATCTCGGTCATTGCAGGTAAGTGTTCAGAATGCGCTACTTCCTACTAAAACCATCAAAAGCTGAAGGGATGACAGTGCTCCAGAAACCTCGCACAGGTAACAATGATGGGTGGCTCAAGACCACAGAGAGGTGAGGTGCCTACTACTCTGTAGACAATGCTGATGACCACGTGTCACCTACAGGTGCTTGCCAAGCTGACTGAACATTGGGCCAAGACAGAGTCACAGCATTAACAGGAACCTACAGCTTTCCTTGTGCCAGCATGCTTCCACACATAGCTAAACATGTTGTATGCACCAACACTTAAGGCTAACACATCACTGCCTGCTAGGATCACCTATGTCCTCATTTTAATCAGAAGAAAACTTATGTGCAAGGTTACATGTAGTATTGTCTTTGGTCCAGCAATTCTACTCCTGGGTATACACACAAAAGAACCAAAGTCAGAGACTCAGGTAGACACTTGTATGGCAACACTCAAATTGGCATTGTTCAGGATAAGCCAAAAGATGGAAGCAACCAAATATCTAAGGATAAATATATGCACTAGCAAAATGTGCTATACACATACAGTGTAGTTTTAACCCTGTAAAAAAAAGAAACAGGCATTGAATTCTAGCACATAGGAACTGAGTCAAAAGCATCTTGAATTTGAAACCTACCTAAGGTACCCTTATCTCAGAAACACTCTTCCTCCTCTACCAACACCAATAATAATGATCATAATAATAAAAATGATGATGACGACAATAATAATAATGATAATAATAATAATAATAATAATAATAATAGAATCAAATACCCTATGGCATAGATTAGTCTTGAAGATATTAAGGGAAATAAGCTAGATATAGAAAAAAAACCTACATTTTGTTTATATGTAGTAACTACAAGAGACAAATCCATAATTAACAGAAACAAAAAATATGAGTCTTGACAGAGTAGAGTGTTCCTAGTTAATAGGCCATCAGCCCTTTGTTTATGGCTGCAGCTGAATAGATGAATGAGGCTATTTGTGAGGAGGGTGGTTTGCTTTGGCTCACAGCTAGGGCGGCTGGGACACCCAAGAGCCTGGTACTATAGAAGGCCTTGGCGGATTCAACCCAAGGCAGAGCAGAGTGCAAGTGGACCCCACAGAAGATGTGAGAATGGGAAGTGGCTCTGTGACTGCAATCACCCAAGCATGAATCTGCTCTTCAAGGAAAGGCATCGATTTCCGCAGTCGTTTTCTGAAAAGCCACCCTCCCAACACTTCTTCATGGCCAAAATCAGATCTCAACATGGGTCTCATTCTTGGGCCATGGGATGGACGCAGCATTTCAGTTGGAGATGATGAAACATTTTGGGAAATGGATGATGGTGACAGCTTTACATGATAAATGTACCAAATACAATAATTTGTACATTAAAACAGCTAACATGGGAACTTCTATGATATTACACTATATATATATATCTGTGTGTATGTATATACATATATATACATATATAGAGATATAGATATATGCATACACAAATTATACATAATAAGACATATATAAAATTTATGCGGTTATATACTGCAAAGAAGTGGAATGTCCTGCTCATTACAGCAAGTTTGGAGCTCAGTGGAATGAATATAGCTGACCACTCAAGCAGGCTCCTGCAGGGGACCTTGCTCTTGCTCTTGACTGTGAGCCAGAAGACTCATGATCAGGCTGCATCGCTTCCATCAGCTGTTCTGGTTGTGGATACAGCAATGTACAAAGTTCATCATGCCTGGCCACAGCTCCTCCTGGGGCGTATGGCAGTCTGCAAGCCCACTTTTCAGCCTGCCTTGACTCTTAATCTCCTTCCAATCCACTTTGCTTGGCTTTACCTTGGTAGAGCACTTGCTCTACCTCACAAACTGCCTGGGTCCCTCCCTGAACCTCTAGGTGCTAAAGATCATCTTTCAAAGTCCACTTCATTTGGATGGACAGAAACAAAGGTAGGGTCAAAGGATCATTCCAATGCAGCTGAAACTTTTGATTTTTTCCCCTCTAGTTAGTTTCTTACTAAGGATGATTACAGATGACATTCTTTGAAGCTAATATGTATATTTAACACTTGACATAAATCTGTCTTGCTAATATTATTGCGTATCCCTAATAAGAAAGGAAGAGATTGCACTTTATATTTCCTTGAGTTCTTAGTAGAGAGCAGTAGACATGCAGGCATGCAGTAAACAAGAATGTAATGCATGTCATGTAAACGGGTACCTGGGGGAAATTCGACACAATGGCCATAGTATTGATATGAATACTGAGATTCAGAAAGGTCTAGAGGGTTTCTCTAAACAATTTTTTTTTCTAGTAAATAAACTGGAATGATATTATACCATAACAATACTAATAGAGTCAATTCTTAAAGCGCTTCTGCAGCATGAGCATCTGTGTAAAGAAAGGCACATTTAAAAGCTCCCAGTGGGACTGATCAATCATTGTCACTTTCAGAATTGGTCTCTAAACTTGAGCATCTCATACAGGGTTCACAAAGAATGAACATATTGTTCCCCCTGCAATTGTACTGTGTGTCAAGTGACAATATCATCCATCACCACAGAGTCACACTAACTGAAAGCTGAACTTGCACAAGTTGTACTCACAGGGCCTCTTAGGGTTTGTGATTATTTGCCATGCCTTAAAGCCACAGCCTTAACGGATGTCTTGCTGGCTTCCCCTTTGTGTACCCATGCTAGGTTCATCAAGTAAGATGCAGCAACTTAAGAAACAATGAACTTTTATTTCCAGTGGTTCACGTTGAAATTGAAATATGTGTGTGTATGTGTGTGTGTGTGTGTGCGCGCGCACATATATACATACATATATGTGTACATATATATGTATATACACATGAAGAAATTTCATTTATATTCAGGAGCTGGTCCTCTATATCATAGAGATTTTAGTAATTCATAGTTGTTGAAATATATCAGGATTTGGACAACTCTGACCAGAAAGGAAAATAAAGTCTCTAGTCCCAAAAAGGAGTCTGAGGCTGATGACAAAGGCTTCTAAGCAGTTCCCAGGGGCTCACAGGGGCCTTGTTTCAATATCCACTTACAAAATGATGCTGAACTCTGTTCAGCCCTTCCTGAGCATCAATCAGAGAAAATGGCCTTGAGAACTAGGCATGCTGGCCATTCCCTGCTGGACATTTGAGGCACAGTCTGACCATAAAGAGTCATTCCTGTGAAGCATATGTCATCCCTGATTTAGGATGGAACATCGGGCTTCCTCTTAACTGCAGTGGTCCCAAGGGCTTCTGGGATCCATTGAAGCTCTCTGGGCTTTGACAACCAATTGAATAGGCCTTAAGAGATACTCCAAAGATCATGCTTATTTTATGGTATCTATGCTTACCTTAGGGGCATGATGAATATGTTTTGGAACAGAAACCCCAGAATTACTTAGCACAGTGCTAACCTGGGCAGATGGGTGCTTGCAGTAAATGGTGATATAGAGATATTTTGCAGACACTGCCTCTGAGATCTGGGAAATCAAGGGTACATGAACTTATTTAAAACATTATGGGATATGTTGTTATTTTACTTAGCTATCTATTTTTTGGTAAGTTGATTGTGTGGGTTCTCCATCACAAACTTTGAAGTTGACCCCAGTCAAATATCAGGGTTAGACAAGCCCTGGCTGCGGCATTGCTGTTCGCATCGCACTTAGTAATGATCTCCTATGACAGTTTTAAACAGAAATCAGATTTTATTTTAAAATATTGTTATATTGGCAAGACAGCTAAACAGATTTTTTCATTTCAGTTAAAATGTCAAATGGTGTGTCAAGGCAAAGCCTCTTTTCAGTGAATAACATTTAATTAGTAAACGCTCAGAAAATGAAACAAATGAAGACGAGTCTTATAGAGTTCATAAATAAGAAACACACACTATAGTTCCACATGATTTGAGCTATCTTTGATCTATTTTTAACTCTGCTTTGGTGCTTAAGAAAAACTCAAAGGGAAAATGATTCAATAAAAAAGCAATATCCGCAAGGGACTACAGTCAAATAAAGCTGAGTTTGGAAACCAGTCACCTCTGCTGAACAAAGGCCCGGGATGGGTTTGGTAAGTCTTTAACATAACTATAAATATGAATGGGACTTCAGAGTCATCTATGATTATGGAGACATCTTGAGCTTTATTCAAAAGGAAATTTCAAACAGACTTTGATGTATTTCATTAAAAAAGGTGGTTAAAGAGAGTAATGGTATTTTCAAACAATCTGAAATCATGGATTTGAGAGATCTTGCTTTGCTTTATTGTAAAAATAATTCAATATATGCATTTAGTATCTGCAGTAGAATTACAAAAATCCCTTTGTTCAAATAGTTCCATTATTCTATTATTTAGAAATTGTCATTTATATTAGAAACTACAGAGCATACGATATAAGATTGCTGTTTTAAAGCTATCATTATTCTGAAATTTATGCAGCATTCTATCTAGTAGTAAGCTTAAATTCCTATACTAATCTGTTTCTGTAAAAGTGGCATCCTACATTCTCTTGCACTATAAAAATAATTTGAAATAATAGAATAAAATCTCTTTATTCACAGTGGCTTTCTTCTTGTCAGCCTCACTAATCTCATACCAAATGTTAAACTATTCTAATCTCTTAGACCGCTCAGTCCAGTCTGCCACACACACATCAGTATACATATCACACACATTCATAGCTCATACCGCACAACTTATTTATTACAACACAGCATACAAAATGTTCACCTTATAGCACACATACATCATCATCATCATAATCATAAGCAATAACTATAACTATAGCTGTTTAATAATTTATTTTCAGCCTCCTGGCAAGGTAGATATTCTCTATATAGTAGGTGTTCAATAGATTAATGAAAATTTGCTTTAGAATTCAAAATTCTTTAAAATCTTTTCAATTAGAATATTTTAATAATTTGGAATTGAAGTTGGCTTGAATAATGTTTTTCTGTAAACAGTTGGAGATTAAATAGACTATGTTTTCTAACAAATGTTTTTTGATTCTCCAGGAAGCTGACTTGGATATGGAATATAACGTGAGCATCGTAAAGGGGGACGGGCAGGATTCTCTCAACAGGCCTAAAGATAGGGACACAGACAGATGACACAGAGAGGAAGGTGATAAGTTGGAGATGAATGTTTTGGCTATAGATCATATACAGACACATTCAGATATAGAAGTAGGTGGTGCAAAGGAACTTATGAAGGCAACTGGCTCACCTAACTATTTAGGCAGAGAAATCCCATTATAGGCTATCTGCTAGCTGGGAACACAGAGAAGAGAAATGACACATTTCAAGTCCCAAAGGCTTAGACTTTTGATGCTAATGATTTAACCATAGTCTGAGATCAAAGACTGAAGATCCAAGGGCTACTTGTTTAAGTCTTAGAAGCCAGAAGCCAGAAGAGAGTCCAGGGACCAAATGTCTGAGAGCAGACAGAAGGCAATCTCCTGACTCCAGGACAGAGAATGAGAGAAAGGAAATCCTTTTCTTCAGATTCTCTGTGAGCCAAGCCAGCTGGATGTCACTACACTGAGGATGGAGCTTTCCCATTCAGTCCACCAATGCAGATCAGTCTCCTTTGGACTCACTATCACAAGGAAACCCAGAATAAATGCTTTGCTAGTCTGCCTGATATCCTGTAAAACACCTAAAGTTAACCATGGCAGGGAAGGCAAAATTTCTATATGTAATATCTCAATTGTATAAAATTCTCATAGGAAGGAAAGCATACATAACAATGGTTAGTGTTATCTCTGGGTGGTTTAAATCTTTGCCTGTACCCTCTCTCGTGTTGACAATATTTAGTGTCCTGAATGTCAGTGTCTCATTTGACGCTGATATTCAACTGTGATGACTTGGACCATGTCTTCACTTACCTCCATATCTTACCCCTATATACCTGTTCTTGTGGGTCTGATACTCCTCTCATGTTACCTGGCCAGGTATACAACATTTCAGACACTTGGCTCAACCACTCTTGCCTATTAAAATTGGATCTGATCTATTTTGTGAATTTAGAGTGACCAACTCTAACAAGGGCTTAGCATTTCCAATTGCTCCTCATCTGGGAGACGACATTTTCATTGCTTGAAGGGAAAGAAAGCCATGTGTCATAATGTCTCCAGCGTTAAACATGCTACAGAATAAACACTGCTGTATGTAGAAACTAACATGATAAGGTTAGATAGTTGTTTGTGGAAAGACTGTAGTGAGGTACAATGTTCTGGGCATGATTCCTGGGCTCTGCAAATTAAAATCAGCTTTCCTTATTGGTATGATGTATACTGGAGGTGTTTAGCAAGTGACAGAATGAGTAATGTTAAGATCTTTGCAGGTTTAGGAAGATTGTCATCAACTATCATTCTTATGTGAAAGGTGTCAGATTCTGGAAAATTCTACATTTTAGTGTTTCAAGTTTATTGCCCAGGGTTCAAGGTATAAAGCACTGTGAGTCCCATATCCACATTAGAAAGGCCATGTTTTCTGAAATGACCTGGAGATGGATTCTTACTGCCCCTTACCTTTCTTTGGTGTACCTGTGCTCTCCCACTTAATCAGATTTATACTTGTAACCAATACTCTGAAAGTAGAGACGGGCTCTATCTAGCATATACATGGTCCATGAGACATCTCTGACTGTTGCAAATACTGGAAATGAGGCTGAATTGAGTGTAAAACTGGATTCAGTTAAACCACTGTACCGCCGTAAGTAAAAGATTTAGATAATTCGTGTCTTGCCCCATTTCTGGCCATCTGATGCTATCCATATTTATCAAAGAATTTTTTCTTGGCATACACATTGTAAATTAAATATGATGAGCCATTCTGGCATCCTGGTTGCACACCTGCTTCCCAGACCAAGTTTTATCATCTATTTTGATCATGGAAACTTTAAGGTAGGCACTTGGAGACTTAAAACAAGATGAACTTTTTTTCAAATATAACAAAAAAATTCAAGAAGGAGCTTAAAAAAAAAAACCAGACATCTACTAAACTTTGAAGAATGTGTCAAAATAATAAATTTTCCATTCTAAAGCAAGAGTCCAACAGTGTAGGTAAAGACTCCTATAGCCATCCCAAAAGGTGAATTTTATTTCTTCATTGGCAGGTTAAAAGAAAAAAAAAACTGTGTGGTGTTTGGAATTGGGGCACAAATGGTAAAGAATTAAAAGAGTAATCAATTCAGAGGAGACGGAACATTATGTTAGCAATTAATGCCTCTTCATGAAATAATAAAACAATTAGTGGGAACTTCAACAAGGGAACTAGCACACTGAAGTGGCAGCCACAGGGGGCTGGAAAGAGGGAAGGTGGAGGCACAAGTTTATAAAGGATCTCTGCACTAAGAGGATCCTAGAAAAGTCAGCATCCATAAGCACAGGAGACAGCTCTCTCCTCCAAAAATCCTTGAACTGGCATTACTTCCTGCATCAAACCCAGAACATCCAATGAAACACAAGGACATGTTTTTCCTTAAACAACATACTAGAAAGTGTTGATATATCTGAGCCTCCAGGAAATGGTAGGGACTCTGGACTCTTCATGATACTCAGAACGGTTTCTGAACTTTGGAGAGGACTCATGACTCCCTCCAATCAGGACTGCACCTGATAATGTAGAGCCTCCCAGGGAAAATGCTTTTCGACTGGCTTCACTGGGAATCAGGAGTAAAAGCTACATGGAACTCAGGCAATGTGCAGCCTCAGTCTTGACCACAGCTCAGGGGTCTATCAGGAGACTGCAGTTATAGTAAAGCCCAGCCCTGCGAAACCTAAACTCATTACCATGGTGACACAGGAAGCTCTCAATATTAACATCACTACCCTATGTAGATCTACCTCTTGATCTCCACGGAGGCCATTTTTCACCATCAGTAGACCACTCAAGGCAGTTATTTAAACCTTGATGTCTTTTCTGGTGCTATCAGATCCTTCTAAAATGCAAAGTCTGGCCCAGGAGTCTGGGTTGTGGACTTCAATTCTGTGCGACTAACAGGCTCTCCACATTCATGAATGATACCTTGGGCCACAGCCTCAATTTGAGTAACTAGAGTTTAGTGAATTATACTGTGGAGAGTAGGGGGCTCCTCCTCCATCATGCTGGTGAATACCAATATGCACACTGTGCTGCCTTCAGGATTCTCTCATGCAAACAGTTTTCCCTTGATGTCTCGCTGAGTTTAAAACAACAGCATCTGTCTTTTCACTCTCAACTGGGAGGAATATAAAAAGAGCTGTGCTCCCTAGACTTATATTTTTTTTAGTTTTGTGAACCATTTTCACTTTGCTTAGTTCAACTTAGCTAATGCCACTGGAAAATTTTGCAGAAAAATTGTAGACCACAAGGTTGTTGCAAGGGCCCAAGGATTCCCACGGCCTCCCTGGTGTCCTGTAGACATTAAAGGCCCACTTTCTTAGAATGAAACCTGAGAATAACATGGATGTACAGGTATGGAGCAGAATTCCTGGGGCTCCTCTTCTCCCCTAGGATCTGGTGATATCCATTTAAAAACTGTGTGAAAATTGGAGTCATGCATCCCTTTCTTTGTAAGGTTGTCAGGAGGATGAAATGAAGTGTTTGGCACTGTCTGTGAGCCACATCTCAGAAACACACATGGGAGCATTTCCTCAAAGGCTTTTGTGACAACCATTTTCTGATCTGGTTTGTTCTTGAGTGAATGTCAAATGAGGATGAAGCATTAAAGGGAAACATGCCCCACTTATATGGAGTGCTCACTCATCTATGTTAATATAAGCACAAAGGAAATTATAATGAAATAACTCACTTTGCCACTCAAATACACTTCTAATTCTCATGAAAACCTTTAGCTTGCCATACAATATGAACTGTGCTCCAGAATACCCTGGAACAATCCAGACCTCTCCCCCGTGGGCGTTAGAACTACATAATATTGTTTTTCATTTGTTTTTCCCGTGTACCCAATATTATATACACAGTACCACAATAAGCATGAATTTTCTTTCCTTTCTTTGCCTCCCCATTATGAAAAGAACATTTTTTGTCACCAGTGTAATCCTGAAAGAGTCAGTTTTTCCTTGGGTATTTAAAAATTAAAGGAAAACTAAAAGCATTTGTACATCTGCAAACTGCAAGGAATGCGAAATTTCCGTGCTTGACCTAACTCAGCAAAATAGGATGCACGACTTCTAACAATGTACACTGGGAGAAATACAGCTAATAAGTATTTGTTGCAATACCAGTTGTTGCTGGTATTTCAGGCTTGAGTTTTGGATCTAAAGTACTGGGTTTAAATCTACAATCTGCTACTTACTAACTCACCAAGTGACTTAGAAGACTTTGATAAACTATTCAACATTCTACTGACTCATCTGAAAACAGAGCCCAGCTCAGACTCCTGTACATTAAGTATGATTTCTATATAAGTTGCTCAATAGTCTTTGTTCCACTGTGTTTGAATATCCGTGGAGTGCATGTCTATCACTATGTATGTTTATATAAGAAATACATTTTTTCTCAGGTTTGCAACCCATGAGAGTAAAGTTAGAATATACCACTGATTTTTCATAGGTATGAATTGCTAGTACTTTCCAACTTTGTTTCATGCATTAATTCATTTGTACAGTAGGGAAAGGCATCTCCTGAGTATGACTTAAAGATGATTCAAGTCTCTCATTGCTGCTTTCAGAGCTTTTTGAACCTTCATCATTCTGCAACAAAATTCTTCCTTTGCTAAATCCATCATTTCAAAAAATAATACTGAAGTCATTTTGTTATAATGTATCTCCATGTGAATTTAAGGATAGAAATACATTTTAATGGTTTATCATATAGAATAAGCCACACAATGAGTAATAAAGCATTGCATATTTCAACTGATAAATGAGTAGATTTTAAATATTTTCACCACAGGAAAAAAAATATGTGATGTGGATATTTTTTCACTTATATTATAATCCAATCAAAATTTCACATTGTGTCACATAAATAATGATTTTTTTTCAATGAAAAATAAAATAATTTAGTCATGCAAATTTCCATTATAAAAACTGGCCCACAGTGGTCACTGAGCAATAATTATTTTTAACTATTAATTGATAATCATTATGATGCTGTGGTTTAAATGTATCCAGTGTCCTCAAAAGTCCTAATGCTGGGACAGGCCTGGAGCTCAGGGTGGTGCAATTGGGGGGCAATGTGAACCTGTAGGAGGTAGAGTCTAAGACAGTATCTTTAGGTCACTGGGGACATGTGATGGAGGATTACAGAAGCTTGGTTCCTCCTATTGATGCCAGAGGCTTATTCTGATATGTTCCCACCAAATATACTGCCCTTGTCAGAGGCTTAAAGTGATGGGGTTACTTGATCTGCAGCTGAAAACCTCTAGATTGTGGATCAAAATAACCCTTTTCTATTTATAAGTTTGTTTATTACTTCATGTATCTCACTATATAATGCATGGCTAATATACAGGAAATTAAAGCCGGTCTCTAACCTCAAAAAATTAAGAGCAGAAGTTAGAATTAAGAGTTGTTTTGAAATTGTGGAGCTGAGTAAAATTTATATACACTATACAAATCATAGCTCTCCAAAAAAGTTCACTTTGAAACATTCTATGGCTTTTAAATTAGGCATTGCTATATAATAGACAGAGAGCAAATAGTTGCCCTAAAATTTTATTCATTTAGTATTTTACTCATATGGAAAGGCAATAGCAAATGCTATAGATAGACTTCCATGGGGAAGTGAGCATAGGGAAATAGAGTATCCGAGCCTTTCATGGAGACTAGGGCATCCTCAGGAGCAAGAGATCAGTAAACACACTTAAAGCATAGTATCCACTTTAGAAAACAGAAAAATTTAAAGTATATCTTAACACTCTACATAAAAAAATAAGAGAAACTTTTAAAATACATATTTGCCATACATTTTACATTTTTTTTCTTCATTACAAGCTTCTGGAAATTGATGTAGAATTTAGAATTGTAAGTACTATTTTTGCATTCACAAAACAAGGGCAGAATATTCTCTCTATTACCCCTCGTGTTAGTCCAGAACAATCAGAAACATTTCAAAAGACTGTCTATCACTTGAAGCATTCACTATGGGCTACAAGTAAAGAAATCCCTGGCCAGTGTGACAATTTGGAGTGTGTTATCCATTCTTGTGCTGTTTTCTTCCAGTAGGAAGAGAGCCACATACCTAATAAGGTACTTCCTCCCCTACGGATGGCTGGCCAACTGAAGTTTCAGATTTCATAAGCTTTAGAAAGACGTACTTTCAAATTTCATTAGGATAGTTTAAAAGGGAGGCTTTTAATGTAATAGACAAGTGGGAGAAAGAAAAATAATGCACATTCCACTGCAGGTTCTCAGCAAAGCATGCAGAGTCTGCTACCTCGCATTAACTTCCTGTCAACAAGAAAGTTCTTCTAATGAAATACAGCTCAGCATTTTTATTAACTGTAACATTTTCCCATTGACCAGTAGGCATCATCCTTAATTGTATTCTTAGCATACAAAATAAGGAATGGTGCTCTGGACAGCGAAAACAAGATTTATCATAACATTTTCTTCTCATCCTAATTCCAAAGATTAATTGGTGTTGGTTTCAGCATTTTCATAAGCCTTTGGAAAGCCCAGGAGGCCAGAAACTCAGCAATTGGGCTACTTTATTTATTGTACATATCCCATCATTACTCAGGGAAGTAAGCGGTATGTTCTTGTTGTCTTGTTAGTTATTGTTTGTGAAGAGCTTACACCTAATCAGACTGTCTGGGAATACTTAGGTCAATGCTTTCTGTTTTGTAGAGCACTCTGGCAATTCACAGAAGGTTGTTTTTAACAAGGATGTTCTCACACAAAATTTGTGATACTTTTCTGGTAGGATAATAACATTTTTCACTTGGATGTCTATATTAAAAGTTAACTGCATAAAGATGATGTGTTACACGTATTTTTTTAAATCTATTGCTTTTAAGAATAATTATATTTTTTCCATTAATATAATTGTTTATTTCCAGATGTTAGGTAAATACTTAAGGTCAATTTAACTGGTGTCCTATCCTCAGAAAGTAAAGAGAACAATAATCAAAATATCACCTCTCTAGTTCTTGGCAGATGCTAGACATGACATTCATGAACCATAACATAGATATGAACTGTATTCTTTGATGTGAAAATCACTCTGAGTGACTAGGAAGTGCATCTGAAATGTTACCCCATCCTGGCAATTGGTGCCGTGGGAATAGCACACCCATCTTTCCACCAAGGCCCTGTTTGTATTTGCTATAGGGGTCAGTTACATCAGCCCTTCTCTAAAGTTCCTGAAGACGCTGAGCTCTCATTCCAAAGTCTGTGTTGACCTCATTCAGCATGCAGACTCTGATCATCTCTTTAACCTGTCACTCATGTATGGCTGAATAATACTTGAATCACCCAGGATTGATGCTTTTAAGGGACCTTCATTGCAGGCCCATGGTTTAGATGAGCAAATAATTCAACTGCAAGGGTTATCTTGGTGTGACATTTGTACAATCAGTGAGCCATGGATGATGCCATGGGCCAGTGAGATTCACAGCTATACTGTGGCAGATGCTGTTTGATTGAGACAGCAGGGGCCCCTGGAAGCACATGCTATGTCCTCTACCCTAACTGCCCATTCTCAGGTTGAACGAAATGAAAATGCTATTGCAGTAAGTCAAATGTCTGAATATCAGCAATGTCATGTATTCTCTCCCATATCTTTAAAAGTACACACACAAGATGGGCGGTGGTGGCACATGCTTTTAATCCCAGCCCTTGGGAAGCAGAGGCAGTTGAATTTCTGTTAGTTCAAGGCCAGCTTGGACTACAGAATGAGTTCCAGGACAGCCATAGTTACAACAGAGAAAACCTCCCTCAAAAAAACAAAAGTATACATGCTGGGTAGCCTCACTCCAGTCAGTGTTCATTTTGATTTACACCTTTTAAGAACTCGTTTTTCAATTTTTAATTAATTTAAAGATGTAAAGCAATTTCCCCTGTGGTTTCACCCATTAACTGTAAAGATATGTCTTTTATGTTATAGTCTCTGATCTGTTTGTAGTTGCTTTTGAATTCTTCCGATCAATATAGACATCATTTCCCTTCTCTTTTCATCATCTCAACAAGGGATTGTGTCAACACCTGCCGACTTCATTGTTCTCATTATTGTCCCTGAAAGACTTTTTTGACTGTCTATCCATGACATCCAATGCCAAACAAGATAAACATAAGCTTATTTGTGTTCTTTGGCCTTTGGACGATCACAAACCACAATGAGATATCAAACTAAAAATCAAAACAGAAATAAACTTTTGTTCCCTTGAAGATCTACCTTCTCCTATCCACACATTAGTTACAGAAATTAAAGTCACATTATGGTTTGGTGTTGACATGGCTATCATCAGGAAAAAAAGCAACAAGAAATGGTGAGAATGAGGATGGGGAGAAAAATACAGTGATGGGGGAGTTGTAAATTTGTCTAGCCACATGGAAATAAGAATGGTGATTCTGAAAAATTGCCATTATATGATGGGTCAGAATACTTTTGCATTTTGCCCAAAAGTATCAAAGTTGGGGTGCTGCAACAATACTTGCAGAGTCATAAAAAGCTAAATGCTGGTCTCAGCCTGGCTAACAACAATGGATGAGAGGGAAGGTGGGAATGTATATACTCACAATGGAGTTTTATTCAACCATAATGTGTAAAATTGTATGAATTGTTAAAAATGGATAGAGCTATAGATCATATAAGTGAAACAAGCCAGTTTCACAAAAAAAAAAGTGTCACGTTTTCCTCTCATATGTAGACTATGACATGAAGACATGAAAACATGAAAAAAGACATGAAAGTATGGTGACGGTCAGGGATATAGAAGGAAACGTGTAAAGAGGAGGGGATGAGAAAGACTAATGGAGGGAGTAAATATGATCACAGTATATTTTATATGATATATGAAAACCTTACAACGAGACCCCTTATTTTGCGTAATTAATATATACTAAAATATACAGTATATCTTAAATGGCAGTCTTTGTTAGGGTTTCTATTGCTTTGATAAAAATACCACTGACAAAAGTCAACCTGGGAGGAAAGGTTTTGCTTTGTTTTATCTTGTTTTTGTCTACTTAAGAGTTCCCTAGCACAACCCATCACTGAGGGAACTCAAAGCAGGAACTCAGAATAGGAACTGGAGGCAAGAGCTGACGCAGACTCTGTGGAAGTATGCTACTACTGTCTTGCTCCTTGTGGTTTGCTCAGCCTCCTTCCTTTTTTATTTATTTATTTGTTCTTTTTTTAAATTTTTCTTCTCTCATACAATACAACCCGATCCCCCTCATCCCTTCCCTCTACCCTTCCTAGTTCCCCCCACCTCCTCTCTCCCTCAGATCTATCCCCTCACCCCCACCCACCAACCAGCCCCACCCCTCTGCATCTCCCAAGAAAGGATCAGTCCTCCCAGGGTTACTACAGTACATAACAAGATGGAATAAGGCAGGGCTCTACTCCCTATATCCTAGCCAAAGAACCTTTGACCTATGGTCTATCCTCCCCACAGTATATGCTGGAAGAATGGAAAGGTAGAACTCTATTCCAAAGAAGGGAGCCCATGCCTGATTCTGCAGGTCAGGCCAGGAACCAGAGACTGAATAGCTGGGAGATGATTACTAATGATATAATGCTCTACTCATAGATGGGTGCCTATCCCAGTCTTCATCAGAGAGGTCTCCTCCAGCAGCTGAAAAGAACATATGCAGAGTCTCAGGGTCAAATATCTTGCATAGCTCAGGAATCCTGTGGAATAGGGGAAGTAGGGATTGTGGGGACCAAAGGAATTGAGAACAAGCTCCACAGAATCAACTGACCAGCCTGCTTTCCTATAGCACCTAGGATCATTAGCCGGGGTTAGCATCATTCTAAGAGAGTTGGGCCATCTCACTTCAATCATCAATCAAGAAAAGGTACCACAAGCTTGCCTAAGGCCAAACTAATGAGCACAATGCTAAGCACATTGAGGTCCTGTCTTCCCAAATGTCTCTAGCTTATGTCAAGTTGACATAAAACAACCCAATACAATGCACAATCAGGAAAAAAGCATGAGCTACAAAGTTTGTGAAAAATAACAGTCCAGCTCTAGTCTGAGAATCAGACTAAAATAAATAAATCTTCCCACTATGTAGAGATTAGAGTCAGGTTGCAACCCAGAACCTATTGAATGCTGCAGGGAACTTCTTCCTATTGGAAAAAACAATGTTCATGGTAGGAAAGGAAAGAGATAAACAGCTTCAAAATAAAGAATAAATCTGTGCTTTAGCTTCATAGTCTCTTAGACAATGTTTTCATTCATTTTATGGCAAAGCCTCCAAAGGAGAATCATTAACTCTAATTAGTTTAGAAATAAACGCTAAAATAGCTACACCTACCACAGTAAGTCAGTGATATGAACCAGCCACCAACACCAAATGTTCTGTCACTAACTGTAATAAATGACATAGTGTATTGACATTTAAAATACATAATGAGTGTTTTCACTTTAATAAGGGCAAGGTTCAGATATGATGAGTTTATTTGATAATCTATTTGAGAAGGCACACAACGCAGTCAACTGTGTTTTCCAAAGGCAATTTCTCAAGAATCTCAATAAAGGTAGTTGCATCTATTTTTAATCTTAAATTACCTACCAACTGAAACCTTATGTCACCTCTTTATCACAAACTCTCAAAAACGCATTCCTGTTGTATATTCATAATTTTGTTTTCATGTAAATTTGAGAATCTACAAATAAGAGAAACTAAGATGTATTTGTCTGTGCCTGACTTATTTCATTTAATATGGTGATCTCTAATTGTATTCATTTTTTGCAAATGCATAATTTTATTCTTGAATGCAGCTCATTGTGCTCTCCCTCTCTCTCCTCTCTCTCTCTCTCTCTCTCTCTCTCTCTCTCTCTGTTTTATCCTTTAACCTGTTGATTGACACTTCCGTAGATTTCATGTCTTAGCTGTTGCAAACAGTGCTTTCTTAAAGAGTGTCTCTGCTGTATCTTGACTTAGATTCCTTTGACTACATCTAGTACATAGGTTGGTAAAGCTGTCCTATGGCAGTTCTAATTTTGTCCTTTAGGTTCTTTTTTTCCCCCCTGAGGAATCTTTATGGATTTCCACAGTGGCCACGCCAGTTACATTCCCACTGGAAGTGCATGAAGATTCTCCATTCCCCACATTTGTTGTTATTTATTTTCTGGATGATAGCTATCTTGACTGGAGTGAGAAAGAATCTCAATGTAGTTTTGATTTATGGTTTTTAGATTACTAAAAAAAGTGATTTTTTTTCAGATTTATCAGCTATTTGTACTTTGTCTTTTGAGAATGAAACATTTCCTTGATCTATTAATTGACTGGATTATTTAATTTCTTGCATCTGTTTTTTAATTCTTTATGTATCCTATATATTAATTAACTCTAGGAGAGACAAGTATCCAAGCAAGTGGAACCACCCAGTGTTAATGAGAAGCTTAACCAAGTGATGTCTAAGTCATGTCATTCTTATCCAGTTCGTATTTGAAGGCTATTCAGAGGCAGCCAAGGTGGTTTCCTTCTCATGCCTTGCATAGATAGATTAAGTCTGCTCTCACTTCAGGCTGGAGCTTTCTGATGTGGAACTATGATTACAAAGGGTCTGACAGCATGCTTCCTACTCAAGAGGAAACATCCTTTAAAGTGAGAATGACCAAGCAATGTCCTAGGGTGTAGGGGAAAAGAAATTATTTCTAACGAGATGATAAAAACAAGACTGATATGGCTCATATAACTCATGTTTGCAACAAGATGGCTGCAGAAAGTTTTGTCTCCTTGTGTTGTAATATTTTCTTGCATGTGATCCGTTCATTGATGATAAATGATAAATGGCATAGCTGATATTTACTTTTTACACAAACTCTATTTTAAAGTACAGCACGTACAGAGTCCAGCCCTATCGGAAGTCGTCTGTATATAGTTTCAGTTGTTGTCATCCAATATCATTAGACTCAGTGAGCATTTGGGCCATCGGCAGAAGGCCAGTAGCAGCTGAACCCCAGGTCACAATGCCTACATCCTCCAACTCACAACCCTTCACCACACAGTCACTGTATCGTCCCGTCATCACAAGAATGGGGCACAACACAAGAAGGTATTTTGAGAAATACAGAATAAGAAACCACATTTAAATAAATTTATCCTATATGACAACATTGGTCCTATGCTGTTATTACATAGTGTTTTCAGTGCCCTATTGTGCCTAACTTATAAGCCAAATTTTTTCATAAACACTTACGTAGGAGAAAACAATGACTTTATTATCCGTGGGGCCTCTGGAATACATACATCCTGTCACTAAGAGGAGAGGTGGTCTATACTTGTAAGTGAGGCTGGAATGCATCCTGAGTATAACACCTGACTATAAACAAAAGGGGAAGTCAAGCATCTCAGAACAGTAGGGTTCTTGCTCCTGTATGTTTGATTCTGAGTTTATATTCTGAACTACGCTCTCCCAGTCAGATTGATAGCTCAGTTCACAGGCATGAGAAGCAAGTGGTAATCATTTGTGCTTGGCAGAACAAATCTAAGTCTTCCTGAGAATACCACATTTTAAATTCAGACCTCAGTTAATTCCCGTGAAAATATTCTAAAAAACATGAACCTGGTATCTGTTTGAAGCTTTTACAGGGAACTGGCTAGTGTGTCATACACACACATGAAGCAGCTTAAAGAGTGAATGAAACCTTGCAGGCCAAATGTCTAAATGTCTAAAGTTCACTGAGAGACATGTTAAAAGAATTAAATAAATGGGAATCCCGTTCATGAACTGGACAACTTGTAACTATAAAGCAGCAATTTCCCAGACCACACAGCTGCGAATATGTGATTTGTTACAGAGACGCCACTGGACTTTATGAAGCAAAAGGAAGTCTACTGAAGAGTGGCTGTTGAGACGATCAGCTGTTAACATGGGAAAAGGAAAGGAAAACTGAATCTATCTTGATATACTGAATTTAAAACAAAGATTGCAACATAAAAATATGTATCTTCTCAAATAATGAGCATAAAAAACAAGTTTCTAAAGCCATAAGCCAAAAGAAACAGTGACTGAGTAACCTCATAGATTAAAATAGTATCTTGGGGGCTGGGGAGTGCATAGGAAACATGAGCTCAAAACCAAAAAGGAAAACATATGCAAGCTAACAAACACAGTAAGAAATACTTCTGTCCATGAAAACGTGACAGAAGAATGTGAAGAAAGCCATAGACTTTGGAGAGCATGACTATGATATCTCCAAGTAATGGAAAGTTAATAATCGAATAGAATGAGAAGGAGAATACCTAAGTTAAAATGAAAATGTCAATAGAAGAAAACATGCAACATACACGAACAGCATTTAGAAGAACTGTAAACATCAACATCTAATAAATGTGTGCAGTTTTCTATTAGAACAGAAATTAGACAAATGAATGCTTCAAGTCCATCCGATTTATAAGAATAAATAGTAATTCAGAAAACATTTGCTGAGAGTACTTGGAAAGAATCAAAAAATATTTTAGCCCTACATACTGGTTGTTGCTCTTCTGTCAATATCTAAGGGAATCAACTCTTGCCTGTACTATGAATGCCATTCAGCAATACCCCAGGCCACATGTTTACAGAGGGAAAACCTGCAAATTCTGAGAATATTCTGGATGCATAACAAATTCCCTGGGACAGATATCAGCTAAGAAATGCCTAAACTACCAGCACCATCACCAACATGAGTGATACCAAGAAGCAGAATGAGTTAAAAAAAAAAAAAAAAAAAACAGATTGCAAAAAAATGTGAACATGCATGTGAAATTCAAAACTAAGAAAACTAAATATTTTATATATTGAATGCATCCATGTGGGAAAACATAAGGAATCTAAGGAAATGAATAAATGAGAAATTCAGAAATGTATTAGTCTGACCTCCTAAGGGTGAGACAAAAAAAGGAGTCACTGGCCAGCAAAACTGAGACATTTTCTTTAAAATCACGAACTTACAATTATTATATATTCTCAATTGCAGATACCATATTCAAACTGTTCATGGTACTATCTTGAAAGATTATTTGTTTCTGAAAATTATATTTACATAGCATAATTTTAAATGTATTCTTTTTACATTACAACTAAAGACCTATAATAAATGATAACATTTTGAAAAGCAATATATAATTTAGTCTACTAAATGAGAATAGATTTCTTTAGAAATATCACTGGATCTAATTAGCATCTCAAAGATTCACTTGCTTTGTACTTTTCTGACTTCTAATGAAAGAATTCCCTCTGGAATGAGGCCAGTTAAATCTTCTGTGAAAAATTGGAAATCCAATCCCCTGATGTTACCACCAACAGTTCCTTTACTTTTTACTTAAGATTCCCTTATTCTTCAGTTTCATTGTTTCTTTAAAACCATTCAAATATTCTTTGGAGTTTTGTTTCTTCATTAGTTTATGATTCCTCTGTTCTGACTCCAAGTGTTACACACAAAACAAGGTTGTGATTAATTTCTTCCCTCTGGAATGCTAATTCATTAGCCAATCTAATAAATACTTGAAATGGTCAAGGTTAAGGTTAAAGCATATCTCTGTAGCCCTGTCCTAAATGAAAGCAACCAATTTAATTTCCTTCCTTTGAATTTTTGATATTCTTCCCCTTTCTCCCCCCCCCCCCTTTCTCTCTGTTCTTTTGGGAAAGAATAGTCTATAAATACACAAAGCTGAAGCTGAGCTCAACAGACATTTTGTTATGGATGCTTAAGAGAACCAACCTTACCCAGGCAAGATATTGCTACACTCATGCTAAATAAAGTATTATCCTTTACATAGCAGTAAGCATTGTGGGTCAGGGCAGAAAAGGCTTTCTGAGAGGTCCTGATAAAAGGACAAAGAGAACCTAGTTCTATATCTTTGCCCAGGGGCAGACACGGCAGGGTTTAGTCTGGGGCTGGGGCCTCAAATGAGTTAAGGTTTTAGTTCCTGGGACTTGAATAGTCTAGAATTATAGACCGCAAGGCTTTTGAGTGTTTGGTCTCTGACACACTTGAGGAGTTATCTTGTTCCCTCCTTTCATCATTGATTGATTACCTCCTGCTGACTTCATTCCATTGTATATCTTCCTGCTGACTCTGTCCCATTTCTCCCCCTGCAGACTATATATAAGATGCTGTAATTCTTAATAAACTTGCTTGGCATTAACATATAGATTGTAGACCTCCTGACCCCACTTTTCATTTTTTTAAATTTTCTGATCCTCTGCTCCTTCCTTTCAGGAATCTGTCATCGAAGACCAGCCTGCTGGTTCAAGTCAGTAAGCCTGCAGTTGTGTGAGAGAAAGCAAATCTTCCTTCCTATCTTGAGCTGTTTTCTAGTATCTTCCATTGTATGGTATACCCAAGACTTACATTGAATGAGTGAATAGATGTATGAATAAATGATTATCTGCATTTCTCCTCCTCTTCTTACTAGATGATATCCAAACCCATGTTCATTGTTTCTCTTTTGCCACTGCCCTTAACACCTACACATATGGCAATAGGCAGAGTTCAATTTTTGGACACAAGTCCCACACAATGTCTTTAGTTTCCATAAACCCTCAAGCACTTCATGGTATTCCCAGTACACTAACAATTCTGAGGTTTAAGGGATAATATGAATTTTACCCATTCCCACATTAATCTCATTGGCAAAACTCTTGGTACCAAGTTGTTGGAAACTAAATGCACCTTCTTGTTAATAGTTCAAATCAGACCTAAGAACTTCAGAGGCATTGAGCAATAATCAACTTGAGAGAAACTACAAATTTCATACTAAAGACTAAAGTGAAACAGTGTGATATTTCAGTGTACCCTGGCTGTAACACCACACACCTACTACATACATATATTTACTATGGTGTTCCTGGACTGAAATGGCAATCATTAAAATACTGTATCTTTAGTTTGGTATAATCACAAACTCCTACCAACTAAAAGAAAAAGAGTAAAAAACAATTGTGTGTGTGTGTGTGTGTGTGTGAGAGAGAGAGAGAGAGAGAGAGAGAGAGAGAGAGAGAGAGAGAGAGAGAGAGAGAGAGAGAGAGAGAATATCTGTGTGTGTGAGAGAGAAAAAAAATCAGGGCATTTCCTGTCTTCTTGTGCATGTGACACAACATTGGACAAATTAAGTAATATTTTAAGAGTGGTCCATATGTACCAAATACTTTTTAAGTGCCAAAGACTACAATAATTTTCTGTTTCCACAAGTTAATCCTTGTAACAAACCTAAATGGTAAGAATTCTCCCAAATTCAAGTAGTTATGGGACATTTAAAAGGACCCACTTGAAGCTAGGGACATGGAAAGCTGACATTCAAATCTAGAACTCACAGGTTCCAACTCCACTGTCTTTCCTATCACCCTACAAGAACTTCTTAAATGAACGCCAAGCATTTGTCAGTCATTCATGATTTAACAGGCAATATGCGAGTCCCTAAAGATACAATTTAATTATTTACCTTAAATGAGGCATGCTAAAATGACAATGCGTTCTCAACAGGTGGACACCATCATTCACACACTAGGTAAAGAAGGTTAATTGCTAAATTTTGAGAAAAGTCAGCAGTCAATTCCTTGGACAGATCTCTTCAATAAAATCTTGCTGAGAGCTACATTCTCAAATAAGTGCATACGACTAAGCAACAATATGTGGCAGTTTTTAAATCGCTTCAGTTCTTGAGGTACTAAACAAACAGATGTTTGAGAAGACTGGGGCTTATGAATGCCGCTGTACTGTCAACAAATTAGGCAGCATCTTTGCTGCCTGCTGCTAACACAGCATTCTCTTAAATTTAAAAGTCTGATAGTTTCTCCTGGATAAAAGAGAATTAGAATGCATTCACACACGATGGAGTAAAACAAATCAGGGAGTCTTTGTTTGAAATGGTAAAGCTTCTAATAGAAGTAAAGCTTATAGTATTGGTGTACAGCATCAACATTTTAAAAAATATTTTAGATAAACAATTATTTTTCATTATTTTCCTATGTCATTTGATTAAATGGAGTTCCCAGAAACTCTCCACCTAAGCTCTGAAACCTTTGGAGACATTGACTATTTTTGTGTAATTTCTATGTTCTAGCTCCTGGAACGGGCACTATCAGATCCCTAAGGCTTGTTTACCAATCTGTCTGGCCCAATGTGCAACCTCCAGATTCAGTAAGAGATTACATCTCAAAAATGAGGTGGAAAACAATTGAGAAAGACACCCACCATGCAACTCTGGAATCTACATGTGCACATGTTCCTGTGTAAATGCATGGGCATAGACTCACTTATGAAAAATAAAGAAAAAAGAAAAAAGAAAAAAGAAAAAAGAAAAAGAAAAGAAAAAGAAAGAAAGAAAGAAAGAAAGAAAGAAAGAAAGAAAGAAAGAAAGAAAGAAAGAAAGAAAGAAAAGTATTCACTTCTTGACTGTAATAGAGTGTGAAAAAGATGAAGAGCTGAAAGGAGAAGGTGAAACATACCCAGGACCACTTGTTTTCTGATGTACAGGTGAGGAAATACCCACCGATCCCAAATACAAATAAATATCTCGCATCCATACCACACCAATCCAGCTCTAAAGGGAACACTAGAAGGAAAACTTTAACCTAAAGAGAAAGTTATCTACACCCAGGAGGACAAGAGGAATAATAGTCACAGAAAATGTAACCAAAAGAAGTTTAAAACAAGGAAACAAACACCAATAATAACATCATAGCAACAAAGTAACAGGAATTAGTAAGCATTGCTCAGTAATAACTTTCCACTTTCACCAATAGATAGGTCATCCAGACAAAACCAGAGAAACACTGAAGTTAAATAACATCTCAATTCAAATGGACCTACCAGACAGCTTACAAAATGTCACCCAACACTAAGGAATACTGCTTTTTCTTAGAAGCCCACAGTACTTTCTTCCAAATTGAACACATCTTTGGACATAGAGCAAGTCACAACAGAGACAAGAAAACTGAAATAACACCCTGCATCCCATCCTGCCACCATGAATAAATGCTGGATATCAACTATAGTAGAAATGGAAGAAAGTATACAAACTCATGGAACATAATTACCCACTGCCAAATGAAAGTTGGGTCAAGACAGAATTCAAGAAGGAAATTAAAAACTTTTTAGGACCAAATGAAAACACAGTATAACTTAGTGAAGGCATGTCCAGGAGGAAAGTTCATAGCTCTAAGTGCCTAAATTTGAATAAATTTTAAATTTAATTTCTTAACTTTTTGATTTCAATACATTTTAAATTTAAAAGGCTCCTCACTTATTTACATTCTTCCTTTTATCTTTGCAAAGATCTAGAAAAGCATTATCACAATTTTATCACTAGGAAATGAAAGTTGAAAGACAATGAAAATATATTCCCAGGCCAATACAGTCAATACCTAGACACACAAAGGTTCTGTGTTTAGTTTTGTTCATATTGGGTGTTGGAGACCGAATTCAAGGCCTCATGTGGGCAAGGCAAGTGCTTCTTCCACTGAGCCACATCTCTAGCCTAAAAATGGTGAAATTTAAATATAATTTCTGTAACTAAAAACTCATTATTTCACATCTCTGAGAAAAAAAATGTTACAAAGATAGAAACTCACAAAAAAATCTTCTAGGCTAATTAAACGTTTACAGATTTCAGTTCTCTCCCAATCAAAATGTTAACTTTCAAAATTTATTATATGTCTTCTCCACCATCTGCTTTATGATAAAATATCTGTGAATAGAATTTTGTGAATTAATTATTTTTAGATGTAAAATACATACTAGTTTTTGGAAATGACATTTTGGAAAGAAGCTTGGTTTCAAAATGTTAGAAAGATTTAGACACATTCATGTGAAACCATCAGGTAACTATAAGCATTAAGTTTTCAAACTTTTTAATAATCTACACAAAATTCTTGGGAAATATGTCTATTGCCAATTTTCAAACAATATATTTAATATAGTAACTAGTTTTATAGACATAAATCTTGGTGAAATTACCAAATGGCCATGGACAGATAGTATATGGAAGAACAGAAACTTCACAGGAGAATAATGAATAGTTTCTCTATATACTTAATAATAATTATAGTAGTAACATTTTCCCTCACTTGTAGAAGAATAAATTTCAGAAACACATTCAGATGAATTAAATCAAGATAACCATCACCTTTTTGGCAGATGGATGGAAAAATGCAGAAAGTCATTTAAAGAGTATGTGTGCTTCCAAACTGAAAATGCATAAGAGAGACAGAGAAGGTTCTTTACAACATGACGCATGACACCAGGAGGTATTGTACTGTAGCATTTCAACACATGTGTATGGTGGAAAAGATACTAGGGTTAAAAAATTAGTATATACATTTTGTATCAGGGAAAATATTTGTTTCTATCACAATGTTTTCATGTACAAAATGAAAAATCAAGACTTGAACCATAAGGTAATTATAGTACATTCTGCGATTCATGTGAACCACATAGCGTTATGTCTGGCCTATGGAAATTGTTCAGTAAATACTATCTTTATAATTATTAAATCATTAGTGTTATTATAATTTTTAAACTGTTATCATCTTCTTCAAATCAGAAAAATCTATAAGCCTATAACTTATATCGGTCTACATTTAACAATCTAACTAGTCCTAAAATTCAGATAATTATCTTAGTAAGTAGTTTTTACAAAATCTAACTGAAATGAACAGTAAGAGTTGATATTATGATTTGAGAATGCAAGGATAATATATTATTTTTCATACACTGTATTTACATAATAGTTACATATACTGCTACATAAATACAATCATGACAAGTATGTAGAATCATGTGCTACTTAAGCACAGGGATATACATTCTAAGAAGTGCAGTCAGGTGAATTTTATTATTGCATAAACAACACTGTGTGTATTTACACAAACTGAGATGACCACATCATAAGGTTGCATAATCCTGGCATTGTTGACATTTATGTGGCTTGCTGTTGACTGAAATGCCATATGCAATGTATGATGACATTATATACAAATATATAATCTGAAGAAAAATTGACATAAGATCTATTCACGCACTATGTAGGATGGAGAAGTATTTATATGTTATAAGATTCATGGTACTGCCAAAACAACAATAGCACAGCAGTAATATAACAGAGTTCTATGTATCCTTTCATTATCTACACATCCTGAACAGTTGGAGGGTTACTATTTGTGGCCACTGGCTGTGTGTACATCCTACGTCTGTCTTGGAGGAATTATCTATGGACCAGTGGGTACATTAGAAGATAGATAGACTGTACCAGTATTGTACCACATTCCCTATTACTTCTAGCCATGACACCCTTGAATTGACAGTAATTGTGATTACCTACACAAGACAAGCCACAAGATTGGGCCAATCAATATCTTATTACATACAGGGGTGGGGTTCATCAGGCCCTATCCTTCTGTGAAGAGTTCCAGGAATGTAATGGTAACTTTGGGGAGGAGACATGAGTCACACTTTCCCAGATGATCTATCAGCACTTAGGGGCTCTTGAAAGATGGAGAAACTTTTTCTTCAGTGGTGTAACCATTAGTAAGGTACTCCTGCTCCTAGAAACATCTTACCTATGCTCTTGTATGAAGCCCTATTCCAACACATTGGGAAACACACACACACACACACACACACACACACACACACACACACACACACACACACCACAGATGCACACACACACACATGTATGAAAATAAAAAGGCTAGTTGGGAAAATCAAAGAGAGCAGCAGGAGTAGGAGGGTTCAAGAAAAGTAATAGGGGTGAAAATGATAAAAATACATTAATAGACAATGGCAAATGGAGACAGATGGGTAAATCATAATGAAACTCACTGTCATGTATAATCAAGAAATACTGATAAAAAATATTAGAAGTGTCATATAGAAAGACTGAGAACATGTTAGCTACAATGACTGGCCTGACAGATGTGGTACAATACTGGTACAAATGTTTTGGGAGAAACCAAACACTTCTAATTGGATTTAAGGCCTGCTCCTTAAGATTGAGAATGTAAACTGACAGGTAAACAGACAAAAATAGCAACATTCAAAATAAAACAGATGTCAATTTAGTGGTACATGTAGACCTATGAAATCAGACAGATTTTAGTTTCTTAGAAGGTGTTCAACTTTAGTGAAAACTTCTTCAGATACACACATGAAATGAATACATACATATTTTTCTCTCTGCCTTTGATTCACTTTCATTCAACCTTATAAAGCTAAGACAAATGCAGTGCACCAGTCCTTCCCTTATTCATCCTGCTTTGATTACTCTGGATGCTTAGACACTCCTGTGGTGAGTTTCGGAGAGCACAGAAATAATGTTTCTGTGATTAATGGTGCTTAATGTTCACTGTCAAATGGACTGGATTCGGGATTATCTGGTAAAGTATGAGAGTTCTTTCAGAGAGGTTTTATTGAAAAAGGAAGATCTACCTGAATCTACCTGAAGCAACATCCCATGTTCTTGTGTTCCAGACTGAATATAAAGGGGGAACTCTGGCCAACAGAGTGCCCACTTTTATCTCTGCCTACCACTTGGCTGTGGTCAGACATAGCCTCATAATTACACTTCCCCCTTTCTTGCCATGATTGGTCATAGACTCTCTGAAACTGTAGGCCTCAAATAAGCTCTTTCTTTTATAAGTTGCCTTGGTCATGGTACCTTATCACAGCAAGAAAACATAACTAAGGCACATTCCTTAAATAATGCTTTGCAAATAGAAAACAATATCCTGCCCATTGTGATAACCCAATCCACAAACATAGGGAGCAAAGACTGCTACTAAAAAATTATCACAATTAAACAAGAAAAGAACAATATTAGAAGCCTAGAGGACTACATTTTAATTCTTATGTTGGAGCGGGAAACAAAGAGCCAAGGAAAATCGAAATGGAACTTTCAGAATAAAGTGTCTTTAGAACCCCTGCCACACTTCCACCCATGACAGGCTATGGTGCTGGCTTTCAGAAGCAGATTGTGATAACAGTGATATAATTGAAAATGCATTTCTGGGGGTGTGTGTGGGGGTAAGTCCACAGGGGATATCAGAGACTTAAGGTGGAAGGAATGGTATGGAAGAGAGGCAGCCTCTATACAGCCTCCCTGCCTCAGCCTATTGATGATTAACAAACAAACTGCTCTGGCATTCAGTCAGAGAAATGTTTGACACAGTGGTACTATTTCCTTGGCCAAGAAATCTTCCTACAGATGTAAAGTACTCAAAATACAACATCAAACAGAAGGCAGAGAAGTACACTATGTTTCAGAACAGAAAGATAAACCTTACACACGGTCCTAAGGAGGACAATTGGTTCTGTAATCAAGTGACTACAAAGAAATGTTTTTAAAGATATAAATCTCACATTAACTTCTAATTGAACACTTTCGGCCATGAATTAATAAATATTCTTCCATATGTAGTTATTACTGGAAGGAGCAATTTTTTAACAGCATTACAGATTAGCAAACAATCTGGATGCTATTAAGACATTCATCTTAGTAACCTATAGTTCTGTATCATTTGGGGGAAAAACATCTTGTGATCTGGCATCTTCTGATTTCCAACAAGTTGTCTTCAGCGAAGCCTCGCTTTGTGTCAAATTATGAACACTTTGCATTCAGGACAAGTATTAAATTTGTTAGCAAGAGTTTCAAGCACAAATCAGGCTACTCTGGACACCTTTTGAACATCTTAAATCAGGTCACTTACAATTTCTTTCCCACATCTGACTGAGTGTCCCATTTCCCTGGCTAAGTTTTAAAGGATACCAACATAATTACTTCCAACGGCAACTAAAAAGTACAGAAAATGCGGGGAGCGCAGAGCCCAGTACCTGATGCTGCTCATGCTGCCTGTCTCTGAGCCAAGCTTGCATCTCTCCAGCTGGCTGGCCACGATCTGGCGTTCAGCCTCCAGCTCTCGGGTCAGCCTTTCAAACTGTAATTCCTGAAAGAGACCCACCAAAAAGATGAATGGTAGCATCTGTACGAAACACAAAGTTTAGAACAATAATGACAGGATGATACACGGGGAGAACAAGATTCTTCAAGGCATTAACTTTGGAAAACAGAGAATAAGGCAAGAGTGTGAAAATTAGACATATGTGCATAACAGTGGCCCCAAGACACTGATACATGCTCTTTATTAACTCTTTCACCATCTGTAAAATGGGCTAAGATACTCATTTCATGAATTGGAAGTGAGAATTAAGTGAGATATTGTCCTAGCTAAAGCACCTTTGTTCCATACATTGTCATTTTTATCTTGTTTAACAAGTAAAATAATTTTAAAATGAAACAAGTCCAGTGTTTAAGAAAAACTTTTTAAGTCATTATTTTAAAATTTTATAATTATTTTAAAAATAAATTATCTGTGTAGTTACATTTCAAGAATGAGAAAAGAAAAATACTATTGCAATCTAAAAGTAGCAAAGAGGTATATTTTTGAAGGACATAAAACCTCTCAAAGTTTAGTGAGTTTGTCTTGCAAAATAGTAAACTACTTGAAGAATTTGTGGCTGAGGTTTTTTTTTTTTTTTTTTTATATCAGAGGTTGTGGTGACTCTTTAGTTCTATTTGAAAAAAAAAAACCCATTGTCCATAAAAATGGAATTTTTTTAAAATGTTGACATTATATGGAGGATTAAAGTACAAGACACTTTGCAAAAGAGACACCCCTTTTCCTATCAGAGTGGTAAAACTGAGAAAGCATGTTGGTCAAGTTCAGTCTTTCCTTCTATATATGCTGAAAGGCACCAACCACTTATGGTAAAAAGTGAACATGAGGACTCCTGTGGGATGAATCTCAGACATACGGCCTAGACTCCTTCTAAAGATATATATCTCTGGAAGTCCCCGTTTCACTCACAAAAATATCCAATATCTCATTTCCAGGATTTAAATAATATTATATCATAAATCTGTTCATGTTACAGGTAACCAAAGCATACTTTTGTATTGAACACACTTTTATAATAGTGAACTTAAACACCATACAGGGCTCTTCTCATCCAGATGGCAGCCTATGACTTGTGCTTAAATTGCTTTATTTCATCTTCTCCATAGAAGACTATCATAATGATGCAGTACAATTTGATCCACAGTTCACATCAAGTGACTCACACCTAGGACACACAGCTTTCCTCCATCTGCTCTCATACTGTGCTTTCTTCATGCCAATCTAAAGGTCAGTAGCAATGGAAGACAGTTACTGGTCATAAGAGATAAGAGGCAGTCAGTGGTTAGGAGTGATAAGAGACAGTCAACAATCATGAGCAATAGAAGACAGTCAGTTGTCAAAAATGATGGCAGACACTCAGTGGTCAGGACCATGGAGAAGAGTTTCTTGGCTAAGAGTTAAGAAAGACAAAGATGTTGGGAGTGATGGGAAACAGCATCATGGTGGTTTTGATAGGAGAATGTCAATGGTCAGAGTGATGGGACATCATCTATGGTCAGGAGACAGTGGCAGATTTTCATTGAAAATGAAAATGTCAGGCAGACAAACAGACAGTAAGCATTTCCAGCATTCTCATTCTTTTGAACAGACACAGCATCCAACCTTCCTGAAGAACATCATTGAATATTTCTCATAGTATACGGTTTTATTGTTTGTTTTTGTTTTTGTTTATGTTATTTTTTTGAGACAATGCTTCTCTGTTTTAACTCTGGTTGTCCTAGAACTCACTCTGTAGACCAGGGTGGCCTCTAACTCATAGAGATCCACCTTCCTCTGCCTTTTGAGTGCTGGGATTCAAAGGTTTGTGCCATAAGAGGGAGAATATATTAAAATCAACAAAGCTTGAATATGTCTTTACTTCACACTCATTTTTTAAAATTCAAAGTTTTTTAAATAAAAATTTCATATATGAGTACTGTCTTTATATCATTTCCACTCTTCTTTCTCCCTTCCAACTCCTTTCATGACCATAATCTCTGAAATTATTAACTTCTTCTTTAATTATTATTGTTAAATGCATATGTATATAAATAATCTTCTGAGTTGATCTAATGTTGCTCATGTGTATGTATTTCTAGGGATGACTCATACCAACCCTTGGCATCTGCCCAGAGGATGTAACATCATACAACACAGATAATTTCTCAGTCATGTTCATTGTTACTATACACACAATAACTAGGAAATGAAAACAAATAAAATTTCCTTCATCTGACAAATAGATAAAGAAAATACGGTAGATGTACATGATGAAATACTATTCAAACGTAAAGAGAAATGATTTCATTTCTTAAAAGTTATTTTTCTATAGTGTCTCTCATCCTATTTCTGACCAAAATTTTATTAATGTCTATATTTGCATTAACTTATACTATTATAAATAGGGTATTTTTCTCTCTGCCTTGAAGATAGTTTTTCTCCATCATTGACTATGCAGAATGTGATAATGTTCATTGACATAATTTTTACTTCGAATTCATTGAGTTGTTCAGATTTGTGAATTTTTTTAACTTCCATCATATGTAAAAAAAAATAATCATTATCTTTTCAAACATTCTTAACTGGATGCTCTCTTTTAGTGAGATGCAATATGTTACTTGGAACTGACCCTCAACTCAGAAATTGCTTACTTAAATTTTTCTGTGTTACAGTTTGTATGCTTTTTGTTGGTATAGTTGAGTTAATAATATTTACTTGTGCATTGTTTAATATTTCATTTAATGTTGTTCAGAGTATTTGATCCCAAACTCTGATAAATAAACATTCAATAGCTTTGTTTTGGGTCATTGAAATGGACTTCTTATTAGCATGGAGGATTATACTTGTGTCGTTATTATAAAGTCTACATTTGTTAGTTGCAGCATCTTGTGTCAGGTCCTGCTGATTGGTTTCTCCCTTGAGTGTGGATCTCAGCTTGGGCTCCTCTGTATATGAAATGTTTTGTGTTTTCTTTTTTGGGTTCTGAACATCTTTATATTCCTACAAATATTATCAGTTCTCTTCTGAGGCACTATGAAGTCATCGGAAGGCAACTTGATTCTTTCGACACTTTCATTTAAGATTTGCTTGGGAAAATAGGACATTCAACTAGTGCCAATCTTAGTCCAAGACTCTTATGGAACTCTACTCAATATTACATGAACAGTGGGGGTTCATTGCCCCACTGGAGGAGGCTGCCGTGTATTTCTAGCTCTGATTGAACATCAGAAACTATTTCTTCTTGTGTCTTCAGATGGTTCTTTCTCTATTCTCTGGTATTTCTGCACATGTATCCTGCTCTACTTTCTGCTAAATAACACTCTGACCCTAAGGAAATTCTTTCTCATTTATGAGCCTTGAAACTTAAGTGACATTTGTCTACCTGTTTTCCAACCACTGTTTCTGTCTTCCTGTATCACAGACAGTAATCTCCTCCCTTTTCCCAGGAAAACGATTCAAGGCTTATTATGAAGGAAGGATATTTTAGCCACAGTGTACCACTTACGGGATGTGGGAACTCTCAGGCTGTAACCCCCTATCCTTTTATATGTTACCCTAATGGAGGTGATCCTGTGGTCCTGGGGGATATTAAAAGGGGAGGTGGAAAGATAACATGTTTAGTCAGCATGATGTATAGAGGGAAAGCAGGCCTCTCAGGCCTGTATAAACTTCCAGATTCTTTTCAGAGAATATGAGCTGGCAGAGGAATCAAGAAAGGTGCTGGCAATAGTCAGACCTGGATGGTACATATGAGATCAACCGGAAATAAATGTATGTAGTGAAATAGCAAAAACTAGATGTCTACAGCTACATGGCAATGAATTAGTTCAATGAAGATGAGACTTTCCTGAAAGAAGACTGAGGAAATATATGCAAAGATTTTTCTAGACTTGGAGAGCAGACTACACAATAAAACTCAGGCAGAGGGGAATCTAGAGTAACTGTCTACTAAGACCTTCTCTTGCACAGTTCCATTGGAGAAAAAAATGATACAAATTTGACTGTAAAATGTGCAATATGGAAACTGGCCTGAGACACCAGGAATTGATGAGAATCTTATACAAGAATAGGCCAAAGAGAATAACCTTCAGTGAAGGGCATTTTAAGAAATACAAAGTAGTGCTAAACACCTTTTCACCCACTATATAGATTTTGCACTGATTCATAGGGAATAAACATTTGTAAAAAAAAAAAAAAAAACCCACCAGATATATGACTCCGCATTTATTAAAATGTGTGTGAGCAGACATAAATAGTTTTGGAGCAGAACACCACTGACTCATATAACACATTTGGATTATTATGAAAATTATCATATAGTTTTATAACTTTGTCCTGAGGAGCCTAGATTAATAATTTATTTCCTTTAATTAAATGGGACTTATTAAATGTTTTTAAATGTCTAAAAGCATATTAAGTCTCCTGAGGGGGCTTATCTAGTCAGTATGAAAACTGAAATCAGAGAACTCATAATTCATCTAATTCTTGCAACGGATGCTTTTTGTAGCATTGTGATGAAGCATTAATTTGGAAGGAACAAACTGACTTGAGGATGGTGAAAATTTAGACTGACTCATGAGTTAAATAAAATAAACTTGTGATGCTTATTACTAGTCTGGAAAGCTAAAAAGCAGATCAGACATTAGAACGGAAAACAGAGGATGGATTAGGCATTGGGATAGAAGTGATGCTGGTGCTATAATTTGGATTGCTTGCAGGGAATACATGACATAAGATTTAAACCTCCCACAGCTAGGCTTGGTACCAGATGGAATGGGAAGGTGGCTCCCATTCGTGTCTGAAGACTTTCCACATGTACTTAATGTGCTGGTTTATTGATGCTTTTATTGAGTTTTTTCTACCATGAAGAGGAGAAAAGATACTGTGTACAAGACTCAAAAAGACTCATTAGAAATGTTGAGAAAGGTTGTTATGTGTCCTATCAGTGGGGGCAGGCCTGAGGATAAAGTGAAGAAAGAACCAAAGATGATGCATAAAACCATACTAATGAGGACTCAGGGATTCTCCTCCATAACACTATAATGAAAACATGTTCTTCCTGGTGTGTCTAATTACATGAGAATGGAAAATCTATTACTATCATATATGTTCAATGGGATCTGGTTCACCCTTTAAAAAGAAGGAAATTTTGTCACTTGTAATAATTACAAAAATCTCCTAAAAGATTTTTAAACTATGTTAAATAAAACACAGCAAACACAAAGGAGTATCACATAATCCTACTTTAATATAGAATCTAAAGTTTAAAGAATGTTAGTTACTCAGGACTGTGTTGTGGCACAGATTTGTGGTATTGATCAAAGGACATAAATTTTCAGTTGTGTAGGAGGGACAAGTTCAAGCAAGCAGTCTAATGTGCCCTGTGGTAGCTATAATTAGTAACAACATATTATATTCCTGATAAATTGATGAGATTAGATTTGCAAGTTCTCATCACAAAAGTGCTAAGTCTGTGAGATGATATCTAAGTATTTAACTTAAGCCAACTCATGATACATATGGATTTTAAAGATACATTTCATAACTGTATATTCACAATTTTGTCAGTTAAAATAGATGAATCAAATGAAAATAATATATGATGAGATGATATCATTCAAAGACCAAAAATATGAGCGCTGCCACTACATTTCCCTTATATTCATTAGCTATTCAATATCTGTCCCTGCAAGATAGAATTATGCAGAAGGAACCACTTCCTAAACTGTAATTTTACCTCTGAGAAAATGTCAGCCTGTAGTTAGATTGGGATATGATTGTATATGAATGAACTGCCCAAACTCACAAGTGCTAGCTTCTTGGGTTGAACAGACATGTTATTTAATATAAAGTAATTTTTGCCCAAAATATATTTCATGATCATAAATAAATGTGGAGATACTGTGGTAGGAGTGCTAGCAAACCAGCAGAACCATTAATGTCTATAATTTTGTTTTCCCTTTGTTAGCACAGATGGATATTTTTATTGTTATTCTTCCTTTGCTAGTTGTCTGTGTAATTATTATAATTTTAGCCCAACATTCTTGTAATTTATTTAAATCTATTTCTCATGGTATAGTGTCTTCAGAAATATTCCAGCTAACCATGTGAAAGAAGTCACCAATGTAAGGTATGGAATAAACCTCTGCCAGAGTTTCTGGCTTGGTCCAACCTTCCATATCTGTGCATCTCTGGATTTCTAGGCTTCTGTATTCTAGCATTTCCTGTTTCTCTCTTGTGTCCATTTTTCTTCTTGACTCATCCTGACACTTGACAAAAAATATCTTTGAAGATAGAAAGAACTAGGAACATTTTTTAAGACTAAACAGCTCTCTATTTTAGCATATACACACCTAGTTAATAATAGGGCTGGTTATGAAAGTAGGGAATTCCCTAGTAGGGAAATTATTTTCCCTCAAAGTGTCAAAATGGACTTTTTTATCTCTGCTTATCAATGTTGCTATTGAAAAGGTGAGCACTCACAGAGGTAAGGAATCTTAAATAAATGTTAAGTAAATGTAAAAGTAAGACTGTTTCAGGTCTTTGTACCAACTGTGAAACTACCTGCGACAGAATATTCTGATTCTCACTGGTCCCTCTGCCCTCATTTAAAGCATGAACACTTCCTACAACAAGGTGCTTGACATGTTCCTGGTTTGAAAGAGTTGTTTTGTTTTGTTTTGTTTTTTAATTTCTGAAGTCTGATACTTTAAGACTTGGTCAACTTTCCTCCTGTGTCCTCTATTTCTGGAATTTGGGTTCATACTTTGTTTTATTTTGAGCAAATCAGTGGGTGAGAAATAAAGATAGCAGTCAATTTTCAGGCATGTACTCTTTACAGGAAGAATTTTAATAACTCAACCTTCTGGGGACCAATGTAAAGCTTCTGCATAGCCTTTCTATACCTGCCCTTGGCTTCATTTGATGATTGATTTGCCTGTCTAGAGACTTACCACCCTAACAGATCCTCTGGCTTTAACCTAGCTGCTTTCTTACTTCCATTTGTGAGCATCCAATTCCTACCATAATCACAGCCTTTAGTGGATCTCAGAAGACTATCCATTTCTTCAGAAACCCTCCACAGATTTCATATTTCCTCCATTTTCTCCACGTACCGGCCATTATGTCTCCAGATGAGACATAATGTTCTTACAAACACCAGTGGTAACACAATCAAGTCAGCTTCGTGTAAAATGAAAGGATTCAAGATCACAGTTTTCTCTTTCTTCAGGTAAGAAGACAGTGGTTTCAGGGCCTCTAACAGTAACACTTTCAATCCTGGAGCAAAATGGTAGCTCCAGTGAGTATTGGTCATTACTGCTGTCTATGCCTTATCTTTGGACCCTGATTTATCAGGGAGGAGGTCACAGTACAGGACCTTGGAGACTTCTCCATCTCAGTATCTCACTGCAAAGGCAATATTTTGCACTCTAGTGTCTGAGAGTCTCTTATTTGTATCCACCAAGGGTTTCAGTTATACATAATCCCGAATGACCTTCCTTCTTATATAACACCGAATTCATATTTCACATGAATGAGTTGACTTCATAGCCACCACCTTCTGGCACTATTAATTCTTCCCCACTGTGATACGTTGCAAGGCACATCTGAAGAGAAGGTGGTGAAATGACAGGGTAATAATAGGAATCTTACAGCCAACTGTCCAACAAATGTGAGGAAAACAAGCCATGATGTCAAGATGGAACGGAACAAATCAATGTCAGCTGTGCAGCTGTGTAGACCTCATTGGAGAGTCAAAAACTATGGCAAAGAGCTGTCTACAAAAGTTTACAAAGCTGACAGATAAATGCTTTAAACAACCACAGTGTCATTCTGGGTCACCTAGCAAGATAGCAGATGACAGGAATCAGCACTCTGAAGCAGACTCTTAGGCACCTTTCCAGAGCAGTTTCAATGAAATATAACAAAACATTCCTTTCTGACCAAGTCCTTCATTCAGCAGGCTCTAATCTGTTTGCTCTGCCTCGTTATCTTGGCAAGGGCCTCGTTAGCTATTTAAAGTATTTTAGCTGACTCATTTAATTCAGCTGAGAGACAGACACCTGGAAATTAGGAAAACCAAGTTTCTGCATAGTGCAAGGTTATGTTAATTCCATTAGGCTTGATTAAAAGGGTAAGAATACTATTATATTGATGACTATTAGCTAAAGTAAGTAATTCTTAGAAAAAATATAATGCCTTGAAAGTCTCTTAGACTACAGAATGTAAAATTGTAGATAAAAGGGCTCCAGAGCACATATTTTGAGATTTTTTTTTTCAGTCAACAAGTTTGATATACACATCTACTAGGAGGGCCTATTATTCATATGGCAATAGCATACAATAATGACAGTCAATGATTCAAGTATTTATTCACATACAATTGTCATATCATTTCTGGTTCCAAAGCCTCCTCAAGAACAGTGAATATACGTAGTCTTGGAATATAGTGAACTCACTTAACCTTATGACTATCTCTTCACTTAAATTATGTACATAGTCTTAGAGACCACGCTTTATCCAATTATTTCTTCTCAGTTGGTATATAATGACCTCAAAAAATGATGAATGAGTAGCTAGATCAATAAATAGGAAATTAACCTTCTTGGCTAGGGCTTCATATGACTTTACTTACTCATTGTTCATATTATCCCAACAAAATAGGCATCAATTGCTTGAGACATCTCAGAAATAAAGTTGTTAAGTAGTTTCCACAAAGGTAGCTGGACCTGGACCTTCAGGTCCAACTCAGTCTAAGTGCAAAATACCATGGTCTCAACACTCTAGAGCTAATCACATACACTGTTTTCATGTAGAGTGGAGAACCAGGAGTCATGCAGCCATAACCGGAATTTTAACTTCTTTAATGAAGAATAAATAAAACTCATCTTTTCATACTCTCCTTTCACTTCTCCATCTCTTTCTCTCTCTCTCTCCCTCTCCCCTACCCCTCTCTCTCTCTCTCTCTCTCTCTCTCCCTCTCTCTCTCTCTCTCTCTCTCTCTCTCACACACACACACACACCTGGAAATAAAATGATAAGATTACCCAGCCATAGGAAGAGTAATCACTGTGATGTTCAAACTCACTGCAATGGAAATAAATGATTCTAACAACAATCCTCTCTAGTTTTAAAAGGGTTACTGTCAAATTCAGGAATGCCAAAAAAAAAAAAAAAGGCAATGACAAGACAGAAAGGCCATTCCCCAACACTTTTGCAATAGTGGAGAAAGTAGCCTTGTGATATATAAAAGTTGAAAGAGGAAAGACTAGGCTCCATGAAAATCAAAACACCTATTTTCTCAAAAGGACTTCACATGTGCTCATCTGCCTTCACTGCTCCAAAACTTGTTTCTTCCTCTCTATCTTCTGATCCTGATGTCTAGAGGAATGTGTCTGCTTTTCAACTTTATGGTAATAAATCTCAGTTCCCCACCATGTAACTGCCACCTGCTCGGTGTAGGTTCATTTCTCTTCTCAGCCAGGGAAGAGCAGATCACCACACTGAAAACACCAATGATACTTTCTTGGATTCACTTAACTATACACTTGTCCTCTCTCTTCAACCATCTGTGCCCTGACATTAGAAACCATACTTAGCTTCATTACTTTCCTATTACCTAAAATAGGATATGCACAATTAAGACTAAGTGGTAGATCACTGATAAGGAAGGGTGTTCACAACAATTTTCAGAGTGAAGACAAACTTCTCTGACCATGAGAAAACCATTGGGATATGTGACTTCCCACTGACTGATTCCCCTGCCCCAAAGTCCTGTGTCCAAACTGTGAAGTCCACATTTAGGAAGTCAACCATTTTAAGATTGAGTTGCTTTTCCTATATACTTTCATCTTAGCTCATTTCTGAGTCAGAGATACCCATTTCCTCATACTTTACCCTCTTGCCTACAAAATTCTCTAAGCTCACTGGCAGTTCTTTGCAAGGTGGGTAGTATTTTGAAAGTATTTTATGAGGAGGAAATATGTCTTTTTTTGTGACTCCACAATTCCTAAAGATTTCTCTAATTAGATCACTGGAAACCAAAATTTGTCTGTAAAAAATGTAGTGGTTGGCTTCTCTTTCTTGCCTAAACCTGTATCAATGAAATGTCAAAGAAAAGTCACTGTCATACCACTAGCAAGCATACATGTGCAGATTCTTTCATTCTCATTTGCTGGTAATAAAAAGCAAGTTGTGGTAATTTCTACATAATAATATTTTATTCAAAAACAAAATTATATCTTCTTCATTCAAAGCTCTCGCATCTACTCATATTATAAACAAATAAGAATCTGTTAGAGAGCTAATTAACAATAGGAAAGGAAGAATAAGTGCTCAAAGGATTTGGCACGGTACTGAGTGACACAAGCGGGGAAGATACGGATGCAAAATTAAGTCAGGCATAGATCCTGCTAGTGGGCTTAAATCCAACAAGAGAGATGATCTCCACTCACAATTTACTTGACTAAAAAGTAGCCCATTGAAGTGTAAAGAGGGAAATGTAAATGAAATCTATAGACAACTTATCACGGAAGAGGACAGCAGAAAAGGAAGAACTCAAGAGGCCATGTCAGGCGCAGGAGTTATCATTTCAGGACCATAAGAATTTGCCACTGACCATGTGTAAGAGTGGAAAGAAGCTGTCACATTATAAAAACATGAGTGTAACTTAGCACATTGAAATGGGAAACACTGACGTTATGTGGGTGTGTGACAGAAAGTACACTAATTGTTTAGCGTAATTGCAATGTAGGGGTCCGACGGTCAGCCAAATGAGTCAATGGACAAAAAAGTTTACATTCAATAAGGATCCTGCTTCTCCTCTTCATCGAAAGTACTGTACCATCTTACCTACTTCCATACTCCTGGTTAAATTCCCTTAGTAATTTTTTATGTCTCTTGTTTCACTGACAATGAAATACTTTTTGTTAGTTTTTGTTTGTTTGTCAAGATAGGACTTCTCTGTTGTAACTCTGGCTGTCCTGGAACTCACTCTGTAGACCAAGCTGTCCTCGAACAGAGGATCTCCTCACAGAGATCTGCCTGCCTCTGCCCCCCAAGTGGTAGGATTAAAGGTGTGTGCTACCACAGCCAGGCTTGACAATAAAATACGTAGATTATTTTGGAAAATCTCATATCAGGATTGATAGTGTAAACAACGTGGCCTGTGCATTACGTTACTCTATAAGGTCCTTAGTTTGCTTGTCCCTAAATATCATTGCCAACTGTCAAGTTTTTTATAACTCAGTACACAGTAAAATCTTCTAGGGTTTTAGAACATTTTCTAAAATCATTTTCTCCAAAGAAGCAGTCCTGTTTCCTTCTGTTTTCTTGCTGTTGACAGTACTTTAGTCACTTGGGGTATACAAGGCTTGAAAACTCTTTTCCTCATTGCTCCATGGTGATTTTGTTTGTTAGCTTTATTTTGTTTTGTTGTGTTTTTTTTTTTTCCCGAAATAAAACTACATTTTAACTACAGTCATCTGGCCAATGACTCTAAGTTAGTCCCAAAGTCTCTCTAGTGTTCTGTACTTCCTTAACTCAAAATGCTTGCATACTTTAAACTTGACACTAGGACATAAGCAATTGCCATGGACATTAAGCACATTTCTATATGCATTTTCATTGCTACTGCGATTTTTATATTGAATGAAATGGTCTCCGGCCATCATAAAGACATCAGATACAAGAGTCAGTACTGTACTTGTACCTATGGGACAATGGGAGAGTTTCACTATTGACAGCTGCATCACTGCTGCACTTCAGTGTGATCCAGCGAAAGACTGAGACTATGAAAGCTATTCTACTACTGGAAAGAGGAGTAAACTGGTAATCAGGGGGCTAAGTAAACAATTTAAGATTATTTAGTGAGTCGGTGGTACAGCAGGGAAACCAACAGAGACAGCCAGAGGCTCTTTTTCATTCTTGATAAGATATTTAAGATGCACACACATGTCAACTCTTGCCTTTCATTTTTGAAATATGTTTTCCCCAGCTTAGGTAATAGCAGTCAAAACATGAACATTCTTATATTAACACAGTTAAATCCAAATGAGACAACGGAATCTGATGTTTTTTTTTGTTTTTTTTTTTTTACAGTACTATGTATTCAATTTTAAAGTCTCTTTACTACAGTGGCTTAATGGTTTGAGCTTATCAGTGTGATCTGTTCTCAGATCAACATCAAAAGACTGAATTTAAACCTGTCTTCAAGCTGTGAAGGTTTTCCTTTCTTTTCCCTTTATTATTTTCCCCTGTTTTGAAATTCCTCTGTTGGGAATAAATTAAGCATGGTTTGACAAGGAATACTTTCATATTTTCCTCTGAATAATCAAACAGGAACTTGTAGGGATGCTGTGTTGGTGAACGTGCCACAGTGTGAATCATTTACATTGCAGCTACGTGAACTGTGACGATGGCTCCCCCATCCATAGCCACCATCCTTCCACAGCCCTCAGTATGTGGAATGTCTTATTGGGTGTGCACCACTGAGCTTGCAGGCTATTTTCAGTTATCAAGAACAGCTTACCAGATGTTTCCGGTACACCGAATTTGTCACACTGCAGACAAGCTAATATCATTATGTGAGACCACAGGGGAAAAAATAAAAGACTCCACATTTAATCCATAGTAAGTATCACGAGACCCATCAAGGCAGTTGGGTTTGCACACGATACGGCAGCTTCTAGTAAATGAGCAGCTCATAACAACTTAGTTCTAACGGGCGGCAGGATTCTACACCATAAGCTCAACTCCATTAAAGTGAATTCAAGTGCATGAATTCATGGGCAAAGTATAACCTCAGCATCTGTCTACACTCAGCCAATATTTTGTTTATGCCTTTTTTAGGAACAGCCAAATTATCTTCCTGTCCCCCGAAACCAGGTACTAAAAATTCTATCAACTGCAGCTTTACCTGGCAGTGAGGGCAGGGTAGACTGGCATTAGCCCCCTGGGCTGCAGCACTGGCTGCAGGCTGCTCATGATTCTGGCAGCTGTTTCATACCTATTAGGCCAATTTTTGCCCAAACAATTTTCCGTTGCTAATCAAGTGGGGGAAAGCAATAGTTTAGGAGGAAATTAAATAGTCAACAAGATATGTGAACCTAATAAACACTACAGAACGGGTAGTCAGATCAAATGATTTAATCCAATCCTATCTCTCTCAGCATGGAGGATCTATTTTAATAAACTTAAGCAATGCATTTTGCCATTGAAGTAATGTCCCATCTTCCTTCCCCAAGTGATACACATAATCTTTAGGGACAGAAGAAATAATACCATTATTTTAACTGTTACTTTTGTTTTACAGATGAGAAGACAGAGAACTAGGATATAGACATGGATATATCGATCTATTTAACTAAATGCCTTTTTGTACAGTTTTATGTACAGGATAGGTGAGTATTTCTGTGAACCATCTAATTTTCATATCATTTCTGCCCCTTAATCAGCAAGCATCTACCAATCTCTGGAGAGCACTTTCACTACCACAGTTCTGCCCTCACCTCCAGAAATCTCAGTATACATAAAAATGAGTGTCATAAAGTCATTTTAGATTTGATTTTTTTCTGCTTGTGTGTATACATTAGGGTTAGGGTCTATGTCATTCTGCACCTATATTTTTTTTGAGTCAGGGTCTCTCATGGACTCTCATATGCCTATAGCTCACCTATTAAAGCGGGCTGGAAAGTCAGTGAGCTCCTGGGATCTGTCTGTCTCCATCTTCCCAAATTTGGGACTCTAAGTGAATACCACAGTACTTGGCTTTTCCATAGTTTCTGAGGATTGAATTTAGCTCCTCACGCTGTTAGAACAAGCACTCTGTTTACTATCTCTCAAGCCTGGCATTATCCAGACTCCACACACCCAAACTTCATATGATCCCAATCCATCTCGGCACCATGCCTCTGCACCCTCATGGTTGTTTCATGTGGGTGACATCTGGGAGATCATGCAGTTCATTTTCTTTGGAGAGTTACCAAGAAGAGGACCTCAAATCTACCACCTGTCAGCCTTGATCATCAAAAGCACAATGTATGCTCTTAGGAAAATCTGATGTGATTATGTCTGTGGCTTCCACCCCAGTCTGCCATCAGAGTTCCCACCGTATCTTGTGGACACCTTCCCTGACATTGTGCAGCACCTGCAGTGTGAAAGTCCCCCATCTTCTCTGACTCAAATGGGGCATTTCACCATGCTTTGTATGGGTCTTCCCACTCTGGCCACATCTGTTGTCTTTCTTGATTCTTAAGTCCACTTACCCCATTCTGTAACGCCCACATGTTACATACTATTCCAGACAAAGTACATAAGTACTTGTGTTAACATCTTAATTGAAATACAATTGAAGAAACTTACATTTACATGAGCTTTCATACTTCACCAAGAAGTTATATAGAATAAAATCTCAACCTAACTAACATTAATTTTCTAACCTTCTTTTGAGCCAGATTTCTGCATATTGTATACCTTGCAGTGGACAACTTTCTGCCTTCAGACAAGGCAGGACATATGTCCTCCATCGTTATATCTTTGTTTTAATTTCCTAGCTTTTAGCATTTTGTGTTCTTCTTAAAATGTGTCTATGCATATTACCATATGTTTGTGTTTGCTTTGCAGACATTGGTCCAATTCTTTGATTACGGATCTGAGTAGAAAGTAACCAAGTCATTGGTTCCCGATATCACTTTCATACTAATAATGATTCATAAACAATACATCACTGTGATATATAAACGCATGCACAATACACTCTATTTGCATATAAAGGTCAGCATGCAGTGGGTGGGTTTCTAACATCTGCATGGAGTATACTGTGCTGTCAGCATTGCCTTAGTGGCCCTGTATCTGTAAAGACAGGCAGTTATATGCTCATTTGTAAGTAACAAACAATTATTCACACAACTGTATGGTAATCTTCTTCAGGGTCCTTCAACTCAGACTGTAATTAATAAGGAATGTCTTAGAAGAACAAATATCTAAACTTCTTACATGGCCTATTTCTCATACCTCTGACTGAAAACTAGAGTGTTATCTTCCCTGCTGAGCCAGCCAACTCAGTCTGGAAGCAGCAGCTGTCTCTAGACCAAGGTATACACAACAATCTGATGGAACATGGGCGTAAAGGTTTAAGCCTATATTTAAATGTATTGCTTTTATACTTTAAAACACTAGACTATTTTCTGACATGTATATTTTGGTAGAGTGACACATTTAACTCCTATAAAACTCAATGAGCACAAAATAGATGTCCTTGCTCAAAAGACTTTCATCCAGGAGTGAAATTAACAATGACTGGGGCCTGTGGGATCACAGGCATAAAGGAGCTGGGCCAGGGACTCAGGTGACAACTCACCTGAGTCAGTCTAACCTGCTCTGCCACTGCTAAAATACATTTTGCAGATTTGCCCTGGGGAGCCTCACAGGATAGATAGCAAGATCCTATTCATTTATAAGGGATCAAAGAGTCAGAGCTTTTAATTCTGCAGTTATGGAAATGGAGGTGGAGAGGGATTAAATGACTTGACTATGCAGTTTTAAAGTCCACATGGGACATAACTAAGGAAAAGAAAAATGAAGTCAAGTTAATACCAGAGTTAGTTCTAATTCAGTCTCAAAATATATTACCCCAACATGGAGGCAAACAAGTAAATAAAGCAAAATCCAAGACAAAAACAAAAGAAAGAAAACAGAAGAAACTGGAGGGGGCCAGAAAGCATCTCTCAGTGTTCTCTGCTTTGTTGACGGTGAGAGCAATAAACGTTAAACATGGTGAAATAATATGGTTTGTTTAGGGACGATATACTTGAGTTTACAAACTAATGAAAGTTCCAGGCCAGCTCTGGGCTGTTACCAGTGCCAGCACCTAACACTGCCGGAAAGCTACAGAGCCCTGATCCAAATGGTCATGGGATTCCAGGGTCACCACCCTCAGTTAACTCAATGTCTCCTTCTTTAATTTCTTCCCATCTCCACCTCTGTAGTTAAGCCTTCTAATTGTCTGGCAGAAGTACTCCATGGTAATGTATACACAGTCAATCTTCAACCTCAGCAACTAAATTTAATTACATTTAACATCTCAACACTGAATATAGTATCTCTTGAAGAAACTCTATTAATGCTGATGAAAATTACCAGAAATTGGTTTAGAAGAGCATGAGAGCTTGAAGCGAAGGGAAGCAGACGCAATTCATAATGAGGGAATGTGTGGCTAATGAGGAAGATATGCAATAAGTAATCATATTTGGAGTTCCTCTTACAGAAACATGTACTCTGGAGTTACAGCCTATGTCTATCAGGGTCACAGCCTATGTCTATCAGGGTCATAGCCTATGTCTACCAAGGTTATAGCCTATGTCTAAAATGGCAGGTCACACCTTCAGGAAACAGAAAGCTGCTAGTATGTATTTGCTTTGTATTCAATCAGAGAGATGACAAAAACTTAAAAAGAGCTTCCTTTCTAGACTTTTAAATTTTGTATGTATAATTGCTTTGCCTGCATGTGTATGTGTACCACGTGTGTGTGTGTGGTGCCCATGGAGGTCAGAAGAGGACATCAGATCCTCTGAAACCATTGTTATGTATGGTTGTGAACCACCATGTGTGTGCTAGGAACTAAACCGGAGTCTTCTGCAAGAACAAGTGTTCTTAATGAGCCATGTCTCCAGTCACCAAATTAGCATTTCACAAAACCATAACAAAAAATGTGGTGATTTAAATGGAAGTGACCCTCATAGGTTCCTATTTGAACACCTGTTCCCCAGTTGGTGGAACTTTTTAGAAGGATTGGGAAGTGTGGCCTTGAGATATGTCACTAGGAATGGACTTTGAAGTTTCAAAAGACTATGTCAGTCCCACTAAATGATCTCTCTCTCTCCTCTCTCTCTCTCTCTTCCTCCTCATCCTCCTCCTTCTTCCCTCTCTCTCCTTCTCCCTTTCTCCCTTCCTCTCCCTTTCCCTTCTTCTACATGGTGCTTGTAGATCAAGATATAACCTCTCAGCTACTGCTCGGGGGCCACATCTGACTGCCTGTTGCCATGCTCCCTGCCATGATGGTCATGAACTCACTCTCTGAAACTGTAAGCCCCCAATAAACTCCTTCCTCCATACATTTCCATAGCCAGGATTCCTTAGCACAGCAATAGAAAAGTAAGATTAAAAAGCAAATAAAACCAACCCAGGCCACCAGAAGTCACACATTACTTTTGCATTTTTATTCCTAGAAAAAAAATCACTTTCATATGTCTGCATGATATATTCATGCTGGGAAAGGGTATTATGTAATTAGCCACAATGTCATGCATGTCAGCTTCCTAGAGTTTGCAGTTTATTTTAAAATCACATGCGTTAAGTATAAATAAATATCAAATGTAGTTTAGAGAGCTGACTCAGTAGTTATGAGGACTTACTGTTCTTACATAGAATCCAATTGACTTCTCTTGCAGCATTTTCATTGGGAAGTTCACAATTATCAATTAAGTCTATCCCCAGGAGATCCAGCACTCTGTTCTGCACTCTTAAGGGCACCTGCATTTAGCCATGCTCATTTACACATTGACATACACATACATATACACACTGTTAAAAGTAAGATGATCTTTAAAAAAGATTCTGTGTATTCTCACTGAAAGTCTAGATGATGCCACACAGTACTGAGGCAGAATCCCCAATTGGTCATGATGCCTTAGCTGAGAGCACAGCAGAATCAGCATGGGAACCTGCTGCCTTCTGGGGGCCACCTTCTCTGTCACAAGATAGAATATTTGTTTGCAAGTGGTAACTCTGAATAGTCACTACATCTTTTATTTTAAAAGAAATCTAGGAAAAGAAGTAGAACACTGTGTTTGGGGGTAGTATACATATACTTTCATTTACTCATTCAGCCAATATGCTGGGCAAGAATGCAAATGATGAAATAAAAAAAATCAGACAAAATTCTGCCCTCATTCTAATGGAGAAAACAGAGAACAAGTAAATAAATAATGTAGAATGCTACAATAAAGTCAAAGAACAATAATTCAGGGGATAAAAAGAAGATGACAGGGAAGCAACGTGAGCAGAATCCTCCGTAGGGAAATATGAACAAGGATGTGAAAATTGACCAATCTGGGCCAAAGGCTTGAGAGAGGGAAACTAAGATGCACAGAGAGCTAAAGCAAAAGGCAAAAGCAGAGGCTCGAGCTGAGAGCAAGCTTCTGCAAGGGCTTTCTCCTCCTTGCCAAATAGCAAGAAGCGGGAAGCAAGCTGAGCAGGGGGTTGAGACAGGGGCTTAGGAGGCAGTTGGAGGACCATGGAAGCATTTTTCAACCCATAAAGATTTTGTTCAGTTTAGAGTGGTAAAATGACAAGTTTTGCATTTTTGTTTGCTTTTATAGGCATCGTCTGGAAATAATCTTTATAAGTATTTATTAACAGTTGCTTTCTGCAAGTCAATTGCTGTATCATCTTCCCGAGTTCTGGTATCTAGGTCCCTATTAGACTGCATAACTCCTTGACATTAGGTCATATTTTTATTCATTTGGAGTTTAATATTATATTTAAGCCCAGAGGGAGGGTTAAAATAAATTTGTTAAATATAAGATTTTACAAAAGATAAGGATAATGGCAGAACCACAGACATAGCTAACCTGAAAACTCCAAGCCTTTCTCCTTGGCTGATCCAAAGAGCGTTTGTCAGACTTTCTAGCTAGGACTCTCCAGCTCAGCAAAGTGGGATCATTTGGACCAGATCTGTGACTTTCAAGAAAATAGATGTTTTTAGACAACTGAAACTATCTCTCTCTCTCTCTCTCTCTCTTTTTAATTGTGTGGCTAACATTTAGAAATAAAACTGCAGATAGCATTTTGCAACTTGGCATTTGGAAAGCCTCATAGTATGTTTTCTTTTTGAATCACATTCAACTCTGCTTTTACTCAAAGAAGCCGTCTAAACACGTTGTTTACTGTGACTTCCACCATATCCACCTGATAGAGAAACTTACATTTAAGATACTTTTCAAATTGCCTTCTCATCTCAAATATCTCCACTATGTAACATGGGGAAAGAGACAATCACACTATCTAGTAAGTGAACTTCATTAACTGTTTGGTTACATACATATAAAGTTTGAAGGTTTGTAGCTTACTGAAATGTATTTAACTGATTTCAAAAATTTGTGTCTATCATATGTACCTAAACTGAAGATTCATAGGCAATTATGCTAATGATTTGGCAATATTATTAAATGGGGATCAATATGGAACATATTGCCACAGGTTAATCTAAAATTAATACTCTTTTTGTTTACTACTGTAGTGCTTATGATCAAATCCAAGGCCTTGTGAAGGCCACTGAGCCACATCTCCATCTTTTAAGGTATTATTTGAAACCCATTCAATGAGGCTTAAAAGTACGAAGTCTTCTTAAACGAAATATGATTAGCATAAACTTGTGAGTATTAATGAGATAACCGGGCAAACAGTGCACCTTCAGAGTCTATACAAACTTTCCTCGTGAACATCTTTGAAATAAAATATATCTGAGAGTGGGTAATTAAAATCTTAAGATACGAAAGTACGTTTCTATTTAAATTTTATTAAAGTTTTAATAAATGTGTCTAAAAAGACCCTCTCCACCAAAATACACAAATAAAAAGCCATGTCTATATTAATATGGTAACTCTTCATCTTTGCACCTGCACTGAAGAAGTCATTTAGGGTCCTTTGGAACAGATAACCAACTCCGGGAAGCGATCAGGCTGCATCTATACCTAGCTTCATTGATCTGAAACCATTTCCTGTCACTATGAGCATCCACTTGGAAATATTTCAGTTTTAAAGACAAAAGTGTAAACATTTCTTAACAGTCTATATTATTTGACCCACAATTCTATAGTATACATGTATGCCACAGATACGACAGTCTCATGTCCAGTTCCCACAGACAGGCTGCCACCATGCTTAATATTGTCACATTGCCTGTCTGCCCTCACGTGATTTCAAAAGGCTATTAGTATCTAAAAAACTTCCTTAGCCACAATGGTGGAACAGTTGAAAACTAAAGCCTATGCTAGTTTGGGGCAACGATTCTCTCAATGAAGTATCTGAATCAAAGCAAGGTAGAGAGACACTTGCATGGTAAAGGCTTTCTATAATTATGGGATGCATGCATTCCATTTACACCTGAACCACTTACAATGATGAAAATATGCAATTATCATATTCTGGTTCTAATGTAAAATTCATCATCGAGAACCAAACAGCCTCTGCAAGAAGGGAGTGCCAAGCAACAAGCGAGTGATCCACTGTGTTGGACTCATTTACGTTACACAGTCACACCACCGGCTGATTTGTATGTCTTCATTCTCTATGGATATTTTCTTTCCAGCTTGTTCCCTTAAGGAAAAATTTTAAAAGAACAAATTTCCAAATGAACCAACACTTCTTAACAAATTATAATGACTTTTGACATGAATAACCATAATTTTCATTAAATCTAAAGTATGCATCTATGACACACCAAGTTTTACTAAAAACAACCATCGAACAGACAGGATGGCTGGTGGAGAAGGAACTGGGGCAGCAGACCTCACAATCACTTTCTGTTTAGTTCCCTTCCTTTGCTCTCCCAAGTTCAGTGTTCATACACTGAATAAACCGCACCGGTGTGAGGTCAGGTCAATTCTTATCTTATATTCTAAACATAACTCTCGCCCGCAGTTACAAAACCTGAAAAAAACATCACAAAAGCAACACGAATAATAACGAAAGCATCAGAAAGTCAAATGAGGTTAGTTTTTATTTGTTTCTTTTACCTTGGCTGGACCTTTGGAAACAAAGAGTCCTTAATAAGTTGAACACTCTTGTCCAGGCAGGCAAGTCCACCAGCCCCAAAGATGAAGAAGGGTTACTTTGCCCTCCTTCCCCAGGCACAGAGCCTGCTGTTCCAGGCTTTCCACCCACCTGCTCCTCCCTCCTGGAAAGAAGGCTAAAAGCAAGCAGAGGGGCTCAAAATCCAAGGAGGCAGAGAATGGCAGTACTGAGAAAGTCAGGATGTAGAATTTCCATACTTTAATTGCTGCTTCCACTAGCAAACAGTGTTAAGAGAAAGCAGAGCAAGACGCATCAGATAGAGCAAGCCTAGTGGTGGCTGTCTTAAAAGAGAAGAGAATAGAGTTCAGCCAGGCACAAAGGTCTCCATGGCAACAGTGAGTTTAGACCCCCCTCCGGCATTATTTATGCAACATTTCATCACAAAAGGACCCTCCCACTAGCCAGCCTAGCAAATTCTAGTTTTCTGAGCTCCCTTTCCTTTGCCCAGGATTTGTACCTGGATTCTTAGCTATCCTTATCTAACTCTGAAGACACAGAGTAAACAAAAACAGCATCAAACAATTTTTATTTTAAAGCACAGATCATAAAAAAAGATTCTCAGACCAGTTCTAGACTTTGGCTGGGGGGGTGGGGGGTGAATGAAAAAGCCAGGTTGGACCTACTTTGTATTATAGGCCAACACAGTGTTGGTTTCAAAGATGGATAGCTGCTGAATAAACACGTGCTTACTCTAATTATCTTTATTTTTGCCATGAGCTTGCAATTCCAAAGGAGAATAAAATGAGGCCAAATCTAAGGCACTCACCAGATGCACAGAAAAGAGATCTGTCTAGATGTTGACTCTGAGGATAAATTTTATGCATTGATATGAGCCATCACCCTTCATAGCTATTGTATACCTCAATCAAAATCTTATTCTCTCAATTTTAGTCATAATTTCAAACACATAAATTCTGCAGTTTTTATACATTTTAAATTTAATTGTGGACCAAATGAACAGCAGGTCTACTTTCCGACTAGATGAACCAGTGTAAGCTGTCTGAAACTGAGATAGCACCCAATGCTATGAAGTTACTGTGAACACACACAGGGATTCGCTTCAATTCTATAACTATAGACAACTATAAGCTGTCAAGATCATGTTGGTTGAAACATAAAAAAAAAAAATACATTACCTGTACTCTTCTTACAGACATTCAATTAAAGGTTGGTTCGCTCAAGCACTAAGTGTGGTATCTTAGTTACTTTCCTATTTCTGTGACAACACACCATGACTAAGACAGCTTATAAAAGAAAGCATTTAATTTGGGGCTCACGGTTTCAGAGGGTTAGTGTCCATGACCATCAGGCAGGCAGGCATAGTGAATCAGCAGTAGCTGAGAGTTCACATCTTGAGACACAAGCACAAGGCAGTGACCTAACTGGGAAGGGCATGCGCTTTCGAAACCTCAAAGCCAGTCCTCAGTGACACACCTCCTCCAAGAAGGCTATATATACCTAATCCCTCCCAAACAATCCTACCAACTGGAGACCAAGCATTCAAATATATAAACCGATGAAGGCCATTTTCACTCAAACCACCATACATGGTAACCTTGTAAAGTGAAAGTTTGATTTTTGAAATAAAGCAAGCTTTTAAAAACATCAAGTTTTAAGAGATTGTTCAGGGGGTAAAGGATGGGTAAAAGCAGAAAGTCTTGGGTTTGAATACCCACAGCACATGTAAAATCAAGTGAAGTAGATTTGTGTTGTAATCCCAGTGATAATTGCAATCATGGAAGGTGGAGACAGGCAAGTTCCTTAAAGTTACATACAGGCCAGCGATCCTGATGTTCATAATGCAGCAGCAAAAAATAGAGTCCATCTCACACAATGTGAGAGGAGAGGGTTAAAACCCAAGGCTATTCTCTGATAGGCACATAAGTGTTATTCACCTGTGTGATCTCTCTCTCTCTCTCTCTCTCTCTCTCTCTCTCTCACACACACACACACGCACACACACACACACACACGTCTTACACACACATCACAAACATACCACATATACACATAACACACAAACCACATACATACGTCACACACATGAACATAAAAATCAAGGCTGAGGGAATAGTTCAGGCAGTAAAGTACTTACAAGAATAAGGACATGAGTTTAAGCCCAAGAAGCTTTCCTAAGGGTTCCACACTCATGAGTGCACACCTGTGTATACATGCACACATGTTCAAGGATGGAGGCTATATCAGTTCTCCAGCACTTTCCTAGCCATCAAGAGCCTGAATTTAACACCCCAAAGCCACCAAAGCAACAACAAAGCCTACTAGTATCAAATTTCATGCAACATAATGCAGTTCCGAGCCAAACATCCTCCATTCCGATTTTAATAGTGTTTTAACATAATTGCAAGTCTAAATATAAAATTTTCATCTCGATTTAATGTTTGATTTATTTGTACTATTTTCAAAAACATTTTGCAAAAATGGTCCACGTGTGCATCTATCTTCCATTAAATAAAAACCTTCATTTGAGAAGGTCTTCTGTTGCCTGCTAGAAAGGCAACTCCCCATTACTCTTCCCAAGGAGGGAAGAGTCCTTGAATGGAAGGTGCATTTCACTCTCTGTGAAAGCATTCCTGGGATCCTGCCCAGTTTGGTAGATACGAGACTCATAATTATGTGCTTAAAGTCTCCATCTTTTCCTCCCACGCAATTCTGAGAGAATCACTAGATACCTTCTAACACTGGACACTGCAAGAAAGATGTGCAAAGCCAGACCATTTTCTGCCTGAAAACAAATAATCCAGGTAACGCATGTCCTAACGGTTGGTGGGTTTTCTCCTAGCCAAGTCTCTTCTGTATCTACTACCTTCTTTTTTGCTGCTTTTCTGTAATTTTTCTTCTCCCTGTCTTGTTTCCCTGTACCAACCATCCTATGCCCTGCCGCCTATTTCTCCAGTATCTGTTGTTTCTCTTGGTGCTTCTGAGAAGATTCACTCGGGCAATGGATTTATTACTTTTCTCTATTATTCTATTTTCCATGAGCTCAGTTATTCTTCTCATACCTTGCCTTACATAGACTTTGATTTATCGTTTCATGATTTTAAATGTTGTTAGGCTATGATAAAGAACATAGTTAATATTCTCTTACAGAACTCGGAAGTAATGATTGTGCTCTGGAGGTATAATTCCCGGGCCTTTCGTATATTGTTGAATCTCTTTCTCCTCTTTCTGATTTATTTCTCCCTTTAAATTTATAGCAGAAACACAATTATATTTACACCCTTTGGTATACTATTATTTGCATTGCGGCACACTTATCAACTGATGTCTGCTACAGCAGATAAGGAAAGGAAGGGTATGAGGCACGGCGTTGGGCAAGTGCAGGAGCTGGCACTAATGCTGCAGTTTCAGTTCCAACCCCCAACACTTTCTCGTCTCACTGGAGTTTGAACTGAGGCTCCTTATTCCCCTCTTTCCAAGTCTTTTTAACTTGACACTCCAGTTGAAGATTCCATTAGGAACCTAAGCCCCTCCTCCCAATACCCTGTCCTTGTCCCCTCCTCCCCTCCTTTGTAAATAAAGTATACATTCTTAGGATAACAAAAAAGATACACCTAAACTCAACATATCACAATTCCAGGCATACTCTGTTCCTAGCATGATTATACGTGGAATTTTATACTCACGCCATTATTTTAGTATTTGGTTCTTTTTAGTGTTCACAGAAATGAATGAACCCGAATTTGTGAGATTGCATAAAATGGCTTAAGATAAATCCTAAACACACATAAGTTAATATTTGTTTGTGACAAATTCAACATAACTTGTAATTTAAAAACAAAACTTTTAGGAGCTGGAGGTACAGTTACATGGCAGAGCCCACACTCAACATACAAACAGGGTCGTTGGTTCAAATCCCAAGCATCTCAACAAAGGACAACAAAGTAACCTTGGCAATTGGGAGAACAGAGGAATCCCTGGATTTTATAGTGGTCCAATGGTTAACAGGGACAATGCTTATATGTGCTTCGTGGTGTTTCTATATATTAAATTTAAAGATATAAAATACATAACTATTAAATAAATTCAATGAATTAGGAAAAAATGACAGCCTATAATGTACACATCAGAACATCAGAACTCACTTACTATGATGTTGCCAACATTCTGCACTGCACAGTACTCCTGTGTCTCATAACTAGAATAGATATAGAAGGATATATGTGCACAATGGATGGCTACTCAACAGAGAAAGCACATCACATGATATTAAAACCGAGTCTAGACAAATCATAGTGAGCCAGCTCCTCTTGATGACTTAGGAAATTTTATGTTTGTGTATTACACATAGAAGTAAAGTCCCAGGAGAAGGAGACCAGAAGGAACTGGTAATTCATAGGTGAATACAGTCAATAGACATGATATGCTTGAATGAAAATGTCTTCAGGAAACCCAACACTGTGAACAATGAATATATGGTAATAAAATTATTTTTATAAATACAAGATGACTTAAACACTTTAATTACTCAGTATTTCTAAAAATTTCCTGGTGATACAAAATATACTCTCAACAGTTAGAGAGCACAGCAAACACTCCATAGGCACTAATTGACTGAGAACACTGACATCTATGTGTACATTAGAAATTATGTTATACCCATTTTGGCATCAAGTACTAAAGACTAAACCATTCCCTATAAGAATCTTAAGTCCTAAATCACTGTCAACCCTAGATTTTGGAGTCTCTAACAGGAAAGAAAATCTGAAAATTGGAAGATTAGTTAGCTACTAAATATTCGTGATTAAAAATCAAACATTATAACCTGAGAGATTTTCAGTGATATCAGTGAAAAGAAAATTATTTTAGCTTGTAAAAATTAAAAGCAGATCTCAAAGGTAGATTAAAACCGTGTAATATGGGATTGTTGATTTAAAAAATAATTCAGTATGCTGTGGCCTCCTCACAGCATGACAAAAACAAAGTTATATTTACTGTTTGGCTGTGTTTATCTTCTAATAGTAATGTCAACGTGGAAAAAGAAGGAACACAAACACAGAAGTCTCTGACATTATAAACAGGTGGCTTGGTAGTGACTCACAATTAATTTTCTATTTAATAGAAATGATTATAATTGTATTTATTATGCATCATGATATGCGTAATTATAAAAATAGAAGTAATAAAAAAGTTCTATTTAATAGAACTTTTGGTATTTCCATGAGTCTTTATGAAGCTCTCATCTTCCCGGAAATTTTGTCATTTCATTTTTCTGAGAATAAGCATGTCAATATAAGAGTCCACAATTCTATTTATTATCCTCCAAAGTCTAAGTCACAAGCTGACACATGATGGACAGCCAAATTACCGGTCTGCCTTCCAATGGTCATGGAGAAGCTCCAGCACGGAGATACTGTAGCAACTAGACAATTGCAAGGAGTAGCCGTTTTGGAGCTGGCTCAGCTTTTCATTTGTAGGCCTGCAGTTATCTTTGTTGTCCATGGCCAAAGCAGATTCTAGGAGGTGGCAAAGGGGGCAAAAAGGAGAAACCGAAAAGGAAGGAAGCTGCAGACAGTGCTGGACTTCTGTGTAGGCCTTGGCAGTGATGGCGTCTCAAATACAGTCATGAGCCCAGTGTTGTCTCGGGCTTCTCTCAACTACGGATGCTCCTCACACATAAAGATCAAGTCTCTAGTTACTGAGACTAGAATTGCAAGCCTTCACACACTAGCTCACATTCGTCACCCAGTGAAACTTGAACTCACTCACTAGGAACGCAGAGAATTGCAACTCTCGCTAATCAAATGTGTTCTGGTTACTACATGTTCCAGCAAGGTATCTAGGACCTCAAACTAAGCAAATTACATACTCTCCTCCATTTTATCTCAACAGAAAGCTCAAGCAATGACAATCACTTCAGCTGCAGCTCACTCACCCTCACGACAGGAAACTAATTTCACCGTCTTCGGGGCACTCTTGGTTTCTCAAGCAGGCTGTTAACTTGACCATGCTGGCAGCAGCTCTGTGACCTTTAGCAGTCCTGATATTGTAAATAACTAGTCCGTGGAATCCATGAATTGTGTTTTGGGGAAGAATAAAATTTGGAGGCTAGAATCCCTAGGCTACTTAATGCATGACAGCATTAAGGAAAGTGAGTTCAGAGCACATGTGAAAATGTACTTGTTAAGAAGAGGTTTTAAAAAAATATTAACAGCTGGGCTGGGTTTACTCTTGACGTATGCTTTTCCCCAAAATAATAGAAATAAAACAATAAAAAAAAAGGATTCTCATTTGTAAAAGAGTTGCATTCTCTCTTTCTCCTTCTCTGACACACATACATATGTCTCCTTCTCTGACACATACATGTAGGCACATACACTTAAGAAAGCATGTGCAGAATGCAATGTAGTTTTAAGTTACAAAAGACAGTTTCCTCCTGGTATTAACTGAGCCCGCTTTTTGTTTATAACTGAGTGGTGAAAGTCTACCGTATTTCATTCTTTTTATGTCTGAAGTGTATGTTTAAGACATTATCTTTGGGGCAATAATTCAGTTCATCTGATTGCTAAGAATTTCATCTTAATCTCCCAGCATTAAAAATGACATTTGTTTCATTTTTTCACATACTTAGTTCATTTCTTTATTGTGATATTCTTCTAACATTTATATAAAGTGGTGATCATGAATAATGCCCTGTCAAAACAGAGTGAGCCCTGTTTCTTTGGCTGAATTTACGTATTCTGCCTTTGCCCTTGGCCAAGGCACCAGAGGAATACCAATAAGAAAGTGCACATGACTAAGCATTTTAAATTCTTCACACAATGTGCTTGGCTAAGGCACCAGCTAAAGAGACTACTTGGAAACTATTTTTGCATGCCGGTACACACATACACAAGAACCCACAGTAAGACACAAAGAAACCAACAGAATGCTTTGAAACAAGTATTTCTTGCTTCCATTCTTAAAACCATGCTACCATTCAATATATTAAATCATATTTATATAAATATATGTGTAGAATTATTATTCCCTGTAGGTTATGCAATACTTGAGTATCATCACACTTCCCAACATGGATGCCAGGCCATTCTGTTCTCTATCTAAAGAGTTAACTTGTGCCTTGGCCAGCTAAGTGTAGAAGACACTAGTGATAGTGTGTGGTCATTAAGGTAACGTAGTGCAGGGCCAGACTGGCTCATTACAACCAGCATTTCTGTAATTCTTGGACCTTAGTATTCTCTTTGTGCTTCAGTTTGATGGTCTGTAGTTTCAGAAAAGCTAATAACACCAGCAAAATAGTCTACTATCAATCCCTCATGAATTATACTCATTTGCTATTTTTATCCTTAGATAGCTAAGACCAACCTTTAAGTACATCCTCTGTCCTATAGTAGGATTAGCTGTGTGCAGAGTAGATTGGGGTACTAAATTCAACAAGGTCAAACTAATTTATAAGCAAACAAAGTTGGGGTTCAGTGGGGAAAGTGCTCACTGTGCAAGCATGAGGACATGAGGTGCTCATGGAAGGAGATTTTATGTAGGTTAAATGGCATTTCTTGAGGCAATTAATGTAGGCACTCCTCAGTATGTATGTGTGTGTGTGTGTATGTGTGTGTGTGTGTATGGCATGGTGGCATACATCTGTGACCCCAGTGCTGGGGGATAGAGAGGTGGATTCCATAAGTGTAGTGTAGAATAACCAGTGTAGTTAATCAGTAACTTTAGGTTCTGTGAGAGACCCACGAAACAACTGGGGAAGATAACCCTATGTCAACTCCCGGCCTGCACATGTGCCAGTATAGGTAAACAGACCCTCCAGCACATACAGAAAACTTTGCTTATAATATGGTAGTACTCTATATTAAGCTGACATGAATCACAACAGGAGTAGTCAATTGTTGATGTATTTATTGAATTATCCTTTGTGAATTTTGAGGCTTTTTCTAGAAGACTCTAAATGTATCTTTCTTCATTTTGAAGAAATTTATACACGTCTATACCAGGAGCCATAACTGCATGCCACAACTTAAGCTGGTTATAGAATTAATGTTGAATTATTCAAAGTAAAAGTCAACTTGGATTTGCTCACAGCTCTGTAAAGCTCCTAAATATTGAAATCTGGCCCTTTATATCTCCGGTACACTGAGGATGAACTCCTCGGCATTTCAGAACTATTCTTACACAAAGGACTAGATGAAAAATTAAGGTGCATTTAGCTCTCTTTGTCCATGCTATGTCTTCTAACTCTTGGTCTGACTTCATAATAATTAGGCCCCAGTCTATAAGCTGAGCTATTTATATAGGCACTCCCTGAACCAAACAATAACTAAAGAATACTGAAGGTAAGAAAAGGCAGTATTCTACTATATTGGAGTTGTGTCAAAACTGCAGCTTAGTTGGGTGGTGGCGGTGCACACCTATAATCCCAGCACTTGGAAGACAGAAGCAGGCGGATCTCTGTGAGTTCAAGGCCAGTCTGGTCTACAGATTGAATTCCAGGAGAGCCAGAGTTGCACTAGAGAAACCCTGTCTTGAAAGAAAAGGAAAAAATAAAATATAATGGGAATTTCCATATTCTATGAGCACATTCCAGTGAATTGGGTTGTGATCTCATTTCATCAGAGAGGAAACAGATCCTGTGATTAAAGAATTTTTCCCAAATCGCAGACTTTAAGTGGTAAAAGCTATATATTTGAATTTAAGCAGCTCAGAGTTCTTCCCTATTAGTGATCTATATTTACAAACTAAGCTTTCAGTATGTCTCCTAGGAGTCACACCTCAGAGGCATTGCAATATGCTTTTAAAATGTTTGCATAATACTGAAGGCTCAGACTTCCATTCTCCTTCCCTATGAACACAAAACACAGCTCTGGTGAGAATCTCCAGTTTCATCAAAATTGGCTAAGTTCCCCTTGTATAAATAGCCTGTGGCTGTTGTCCTTCCAATCTATCCACTAAGCAATTCCTCATCAAACATGTTTTCCTCAGTCGTTTTAGACACACCCTCTAATTTAAAACCCTACATCTGACTACATTTGATTGGTGCAGTTACACTTCTGTAAATAAAAGGGAACATATCTCCCCTTCCCTTTCAATAAGCCTTCTAGAAAGGGTTTGCTATTGAAAAAAGAGAAGCAGTATCTACCAGTTAGTCCTTTAATAACAGGACTGAGATGAAGAGCTGAAGAATCTCTATTAATGAACGTGAAAATTATTCAAAGAATGGGACTTGATCAAAACCAGTGGTTGAATTTACTGTACACTTTCATTAGCATCTGTTAATGACTTGCTCAAGGAAACATCAAAAGGAAGTGCTTACAACAACAAAAATATACAGGTCAGTCTGTCTTGCATATCAGGATGCTATAGTTTCTTCAGAAGAAAATGTGTTAAAGAAGGGAAGTTACCCATCCAGGAGATTTTATCTTCAACAGACATTTTACTCCAATAGATCTTTTATGACACTTGCATCATTACCAATTTTAATATAGCATAATTTATGTCTTTTACCTTTTAAAAATGCACTTATTTATAATGTGTATGTGCACTGTGTGGCAGTAAGGAGGGGGGTAAGCTACAGTGCATATATGGTTTCTTCTCCCATCATGTTAATAATTCAGGGATTGAACTCAGATCATCAGGCTTAGTGAGAAGTGCGCTTATCCATCAAGTCATTTCACCAGCCTTATCTATTATAATTTAACAAAATTATTGGAGTATTTTCATTAATTTATTATGCAAGAAATTATTAAGATGGCAGCAGTATTTTTACTCTGGAATCTCTTTATCTCAAAGTACTACATCCGCGGTAACAACAACAAAGACATGGTACTCTATTTTTTGTTGTGTTTTGTTTTTAATTTTTCTTTCCTTTGGCTAATTCCTAAAGTCAGTACAAAAATTAGAGCCTCTATTTATCTTTGAGATCAATGGGGGTCAAAGGTAAGGTTGCCTGAGAATGCTACCACATCCTGCACAGCTGGGACTTGACCTGATTTGGGACAACCAGGGAATGAAGAAAAGACAATCGAGCACACCGACACACATGCAAAAGGGGAGGAATTGTGAAGGCCAAGCACACTCTAATGGAGTAAGCCTTCTATGGAGCAACCAGAACTTGATCATGATTATTATTTATGGGATAGGGAGGAGGATTTAACTAGAACTTGGTAGGCAGTCTCTTAGTCCAGGAGACTCATGCTATAAACATCTGGATGGAGAAGGCTGCAGTTGCTAATTCTGCACACAGTGCCAGCATTTGCACTCAGACCAGAGGGAGATTTTGCCATTCTTCTAAGCCTGACCCCAGGGAACAAGGCTTTGTTCAGCATGAAAGGAAGAGGAATTAAAAAACATACATATGTACAAATATTGTTGATGCGGATTCCATTCCATTTTGAAAAGTACTCAGTGACTCCTAAATAAGAAATCATTGAGGGACATAAAAAGCTAAAAATAAATTATGTATAATATATACCAAAACTTTTCTGTCCATACACTGAGTATGCCTTGTGCTTTGTTTTTCAAAGTAGAAAATAATATGCCAACAAGTGAACACATTAATATGCACATCTTTTAAAATGAGGACCAGCCCAGAACACTGTTATTTCAAAATTATTGAGCAGAACAGTTTCAGACAATGATACTACTAATGAAAGGCTTGGTCTGGAAAGAAATGTCAGTAATTGTCAAGGCAGGAACAGCACAGAGAGGAAGTGAGAACACTGAGGAACATGTGGCAGATGTTGTGAAGTTATCTGCCAGTACTTGTTTGCTGATGCCTCTGGAAGCCCAAAGGTATAATCTGGATTAAGTGAACAAAATATAAAGAATCATATGTCCAGGGCCTACTGTCTTCATAATCCTCCACACAGATACAGACACATCTTAAAGCAACTCATCTCTGGTATTAAAGTCTAACTAAAGAATATGTAATATTATACTCTTGTATGGATGCATATAAATATACAAGAACACATTTCATGTGTGCATAATACTGATCAATATAAAATTGATAACTGTAAAAAAAAAGAGCTTCACCAAGATTCCTGCTTTGCCTAACAGCATGACAGCCTCTTTTAAGCATATGAACTAATTAAAATGATCAGTTTGTTGTCCTTGCCACTTTGTACTTATGATTTTCTTCAGTACTGTAGATAATAAATGGTATGTTTTTATATGAAATTTTATTTTTGTAGAAATTTTTTCCAAAGGAAATCATGTTTATAACTGAGATGGATTTAATTCAGGATATTAAAAATAAAATTTAGATGTTAAGTTTTAATGTTATCTGTTTGAAAATCCCTAATCATTTTAAATTTAAATAATTTTATTGGATTTAATAAGAAATATTTAATTCTTTATTTCTTAGAATCCATTCTGATTTTAGGAACTTAGAATTTTCTAAATGAGAAAACATATCATTATGATAATCCAAGAATATATCTCTTGGCTCACGGTTTACAAAATGATCATAAATAAATCATCACTTGACATTCCTAATAATCTTCCAGGTACTTATTAATATCTAAAACAAGAAGTTATTATGAATTTAATAACAGTATGCTAATTTATACTACCACAGCATTCTTATTTGGGAAGTTAAATTGCCAGGCTAATTAGAGAAAATACTCAGGTACCCATTAAAATATACCTAGGTACCCGGGTCTGCTTATTGTGAACACATACCACTTACCAGTCCCCTTCAACCTCATGTATAAAGATTTCTAGAGTTTTCTGAGATGGCGAAAAGAAAGCCCCTTCCTTCTAATAACCTCTGTTCTCAAGGTTCAGGCAGGCAGCAAAATATTCTAAGAGTTTGGACATATAAAAACACTAAAGAATTGTATTTCTTTTCTTATGAAAATTAAGAACATTTCTCTTTTATCCATCTTGTTATTAAAAAGGAGCCCACCATAATAATTTAACTTTTAATGCTGGAAATTGCTACTAGAAATGCCTTGCTACTTCTAGATTAAGATAGTCATAATTATAAATTATAGGGAGAAGTGTATGTGAGTTATTTATTTTCATTATTGGCACCAAGAATAGTTTCAAGATTTTTGTCATCTGGGAAGATCTGGGAGCTCAAAGCAACACAAAAGAATATTTCTTTTCAGGCAAGTTCCCCTGGGCCATGTGTCAGTATGCATAATAATCATGGTGACACTCCACTGTGCTATTCAAACACTTCCTTGGCAGTAGCAGCAAGAAACAAGGCCACTGCCCTTTGGCCAGGGAGACTAGAATGTCTCTTTCAGCCATCAGCCCAGATGGAGGAGTGGCAAGCTAAACCACTGGGAACACTAATGGCCATAGACTGATAAAATTCAGAAATGAACAAGAAACCAGCACACAAATTCACTTTCTTTTTAAATATGGAAATAAAAATCATCAAACCAGAATACTGCTTTTCACTTATCAGACCAGTTGTATTAAAATACATTGATGGGTGAAGCATTCTTTGCAGGAAGTCAGTTAGAGGATGAATCTGGCATATTACATCACAGGAAATGTTAATGATTTGGTAGAGTATCTTGATAAGTATAAATAAACCAGTTAGCAATGTAAAAGGAAAGCTAAATATGGGGAGCGCTTTATCCTTCTGTGAAAAGGATTAGAGAGAAGACTTCACAATGGGTGTGTTGACAACCACAGCAAATTGTTGAACATTTATGCCTTTCATTCTAAAATGGAGCTCACACTCACCATCAGGTGGAATGGGTGCATTGCACTGTAAATAGTTCCCGTCTGCATTTAGCATACTAAAATCATAACCACTTATCTTTTCAGTATTAACTCTGTCAGCTGTGGTTCCCAGAATGTCATAAGTCTCAGTATTCACCAATACACCATCCTGTGCAGCAAACACAATTAGTTTACCTGCATTTTAAAGCTAATGCCGTAACTGCTGATTGTTTTCAACTTCAATATTCTACCCTAGTGTCATTGTGAAGGTCTGATGTACTACAGGAATCTCCCAAAATTTTTTTCCTTGGATAACCAAGATTACTACTCCCTATATCTGCTTTAAATTGAAATAGAATGCAGACCCCAAGGAATTCAGAGCAATGGCTAATTATAGACTTTGCTGCATGCGGTTTTATTATCACATTATTTTAGTATGAAATGTAAAACCCAGGAAGATTATGCTCCTTAAAAATAAAAGGCAATGAATACAGACAGAGCTTAAGTTTATGATAAATTATAAACACAGAAGTCTATTATATAACCAAATGAATTAATAGCTTAAGAAATTTTATTGTCTCATTTATTCACTCAGTTATTAATGCCCTACTTTGTTATGAGCACATTACTGAGAGACGAGGGAGTTGACAGATAAGACCACACTTTCACATAGCTTACAGTCCAGTTTAGCTTCAAAACAATATCTGTCTCCTGTGTTTCTTGTAGAAACTGTTTCATCTCTCCTAAGCAAATCGATTTGTTTGTATTTTCTACAGCAAGAATTTAATCATGGCCTACCAGCTTCAATGAGTAGTTTCCTTTTAAATTGATGAATGTACAATATTAAGACATAGCTCACAAATCAATAATGTTGGTTACTGTCCTATCATATATAGGTAGTAGAAATAAGAAAACTGTAACTATCATAGGCTTTCAAGCATCCATATTCCCAGGCTGATTCTCCTTTGTCTCTTGGTTCCTTTGTAAAGAAAAATAGGGAAGATTCCTAAGTTTCATGATCTATAGACATTGTTTTTGAAAAGGATCATCCCGTGCACTACTCATAGAAATCATATAGGGAAACCATAAAGGAAGCTACTGTAATTACCCAGAAACAGTGGGGACTAGAAAGAGGATGATTGTGGTAGAGAAGATAGAGTCTATCAGCATGGAACTAATGAGAAAAGTCTGTTGTTAATGGAAGAATTATATTCTCTCATTCACAGTTACACTATTAAGCACTCACCTGGATTATACAATGAAGGAGCTTTGAAATTAGCTTAAGCTTTCTAGACAGTTGACATAAAATGGGAAGGCTTTAGAATCATTCTGGTTAACCAAATTAAATCACAGCAGCCCACAGACACCAAAGATGCTCTCTGGCTACAGTCAGGGGATATAGAAGAGACATGAGTTAATAGAGACAGGGAGGTCGGAGAGATTCAAAATCAAATAGTAGAAAGGAACTATAAGCCAAACAACACAGGCAGTCTCTCCAAGTGGAGATGACACTTAGATATCCAAACAGCAAGGTACCAGAGACCTTCGTATCAGCATTGGATGACACTGCCGAAGGAAGCCAACAACCTCAATAAGCCCAGAAGCAGGCTGCGTCCTAACCCTCAAGAAAGGAATCTCAACTTACTACCCCCTGATTTCATGCCTGTGAGGGTAATGTTGGTCTTTAAAGAAAGAAATCCTTATTTGGCACAAACAACATAGTTACAATTGGATAAAGCAGCAATACAAATCCGAAAAGCAGTAGGACTTTACTAGAATGGACTATAGCAGAGAAGAGTTTAGACGATTCCTATGGATGAGTTGAGGGGCTCAGGGGGGCTCTATGCTGTGATGGAGGATAACTTTAGGAGGGAGACAAAGCAAAGTTCAGTTTGAACATCCTGGACTTGAGATGCCTGTCTTTTCTTGCAGTTGGCAACAAGAAGCACATAGATACCCACTTTGGAGTTCAGTGAGGATGTGAGGGGTAGAGGCTTATGCTTTGCCGTGAACATAAAAACTGTATGTGATAAATGAGAGCCGCACACGTGCTGCAGCAATACTGATGAAGAGAGGTCACCAGCATGCATTTACAAGTCTTCAGGAAAACCTAGAGCATTAAGGATGGAAAGAGGGTAGAAACTAGAACAGAATAAATTATAAGGGGGAAAATGTCTTGGCATCCTTATCCCAGAGCATGTAAAGGTGATTATATTTAGAGATAAAGTCCTTATAGAGGTAATAAAATTAGAAGGACGTCATTTGGTATGTCAGTATCTCAGTAGTAAGCAGTGTCCTTGTAAGAATGAGAGCTAAGGATGGAGACCTGCACACAGGGAGCATGCCCACCAATATGACAATACAAACCACAGCAATGCTTCTACAAGCGGAGGACTGGCAGTGATGGCCTACAATCCAGCAGAGCCCAGGTAAGGGGCCTGAGGCTGATTCAGCCTCACAGTCTCAGGAGGAAACAGCCTTGCTGACACTCCTTGAACTGGACTTCTGGCTTCCAGATTGGGATGCTAAACTGCTCTTGTTTAAGCAACCCCGTGACAGGTACTTTGTGATAGCAGCCCTAACAAATTAATTTGTGCACAGTGTGGGAAATTGGCTACTGAAAGAGCCAGCCAGTTGTATTTTGAGCATGATGGCCTTCACCCATTGTTAAATAAAATAGATAAGAAATATGACGAGGAAAAAGAATCTATTTAACCAATTACAACAGCAATCACAGTTTTAAATGTTTTAAGAAACATTCTTAAGAACCAAGTTTTAAGAAACAGAAAATATACGTTCATTATTAAGCAGAAATTAACTTGAAAATTAATTCTTTTGATTAAATGATCTGTGATATCATCTATTGAGATTCAATTAGTACAAGCAGCTAATAACCTGCTATGAAAAATTATGAAAAGAAAACGGCTCATTGTCTTAACTATAAAGCCATTTGTGCATGGTGGTCTTTGTGTTTATCCAAGTAATGTTTTATTTAACTTAGAACAGTTGAAAATGTCAAACTGTCAACAACCCAAATGGCATAAATTCAAAATTTGAGCTGAAAGTCTGTGAACACGGCAGGCTTCTAACCCCCTCCCAACTTGAAAAGGCACATGCCTTCTGCTATAAGCAGAAATTGATACATAATTAGGCCCCATGCAAGGAATGTGTTTAAGGTTGACACTATGCATTATTATATATTCTCAAGTTCATTATAAGCATGAAAAAGAACCCAGAGGGAAAATACTCTCATAAAATAGAGAAACTCTGAATTTTATCAACAATTTGCAACAAGTCCTGAAATACAAGCTGCCACCTTAATGTATTGTGCCAAATGCACCTTGGACTGACTCAAAGCAGTAGAAACTATGAAGAGTCCTGTTAAATTTTGAATCACTTTGATTCATAGAAACCCAGAAAATACTCAGTTAGAAGTAGAAATTAATGCAGAGCTATCTCTGCAAGGCCTAAGGCTTTAAATATCATCTATATGCTGATGGTTCCCACGGCTTTCATCTCAGTTCTGGCCCTGTGGAGCTCTGGGCTCATTCAACCCAGCTCCCCCTTCTTCTTAGTATTTATTTATCTGACTTCTTCAAGTTCATGCCCCAGAATAGATTTGTTATTTCTCCTGTTATCCCTGTCCCATCCCCCCTAGCCTTTCTAGTTTTTAGTCATCCCCACCTCCGTAAATGAGATCTTCAGCATTGTAGGCCTAGGGGATAGAAACTTCACAGAGGAGTTCTAGTTAAGTTGCTTTTCCTTGACCACCACAAAAGTGCATCAGGCAGATGCTGTTCATTCCGCCCTCCTACAAACTGTATCTGGAACCCTTCCTCATGATCTCTACTAATGCCAATCACCCTTTCACCTTTCATCTAATGTCTAGCTTGGTTCAGATAAATCCATAGACTCAGCTACTCAGGAGGCTAAGGTTGAGGGATCAATTGAACTCCTAAAATCAAAAGAACAGGTTGGGCAACACAGTGAAACTTTATCTCAAAAAGTAAATAAATAACAAAAAATTAAATTCTGCAACAGCATTTTGCTTAGTTTCCTTAAGTACTTGTACTAACTCCAATCCATTGTCTCCACTCTATTTTTTACAGAGTGGAGAGTTGTCCTAAATTTTAATCACATAATTTTATCCTTTCGCATCAAATGTTGAAATGGATTCCTTGGGAACTTGGTTGGAGGTTCTAACGAGGATTCAAGCTACTTCTACACCCCCTTGACCAAAGAAGGGCACTCCTCTACATAGGACGCCCTTGTCTTTGAGTGCAGACAGCTTTGGGAAGGATGCACACACAAAGTGGTGAGGGAAGGATAAGACATCCACCTAGCCAGCCAGATCAGCCAAGTCAGCCTTGGTGATCAGCAAGGGTGATGATTGGCAGATGTCACTCACAACTGCCCTCACATGCACAATGGCATCCTGCTCATCATAATCATCCTGGCCATCATTGCTCTCATCAACATCATTGCCACTCACAGTGATTCAGAGTCTGCTAGATGTGCTAGAACTCTCTCTTCTTCTATTACTTAACTTTTCTGTGCTCCCATTTTTATTCCAAATCCTAACCTTGCTGTGCCATATCTTCCTTGGACCAATGAGACAATTCCTTCACCCTGCTATGGCTTCTCCTCTTTACCCACATATGGCTTTCCTCCCAGCCCTTCCTGCACGTATGAGTCATAGATAACTGGATGACTATCCAGGCAGCCTTCTTCTCTGCTAACACTGCTTCCCAGTTTACAGTTTCAATGTCCCATGGGTTGTGTCATCTTAATACCACTCTCCATCACTACAGGAATGAAGTATTGATTTTTAATGATTTTATTTACTTATTATTTGTTTTCCCAATAAGTCAATGTGACATAAAAATGAGCCTTTTTATTCACCTTCCACAAAATATGAGTGTTTTATTCCATTTATATGAACTATGAGTAGTTGATATTTACAGCTCTTTTTCCTACTGAATGCAGAGAATTATGTGCTCATAAAGAATATGACCTCCTTTCTAAATCAGTGGGATCTGCTCACCCTCAATAGGACAGTCAGTCTTATGTGTGAAAGAATTCTTCATTGCCCGCTGACCCCTAGTGGAAGGAGAACATTTCTTGAACTTGAAACAGATAACACTCAATTTCTTAGAACTTTATGATATACAATTTTTCCACACTTCTTGTTGTGCAGAGTATAGGTGATTATACGCACCTCTAGCCAATGAAATGGCAGGAAGGAACTTTCTGTGGGAGTGTGGCTAGAACAAAGTCGGCTTAGTCCCAGGTTGGGTAAAAGCCAAGTAAAGCTTAAACCTGAGATAGTCCCCGCCCGTGTACACCTCATGGACTCAAGGTAATAAAGGAATGAGCTCCTTCCTCATGGCCAGGCCACATTAACCTTTTATCTTGGAGTTTTTCTTCCTAACAAAACCACACTGAGAATCCTTTAACCTTCACAATGACCTCCTTTAAATACGAGCAGAAATTTGGAACTGATTTATTTGACAGCAATTTGGTTTGAGTCCTAGTATTTGGTATATTGATTTATGATCACAATATAAGTGTCCATGTCAGACTTTTACTGCTTGTTCTGGACACAAAGTGCCACTTTAGTTGCCCATATGCTGAGTTCCCTCTGCACCACTCCACTGAAATCATTAGGTCATTCCATGGGACTCAAGCTCAGTAAAACTTAGCCAGCCCAATGACAGGAATGACCTTCATAAATGAATCTTAAGCAGAAGCTCAATGTTTGTCCATGTAGAGAGGCAAATACTGAATAGCATGGGACTATCTCAGGTTTAAGCTTTACTTGCTTTATCAAGAAGCTAATACTGAAAAAATAGCAAATACTGAAAATTATCTTATATATTGTATCTTGAAATACCAAGCATTTCAAACTGTATACTTAAAAATGTTGAAGATATTGACGATAAAATCATAGTGCTCACCTCAAAGCACCTCTAGCCAATGAAATGGCAGGAAGGAAAAGGAACAGTTTATTCTGGAGTCAAAGATGAGTGAGTAGCCATGGCCTGGAAATTTGAATTTAGGTTACTACAAATTCCATGTTCAAATATAGTACTAGTTCTGTGAATTATTTTTATAGTAACTAAAGAAGAAAGTCATAAATCAAGGTATTTTTAAAATACATTGATAAGAATATCAGGTAGGCTGGATATAGCAAATTGGGAGAGTCCCTGCTATAAGCATCAGATGCCATGTGGTGCCAATCTTAGCCTTAGAGTTGGTGGAAGCTAGGTCTGTTTGCACATTTCAAAAAGGATTTTATTTGATAGTCACAAAGATATTAGGTCAAAACAAAGATGAGAAATAAATGATTATTAATAGAATTGAAGATTCTCAATTGAAGAAGCTCAAGATAAACTAATTTGGAATCTGCATCATTCCACCTACCCACAGTTCTAGAAATTCCAGAGGGCCAGAGAGTCTTATAGAATCTTTTACAAGGTTGTGATTTTTTTTTAAACTTCAGTTCAGAATAATATATTTGTAACAACAACTAATTTTCTCCATAATCCCGTACCTAGTCAATGAAAGTCATACAAGAGAACAATGGTATTCCCATTTCGTCATTGATAAAATGAGAAGGGAGGTAACCAGCACAGACTGATAAAGCAGTAAGTGTTAATTTCTGAAGGGTAACTGAGTTTCACTGGCAGCTAGGAAAGCCAGTTCAATAGTCCACTCCCCTCCCCCTGCTCACGAAACCAAACACTTTGGGCCCTAGTTGATGGTCCATGACTTTTAAGTAACAGAACGTCATTCTCACAAATGTTGCCCAAGTCAATTACAACAAAATATGTCACTGGAAAGTAGCATCCATAGAGTTCTATTCCTCAAAGTGCTATGAAGTCATCTTTCTGAATCACTGACATATTTTGTTTGGCTAGCCTGTTGCTTATTGAGTTGTGCCTGCTTATATGCTCAGGCCAAAAAGGATGTTCTTGCTTATTTTGTGGTCTGAGGAAAAGATATTTTACTGAGGACAAACAGCTTAGATGTACATCAACTTGGACTCAAGAGTTAGCAAGTGAATACCAGGAGTAAGTCTAGTCTGCTAGAAAAAGTCTGACAGAGAAACCTGTTAATTCTAAAACTTTCAGAGTTTCATTTTGAGGCTGACTTAGCATTAAGTTGTTGTTTCATCATGGAATATACTTAATATAATTTTGTACCATGTTTATCAGTATGCAATGATAAATACTTTCCCTGAAGACAAAACACGTGTGAGTGCACAGACCTGGGTACCAATCTTACTCTGTAATAGCATCATCTCTGAGAATCATCACTTCCATCCTTTTCCATTATCTGTGCCAGTCACTACCCCCACACCCTGGTCTAGAAAACCTATTGTCATTTCTAGCTCAAGATCAAATACCAAGGGGAATTGAGTCTGCTCCTCCTAAGGAAGTAAATTACTATATGCACTTACATTCCTGGCATGTGGTCCAGTCCATGTCTCACTACTATGTGTTATGAACATTTACCCTTCTGACCGTCAGGCCCCTTTAAGTACAGTTAATTTGACAGCAATGACTTTATTTCCATGTGTGTTCTTAATTCACATAAGCAACCAAGGAACAGTTGTCATTCCAAACAGAATATTTTCTTTTATTAAAATAGATATCATCATAATGTTTGGATTTCCATTGGCATAATCTCAATTCCAGGTATTCACCAAGGATAGATTGAAAAGAAAAGCCACAGCTACGGAGACTATAGCACATTAAGCCTAACACAATGTAAAACGCATGAACAGGTCTGATAGGAATTCCCACAATCCACAAAGTAGGCATTTCATAATGTCATTTCAATACTGTTAAGGTTGGGTATTAAAAAACATGGCTTTACATTTTCTTTGTGTACCTACTGGTAACCCCACAATTCAAACCCATTTTCAAGCAGAGGCTCCTTGTTAAACTCAGTGGGGGAAAAACAACAAAACCAAAGACAGGAATGTGTGAAAAGAACTAGTGTGGAGAAGGGGACTGATCCGGTGGGGAGGGTGAGAAGAGAAGGCAAGTGAATGAGAGTAATCAGGATTCATTACACACACACACACACACACACACACACACACATGCACGCACGCATGAAATTATCAAAAAAAGTTTTTTTTTTTTTTCCAAAGATGTGAAAATTTAAGGGAGTGTATTTGAGAAAAGGTAAGAGATCTGTGGGAGGGAAGGGCAATAAAAAGGATCACAGGGCCAGGGAATAAGACCAGAGTACACTACATGCAAGTATGAAAACATCATAATGAAACCCATTTTTTTTGTACAATTGTATATGCCAAAGAAATGTCTTTTAAATGCCAGTCATGGTGGCACACACTGTTAGTCTCTGCACTCAGAGGGCAGAGGCAGGTGGTTTTTATCAAGGTTCACACGGTGAGTGCCAGGACAGCCAGGGTTGTATAGTGTGGGCTTATCTAAAAGAAAAATGTCTAAAATATAAAAAGAAATATAACTTTACAAAAGGAACATTTGAAGGTGAGTTACTTTGCTTGATTATACATTCTTTCTTTCAGTAAATTATTACTCATGGTCTATATTTGGTAGCTTGTTTTTCATAGAAACAAGAAACTGTCAGGAATAGTCACTAATTATTTTTAAAGAGCAATATCAAGCACTTCTGTCTCTCTAAAAGATCCTTAAAGAGCTAACATCCTAGATAAGCAGAGCTATGCCAAGATATACCAAATCCTATATATGTACTCTCCTGCCTCTCCAAGGTATGTGAATTAAGCAAATTTAAATAAACAGAAAAACTATTCATTAAAGTCATAGCTACAAACAGCAGAGGTTAAATTGCTTATTAAAACAATAATGTTATTTCTAAGAGTTAAAAAAAAAATCAAGCCTTTAACATTTTCTAAGGGTCAACTGACAACAGCTTCAGTTCATGACTTCACTTATCTACAGGTACAGGTAATCTGTCCTCCATAGTGGCATCTGTTTCTTGAAAGTATGTTCTTCTTGCTTCATGTTGACAAGTCAATGAGATATATGGGTAGGCCAACATGCTTCTCTGTGACAGTTTCTAAGAAGATTCCCCAATGTCAAGACCCCTTCATTAAAATTCATCTTGCTTTGGAGTTATTTTTATTTTAATGTCAAGACACCATTCATATATCAATTATCCTCCTTAAAGAAGCACAAGTAAATAATGAAATCAAAGCTTAACTTGTTTCTTTACCACAACTTTGACGTATAGAAATTCCTTTATCGGAGCTTAAGTTAAAAATAATATGTTTATAGGTATTCATATTATGGCTGCGAATGAGAGGTGCAAGTAAACACCAGGTTTCCTTCAAAATGGTAAGAAAAGGAATGCTACAAGAAACAAAAATTCTGTAGTATTCAGAATCCAAGAGTAAACCAGCAACTGGGGGACTAGTCAAACCTAAGTTCCTTCATGAATTCAAACAGATACTTTGATTATGTATGGATTAATTTGTGCTTTCTGTTTCAGGCAATATATTGACCCTGTATTGAATTAGTTCTTGTATTCTTGTACGTACAACTGTGTGATGGTAACCAAACTGTGTTAGTTACTTTTCTGTTGTTGTGCTAAGATACCATGACCAAGACAACTTATAGAAGAAACAATTTACTAGGGCATAGAATTTCAGAGAGTGACTATCATGGCAGAGAGTATGACAGCAAGCAAGAAGGCATGGCACTGGGGCAGTAACTCAGGGCTTACATCTTGAGGCACAACCATCAGGTTGGGGGGGGATTACTGGGAAAATCAGGGGTTCTTGTGAAACCTCAGAGCCCACCCCCAGTAACACACCTCTACTACCAAGGCCACACCTCCTAATCCTTCTCAAGTAGTTCTACAAACTGGGGACCAAGTAATCAAATATATGAAGCTATGGGGGTTATTCTCATTCAAACAACCACATTCTACTGCCTGGCCCCTATAAACCTATGATCATATCATAAAAAAATGCACTTAGACTTAATTTCAAAAAATCCCCATGGTCTCTCACAATCTCAATACAGTTTCAAAGCCCAAAGTCTTTTCTGAGACTCAAAACAATCTCTTAGTTGTACACTCCTTTAAAATCAAAGTGCAAATTACATATCTCCAACATATAATGACACAGAATACATATTACCATTTCAAAAGGGAGGAATGTTGAAGAAATCCTGAACCAGAGTGCTCTCTATCTGGGGTCCCATGTCATATACCGCTGCCTTCAAATGACAAAACATGAGTTTAGAATCCCACATGCTATGCACCTTTCTGTGTCCTAGTTTGCTCATCTTCTTATATTCACCTAACTTGTCTCCAAGCTTCTGCTGTTTGTCTTTGTTACTTTCTGTTCCTACAATTAAACACCCTGAAAACACCAACTTAATGGGTGGGGGTGTGTGCGCTTACTTTGGCTTACAATTCCAAGGGAATACAGTCCATCCTGGTAGGGAAGACTTAGCAGCAAGCAGGAAAAGCATGGCGTCAGGAACAGAATCTTGGCTGGACACATTGCATCTGCACACAGGAAGCAGGTTGTGTGACTAGGCTATAAAGCCAATACATACACCTCCAGGGACCCACTTTCTCCACCTTCAGTGGTTCTGCATCTCCTGAAGGTTCTGCAGCCTTCTGACACAGCCCCAGAGTCTGAGAACCAAGTGTTCAAGCAAATAATCCCTTTGGGTCATTTTACTGCTCCACGCAACGCTTTTGTAGAAAGCCTTTAAAGCCAGGCAGTGGTGGCACATGCCTTTAATCATAGCACTCAGGAGTCAGAGGCTGAGGATCTCTGTGAGTTTAAGTCCAGGCTAGTCTATAGAGTGAGTTTCAGGACAGATGGAGCTATAACAGAGAAACCCTGTTTCAAACACAGACACACACACAGACTCTCTCTCTCTCTCTCTCTCTCTCTCTCTCCCAAAACTAATAAAATAAATACAATAAACAGCCTCTACATGTAGCAGGGTTCAAGCTCTTTAGTTTTTATCTTCTATATCCACGAGTTAAAATATATCCTAATACGTTAACACCAAATCAGTTTCTAAAGCGGAAGGAGTGACTTAAATTATGTAACAAATGACAGTGGAATTGATTCTCCTGGTTCCTGTTTCCTGCATCACTGGATCATCTTCATTTGGGTTCACTGAAATGGAAGTGATTCATCAGTCTGGGAGAAGGGAAGAGAGTGTTCTGGTTCCTTCACACTCACCACAAATCAGACCAATGCTAAACACTTCTGAGCATCTGCATATACCTTTGAAAATTAAGGATAGTGCGTTTAACTTACTACAAATAGTCTCTACATAATAGGTAAAAGTAATAGGCATATCCCAGAGCTGAGAAGGCTGCGGTAGGCAGTGGTAATTCAAGGACAGCCTGCACTGCATAGCAAGAGCCTCTTTAAAAAATAGTGAAGGGCATGCAGGCAGTCAGAATTATAATGATTCTCTCAAGAATCAAGACCTCTGTAAATAATTAAAATGATGACATTGTTTTTAGAAACAAAAATGTAAAACAAAAGTTGAATATCAACCAGGAAAATATCTGATCTTTTAATTGAAAAGATGCATGCATTTTCAATTAGTCTATATTTTTAACCACATAAGTATCCATATGTTTAAAATACAGTTCTCATGAGAATTTTTATATACAATGATGAACAAGACTTTAAGAAGTTAGTAAATCTGATAAAGTGTAAATGAAGACTTAGTTATGAGACTGGCGGTTCACAGGAAGGTAGTCAACAGTACTATTGTGACATCAAAAATTTTATCCTAACTCCCTCCACTTCAATATTGCTGGTTAGGCAAGCAACAGCTTCCCGTTTCCTCCTATACCAGGCCTCTCTTGTTCCTGTTTGTCTCTTCCAGGGAGTGGCCTGCTCAGGAAACACCTATTTTTGTGTGTATTTAATCTCATTCTCTCCGTTCTATTTATTCACTGTATTTTTTAAACCTTGTAAAGGTTTTCTTCAACCCATTTTTGTCAAGATTCATTTACCTTGTATTTTTGGTCAAGGACTTGAAAACAGTTTCTTCGATTCCTCTTTTCCATCTTTGTCCTAGCTCATTGCAAAGGGGTTTCCATCACCTGTGCTGTACAAACATGTTAAGTTGGACCTTTAGACCTTGTAGCTTCTTAACCTCTCAGTGCAGGAGTCTGCTGAGAAGCTGATCTCAGCTGCAGTGTATCTATCTGTGTATGGTTCCTCTGTCTAGATACAGTTCACACATTCTGTGCAATGGTGTCAATGACCTTAATCTCCATTTCCTGCGGTTTCTTGTTAGCAGCCCCTCTGATTCCCTTTAAATAGCATCCTCTCCCTCTGTCTGGAAGGGCTGACTCATTTTCATATTCTCTCCCACTACTCATTCCCCATCATGTTTACTAAAAATCATATTTGTAGTAGTAGTTTCTCTATTATACGGACATGCCAGTTTCTGACTTTCTTAAAATGTTTCATTATTTTTTTTTTCAAACCAAGATGTGAGCTTTGATTCTTCTTGCTCAGTTACCTGCTATATGTTTATTTCAAAGTCCAAGAGCATATGTCAAATATGAATCTTAATTCACTTATACTGACCTCATGTTTATTACTCACTGCTGGAAGTAATTCCTCTAGCGTATTCTATGGTTAGGTCCTTGGTATCATTCCAATCTCCCCTGATCCAACACTCACAAGGTACTTCATACCACAACCCCCTACGCCTTATCCATGTGTTTTCTATGTAGGCCTGTGTGTTTGATTATGATTCAAGTATAGACAGAGACTTTGATAATAATTTTGGGTTGACAATCATTCACCTAGATGGTATTTTTCTGTTAAATATAATGCAAACTATAACAATATGGATACAGAAGTGGCTCATAGCCTTAGTTCTTGCTTAATATGTATGTACTAGGAAATATGAGCCATTTTTCAAAATATCTTGTAAGAAAAATATTTCCATAAATGTTAGAGACAAATTTTACCATACAGTAAGCTGAAGAAGACTAAAGAAGACTTTATTATCTGAACTGCGAAGCTATTTATACTTTAATGGACAGTATAAATTTCTTAGAAAGAAACATGTGAATAACTCCCCAAATTGTTTTGCTGGAGATTTAACTCTCTTTTCTCAGGCTGGTCGAGTACGTATATGTATATGTGTATATATGTGTCTATGGATAGAGGTGCATGTGTGTATGGATGTGACTATGTGCACATGGATGGACATGTGTATATGTGTATGGATGGATGTGTATATATGTATATGTGTGTGTATGGTTGTATGTGTATATGCATGTATTGACACTGCATGTGTGTATGGATGCATGTATGTATATGTGTATGGATATATGTATATATTGATGGGTGTGTGTGTGTGTGTGTGTGCGCGTGCGTGTATGTGTGTTCCCTACACATGGATGAAGAAATTGATGTTTGGGAGCCCAGTTATAGTAACAAACTCTAATATGATAGTTAACGTCTGTCAAAGTCTGTCAAGTATTTTCCCTTTGTTTTGCATATAATTGGCTTTATTATATAATGCTCTAATCCTGTGTTTTCTTTAATCCAAATGCTGTCTTTTTTTGTTGCTGTTGTTCCATTCAAAGATGACCATACTTGACTGATGCCACCTACTTCAAAGCATCTTAAGAACAGTACAGTATACTCTACCAATTATGGGACAACAGTCCCATTCAAAAACTTCTTGGAGATAGATAAGCATCCCAACTGGGAAGCTGTAAACACAAATGTATCACTGTGCTATGGCACAGGGTTAAGGAGAAGCACCTAGAATCACAATAAAGGTTTTGCAAATATGGGTATGAGACCGACAACACCATAAACAGCATCATGTAACTCAGGTCAGACTTAGACTCAAAAGCAGAGGGTCTTGATCACTGTCTCTTTCACACCTCACAGCCAGCTCTGCTGAATGCTCCAAGGACACATCTTCACAATATTATCTGCATCACAGACATGGTACATGCACAGCACATACTCAGTATAACTATAGTACATGTCACACACGCACACACACACACACCACATACACAGTAAAGCCATAGCATATACCACACACACAGCATACCCATATATCTCATTATACCCACACACCTCATTACATATTCAAATACATACCAGATGAACACTATACACACATACACAATTCTCAGAGGTTTTGGAATCAAATGACAATATGAGAGGCTTCATAAAAAATATTAAGACTTGCAGTTTTTCATACACTTGATTATATGATAAAGCACCAAATCATTATCATTCAGTGAGGCAATTCACCACAAATACATGCTGCTGTTGAGTTTTTTCACAGTAACTAACTACAGTCTAAAACAACCACAACCATCACAGCAGGAATGAGATGAACTCACAGTTAGAGATGAATATTCTTAGTCCCCATTTTTATCACTAACCTGATTTAAATATTCTCTAAGATACTGATTTTAGATAGAGAAACAAATTCCAATAAGCATACTATTCAATAGCTGAAAACTATATTATGCTTACCCAATATTCTTTATAAATTAACCCTAGATCTTGTATGAATCCTCATTATTTTGCAAAATTAATAGGTAATCGTGTTGGGAAGTTGGTGTCTTCTTTCGAGAGTTTTACACTGTGGCTTTTGTTGACAAGACCTACGGACTTAACGGTCCCTCGGCGTGATGGCACAAGCCTGTTGTTCCAGCACTTGGAGGACTGAACATGAGGACTGCCACAGGCTTACAGTGAGCACAAGGCTTTGCCGTGGCACACTGTAAGACCCTCTCCCAATAATAATAAAAAAGAAGTCCAGAAAACGAAAAGACTTTCAAAACTGTTTCTCAGTATGGTCTCTTTTCCTCCACCTGGCCTCCATCTAGTCTAAAGGTAGAGACGGCTATGGCCCCAGCCCACTATTTGTTACCTAGGATTCTTAAAAATCAAATGAGCAAGAAGAATCTCTGCTGATCAAAAGCAATCTGCACTCCCAACATGGGCTGCAATTAATATATTTTAAATTTCTGAGTGTGTTCATATAATGGCAGAGTAAGAAGTCGGAGCATTCCAAACAGATGGTGCAGGCACTCTGGCTTAGGTAAGGATATAAAAACGACATTATCTGAAATACCACAGCTTCTCAATGCTGCACAAGTAGCTGGGGCTCTCTAATCCCCTCTACTTATCTCAGCTAGAGTCACAACCCTTCTCCATTAACTGCTGGTGCCATCTGTTGGTACTAATGGGATGGTATCCAAACTGGTGGGTGTTTGGATCTCTCCTAGAAGAAAAATCACAGGAGTCACCTTAGCATTTCAAGCCTGAAATTATCATCTCAGAAGATCTCCCTGGTTCGACCTCTCCAGGCTTCCATATGGTGTGTGTCCTGCTGGTGCTTCCTCTCAGGGTGCAGCTTCCAGTTTATCTTAATTTGAGTTGAATAATGCGCCAAAGGCATTTTAGCAGGAACAAAAAGATTTTTCATCAATGATATTTTGTATTTCTTGATTTTATATTGTAAATCTTTTTAAAATTATTTTTCTTCTCTTATACAATACCTCCTGACTCCAGCTTTGTCTCACTCCACTACCCCAGCTCCTCCCTCATCTCCTTTCTTCCCCATATCCACCCACCACCACCCTCCTGCTTCCCATCAGGTCAGCAAAGAGCAGGCCTCCCAGGGTTACCAACTTAACAAGGCTTAACAAAATGGAATAAGCCTGGGCACATCTTAAATGAATGCCTTTCATAGCAGTAACATTACTATCACTTTCCTTCTTAAAAAGAATATTATGAATCAAAGGTGTGTTAATCACATCTTTTCACTCTGTAATTCCAGTGCTCAGACATTCTGGAGTCCACTGAGTCTGGAGAGCTGCTACTCCTCCCTACAGCTACTCTCTCCTAGAAACAGTGATAACTACCTTCCATGGTGATACTTTCTGTAAGCCAGATCAGCAGTGCAGAGACCTCTCTCTACCACTGCCACTACTAAGAACTCACATTCAGGGCTGTATGCCCTCACCACAGCCATCTAAGTTCAGAAGCCTAAACCTCAAGAGACTTCTACACCCTAGGACCTCATGGGTTTATTCAATCTAGCCCATACCCAGCCTACTTACCAAGCTCCATGACAGGGAATAGGTATGCTTGCGAACTGAATGTTTGTTGAGACACTGCATTGAACAACCCTAGTGTTTTCATTTATGTAAGACTGCATATAACTCCTTTAATATTTAGTGACAATGGTATTACTACACTCATTGACAATGACCAGTCAAAAATGACTGTGTAGGTTGTATTTTATTAAGCAGATTTAATCTCACATGAAACCTTAATAAACACGGAATTTCAAACATAATATTAAGAGGAGACTTGAAAGAAATGGAACAGTGACATTCAGAAAAATGTACTTTCATCAAGAATTAGCTTCTTGTAAAAAAAAATGCCTCTGCGAGTTTTTACTTTTAGAATTTACAAAAAAACAAAAATGATTATTCCCCAGTTGAGAAAAATTAATAGTTGAAACTTATACATAATAGTTACCCCTTACCCCTCGACAGCTTTACAATCCCACCATTATTTTACAATCACATCATTATTTTTGACCCCAAAATTGAAAAGAAAGTGTAATCAACCAGGTGTGGTAAAACAGGTCTATAATCCTAGCTAAGTAGGAGAATAAGGCAGGAGGACTGCAAGTTCAAGACCTGCCTGGGTTACAGAGTAGCTCAAGACAAGACTAGGCGACGTTGTGTAATGCCATCTAAAAATAAGTACATAAAAGGCTGGAGATTCATCTCCCTATTAGAGGACTTGACCAGCTTGTGGGAGGCATTGGGCTTTTCCACTCCCAGTACACCAAGAAATAGAAAGGCAAACAACGTTGGACCACCTAGATCATATAGCATAAGTTAATCTAAAAACTCCTTTTGCTGTTTCAAATACTTACCTTGTTGACTTCTCCAGGATGATGCAGCTCAGCCTGGGACTGTGAGCCAAATAAACCCTTTCTCCCTAAAGATGTTTCTGTCAGGGTCTTTCACCACAGCAGCAAGAAACAAAGCCCAAACAAACAGCAATCTAAAACCTCTAATATATTTTTTAAATACTTAAAGGCACTCTAGCAATATTCACTACAGATTCAATATACATAGAAAGGGCCAGGTGCTGGAATTCTTAAGCACAATACAAGGTAAAAATATTTAAACAGTAACAGAAAACTACTATGAATAAGTATGCTTTTTTTTTTTTTTTTTATTTCTAGCTTCTAATCTTTATTACAAAGTGACTTTGCCATCAAACTTCATTCTACCAGTTTCTTGTTTGTTCTGTTTTGTTGGAATGAACAGTGTTATCTCAAAGACTAAACAACCTGAATTGATTCACATGAAATTATGGAATAGTGATAGAAAACAGGTCAGCAGCTGCAGTGGCAGGTTCTGACAGCAGGGCATTGACTTCTCAGGGATACAAGGGAACACACCAGTGACAAGAAGGGGCCTCATCATGACTGTGGTACACCTAAGTGATTAAATGAGTTTGAAATGTGTATTGAATGGTACTGTTAAAACAGGGCTGTTTAGCAGCACTGGCCCTGTTGTTAGTCCATCACAGAGCCAGGAGGGGATCATGGGCCCTATTCCTTCAAAGTGAATTACTGGCAACTAGTGGATTCAGTGGGGGCATTCATTGACTTCAGTGGTGTACCCACAGGTGAGCTCACCAGGCTCCAGCAGAAAGTTGCAAACCCATGGTCTCACAAAGGGACCTGGTTATGCTCAGTGGGGTACAAAGCAAAACAAACAGATATGAATGAGGAAAAGGGACTTGTGGAGGAGGAGAATAGGGAAGAGATGGGAGGGACACAAGACAGAGTGGAGTGAAAGTAACCAGAATGCATTGTATACATGCCTGACACTGTCAACAAACAAATTTAACCAGTTACTGTGTTCTTCCCTGGGGAAGACTATTCTTCCTGCTCCCAGCTTTCCTTAGTCTGCAGTTGTTTGTGTCTGGATGAGGCCTGTAGACTTTCAACTGTCCATATCAGCAGGTTTAGTGTTGTGGCCTTTGTTCTACTCATGTTAGGCAGTCTTTCTGGTAAGAATTTTAGAGGCCATGAATATGAAAGAGAATAAAGGGGTTATATGGGAAGGTACGAAGAAAGGAAAGGGGAAAGGGAATGGCGTAATTATATTATAGTCTCAAGGATGAAATACATAATTGAAAATAAAGTTTTAAAAATAAAAATTTAATAATTCAATAAGGGCTGGAGAAATGGCTCAGTGATTAAGAATACTTGCTGGTCTTCTAGAGGACCAAGATTTAGTTCCCAGCACCCACATAACAGGTCACAACCTTCTGGAACTCTAGTTCCAGGGAATCCGACACCCTCTTCTGGCATCTGTGGGCAGTAGGCAGTATGAAGTGTATACATACAAGCAAAATATTCATAACATAAACAAATAATAAATAATCCTTTAAATTACTTTTAAATATTGGTTAGTTTTACAATTCATAGATTATACCTCCAGAAAGCCCTTTAATAAACTTAATAGAAGAAATGTCTACATGGAATTTAGCTGCAGGTCATAAACAAATGTAATTGGAATTAATATTATGAGGATATTTATTCTTTCTACCTCATTTATATAGCATTTCTGGTAACACATATAGAATATGATTGAGTCTCTCAAAGATTGAATATAAAATAAATAAACTACAAGGCCCCAGTGCAAGTACAATCAAAGAAAACTGTCAGAACCCATCTGATCACAGAGTTTTCAATGCAAGCTCAGCACAGTGACACAGGATCCACTCAGGTCTGTGTTGCATGTTTCTGTCTGCTTCCCCCAACCCGTGGCGGAGATCTGCTTCTTACTCCATGTGACTGCAGATTCGGGGCTGATTGCTTGTTGTGGCCTACTGATTACTTCATTTAAAGGTTTTAATTGCATTGTCTTCAGAGTGAACACTATGTCATGCATGATATTTAGTAATGAGGTGAGAAGTAAAACATAAACTTACAGGTAAAGAGATTTGCATAATTCATTGAGAGCACAGGAAACACCATCATATTAGGGAGGTACACACTGCTAATTACAAAATTATATTCCATCTGTTTAACACAAATTGTGGAGTCAGGGTATTTAAGTCTCAACAAGTTGTTAAGTGGTTGAGCCTTGGAATGTGTTTTCATTTATGCTAGGCACTCTGACTCTGTCTCTAGTGGCTGCCACTGAGTAATTAATGTACTTTCTTTAGAATAGTTCAGGCAGTAAGAGGGACATTATCTCAGGAACAGGAAGCCATTTAACCACCCACCCCACTCCTAAAAGTATGCTGAGCCATGCTCTGTTTGCTTTTCTTTGTCTGGTACATCTCCCCCAAAAAATTAAAATTAAAAAGTAATAAACTCACGTGCAAATTCAAAACTAAACAGTGCGGGGAGAGTTTATAGAGTTTACAAACACACATGTTTGCAAAATCTGAGATAGCACTGGTGACTTCATTCTAAGTCTTAAGAAGAGTGCTGATCATTCTTGCTTTTCTCTCAGTATGTTCGGGGCTCTGACTGCTTTTGGTTAACCCAGGAACCCATTTGGTCTGTTTTCAGCTATCAGGAAGCATATGTGTGATTAATACAACCAGAGTTAATTCACAGAAGTATCTGCAAAGTACTTGAAAGCTTACTGCTTATTACTAAGCTCCCAAACTGAGTCATGAAGAGCAAATCCATCAAGGCCATCTCGGTGTCTCTGCTAGATTTATGAAAGTTGGAAGAACTGGGGAATTGGGTAAAAAACAATGCTCTTGGCTTTCAGCCAAAGAAGGCTGATCACAGTGTCCTGGGATGCCCCTCTAACTCTCATCATTTGTGATCACATTTCAAGACCTCTCCAGACATCAAAAGTTCTGCAAAGAGAATGGCAGTTAATCCAAGAAGAGATACCAGCAGCTCTCCTGCTTTAAGGGACAGGTGCTCTCTACCCCTAATCAGCTCTGCATCGAAGCTTTGAACAGTTTGTTTAACACCAGCCTCTTCCAGAACATGATGTCACAGTATCAGCCAATTGTGGGTCTGCATTAAAGTTTCCAATAACAATTAATAGAATCTGTAGTTAAGAGCCAGTTAAATGGTTTAGCAGGTAAAGGTGCATGCTGCCAAACTCGACAACCTGAGTTCAATCACCAAAGCCCACATAGCGGAAGAAGAGAATCAATTCCTGTGAGTTGTTGTCCTACTTCCATATGTGGGTCATGTATGTACACATCACGTGCACACAAACACACGCACAAGCACTTGCATACATGCACGTACACACACTAAATAAATGTAATTAAACATTTCCTTTAAAATTTGCAGTTAAAGTCATGAAGAGAAAAATGAAAACACTATGTATAATGGCTGATACAGATATACACCCGATGATAATGCAGACATTGTACTGATTGTTTCGATTGATGGGAAGTTCCCTCATGATAGAGTTCATTCACTATCATTCGGATGATGGGAATAATCCTGGAAAACCTTCTGGGCTTTGGAAATATGGGTGAATCCTAAATGTCAAGAGGTGAAATTTAATTAGGATGTAAAAGTGTCTTACCATCACTGTAAAAAGTTTTATGGCCCAAGATCAAGAGATTGAATTATAATATACATTTAAAGCTGCAGAATAATGGGTAATATATTCACTGATCATGTGTGCTGTCATAGTTTAGGTGCTAAGACATTTACAAGTTTCGCATAACTCAATCCTCAGAGGGCTCTATGGTAGTGAGGTAGTAATTTACATGAAAGAATGTGGAGGCTGAAACCCAGAGGGAATAAACATCTTGCAAAGTCACTCAAAGTAAATAACAGATGGTATCAAGCACAAGAAGCATCCTTGGCTTGCCCATGCTTTTTCCATCGGGCCACATTAATTCTCAAAGATGCTAAAGTGCGATTTGTCAATAAAGCTAAATGCCACAGTAGGAGTCCTATCTCTGCATCCGTACTCAGTTCAGTGTTCAGGGAGATTATTCTTCAATATACCATGACTTTTCAATAGCATTATAGTAATGGCAGTTATAGCAACTCCAGGATGGGAAAGGTTATATAAAGGAAGCATAGCGGAAATCTTTTGAGAAGGCGAAGAACACGATCGTGCTCCTGATGAACATTCCATGGACCAGAACTGCCACGTGCTAGTCTTCCTTTATTATTGTTGTTGCGTCGCTAGTATATGTGGGATAAAAGCTGTCAGGAAAACATTTCAGCAATTGCAAGCCTCCAAAATTAGAGTAGACTAATATTGTGTTGTGAAGTCAATTCCTGTCTGCAGGAAATTCCAGGAAGTTAGACAGAGCTGGTGTGTTGAGTAAGACAGCACAAAGCTCTTTTCCCCATGCTCATATCCATAACTATTTGGCAATGCTCTCCTTGTCATAACAAACGAGCTTGTTAATGCTATGATTTGATAAGTTATGTGCCAAGGTTTTTGAGTAATGAACACAAAGCCTTTATTTGAATCACTGGACGTTAGCTATGTCCCACCATCTAATTGAGGAAAGGGAGAAAATGTAAAACAGTCAATAATCCTCAAACAAAAAAGACAAGTAGGTGATGGAACCCACATGGCTGCTCTCCACAAGTTCTTCACAAAAACACTCCACCAACTCCCCACCTTGAGACTGACCAGACTGGTGACATGGCTGCAATGGTAACACTCTTCACTCTGAAGTACTTCTATCTCTATACTGAGACATTTCATGAATATCAAATAAAAATCTATGCGTTTGTAAGCTCACATTGCTTATGTTTCAAACATAACTTTTTTTTATTTTAATATATCTTTGGTCTCCAAATCAAATACCATAGTATGTTATGCGATAATTCAATTATTGGGAGAACAATGCTAGTTACAATGGACTGAATGTTAATGTGTCTTATTTCTTATAGGCAAAGTAGATATTTTATATATACTTTTTCTCTGTTCAGATCTTACCCTTGACCTGTAAATGTCATTTCTCTTTACATGTCTGCTTTTGTGTATTTTGTTCATCTTTTTATTTATCTGTCATCCTCAATCCAATCACTAATTGCTGTAAGTTCATGTCATTTAAATTTACTCTCAGTGTGATTTGCTCCTTGGGCATCTTTAAAAAGTACGGGATGCCTTCTCCTCTAATTCTGCTCCCTGCTGTTGTCACTGCAGACTGTGTCTGTGTCCCTTTTTCATACACAGACATGATAGCTATTCCGGACAAGTACATGAACCACACTTCACTTGCCCACCAGTGAAAGAGTTCTTGACCTTTCTTTTCCCAACAATGCTGTAGTGAATGTCACTTAAACATCTTGTGAGCCATGGGAGAATATATTGGACATCACTGTGAACTGAAGGACACTGAGAAACAAGCGGAATCTCATCATGTTTATCGCCTTAAGATTCTTAAGGGGCTAACTATCAGAACACTGTATTTGTCCTTGTGTTATTGTTATTACTGTAATCAAATACCTGAACTGGCTACTTTATAAAGAATAGAGGTTTATTTTGGCATATGCCTTTGGAGTTGCAATGCCCAAGGGGCATTTGCATGGGTTCCAATGAAGGGCTGTCTGGATTGTTTAACACAATAGCTTCTTTTATTTTCTTATGAGAGCTATAAGACCCAATTCTAAGGATCAAATCCAATCCTAATCTCTTCCCAAAGGACCCATTTTTAAACATGACAAGTCAGATAAAGTTATCCTCTGAGGGCAATTCAGCTCCTGTATGAGTTTAGGAATCACTCATGTTCAAAGCACACAAACAATCAGGCGTGCAGCTGAGTTTTCAGCCTGTCTTCTAGACAACACCTGATGCCTACGGCGTTGCCAAACTTATTGGTTCACGTGGAACATCTTTGTCTAAATTGAATTGAATCCACAAATTACCAAGAAAGAGTTCTGGCTTCTGCACTGCAGCTTGTGCCGCAATGTTCTTTGCCGACTTTCCAGTAGAAGGCGAGGTCCTTTTCCTCTTCAGTTGTATTGTTTCCCTATTAATTCTGAGAATTAATTCTCTTCTGGTAAATAAGCCTTTCTTCTAGTCACTGAATGGATTTCTATTGGGAAGATTTTGCTTTTAGAATTTCCCTGTTAAATGGATAAAGTGCTTAAGAAAACTTTTCCTTCCTCAGTGTCATGAAAAGCATGTGTAAGAGTCTTCCTTTCTCCATTCTGCAAGGTTGTGCTGTGGTTTCAATGCTGACTCTCCCCTCGGATGGTCCTGTGTAGGTAACATGATCCCAGGGCGGTTGGTGCTCAAAGGTGATGAGTCCTGTAAGTAGTGGGACTTAGTAGGAAATCCTTAGTCAAAGGGGCATGCCCTCAAAAGACATCTGTCATTTCCAGGTGGATTCTGGTTAGTTCTGGAGACAGGACTATTAGAGAAGCCTCACCATGTCCCTATACTGCTGTCTGCTGTTCTCATTAGTGACTTAAGCAATCATTTCCATCACAACCTCCTGCAATATTGGAGGAAGGGAGGATTTTTCCAAGATCTGAGTCAACACCAGCACCATGTCTTTCAAACTCTAAAAAAGTGTGAGCTCAGTCCATTTTTTTTTTTTTAAATTTCATTACTGTCCTGACTCAGGTGTTTTCTTAAAGAAACAAAAGGCTAACTAATTGCCTACCACATTTAGTTCTTTAAAATAGAAACTTAAGAGGACACTCAAAAGGCAATCAAGTTTCTATGCAAGTTGTGCTGCCTTTTTCATAAATTCATGTTACATATAATCATAGGAATACCCTCTGGACTTTTCTATAACAATGGTTATGTTTGTTTATTCCTAAACAAATACAGATTTTGTTTTACTATGAACATTTTTTTTATTGTTTCACAGGAAGAAATTCTGATATTTCAATTATATACTAAAGATCAGGTATCTATATTCAAACATTGATTTCTGTGTTTTACAGTATCTAATGAAATCCTTACATTATTGACATACTGAAGCCATACTAAAAGGAATAGCATTAAGTTACTAAAAAGGAATTGAAGCTTACTCACTGATAGTCTCCTTATCATATTTATTCTGAAGAATAAACTTTTTAATATCCCGAAATACTGGTATTACTCAAAGACTTTCTTAAAAAAAATACTAAAATACAATGCTAAGACCCATGTTTCTTATTTCTAAAATAAAATGGACAAGATGATGTTGAAGGACTGTTTAAGCTCTAAAATTTTTATGAGCCTATAAAAGTCACCCAAATAGAAACTTCAGCAGAAAAAAGGCAATTTTCTTGTCTCTATTTTTGAACAAATTTCCTAGAAGGGAGGCTTCAGTTGTGCATTCACCTTCATGCCTTGCCTCAGACGCCATGCGCAGGCCAGCTGAGGAATCAGCAACATCTGTCACTGCAGAGTGAGGTACTTAAAAATGAAATAAGCAAGCTGACAGGAGAATAGATTCACATGCAGTTAACATCAACAGAAAAGAAGCAATTCACCGAGATAGGAGTTGAAATGGAGGAGACATACCTCATAAACCATATCAGCATTTCTAAGGTGATAATCTCATTTTTAGTATAAATGATTTCTTGGACATTCCTCATAATGTCACATAAGAAAATGCTGATAACTTACAATTAAGCCATTTTTCCCCTGAGACAAACTATCTTCAGATACTCTGGACGGAATCCACTGAGACTTTTGGAAACACAGATTTTAGTTAGAGCCAATTAAAAACTGTTTCATTATCATAATTAAGAAATGAGGGAATAGGGACGAGAGAGATGGCTCAGCCATTAAAAGCACATACCACTGTTGCAGCAGATCTGAGTCTGGGTCCCAACACCCATTGCAAGTGGTTCACAACTTTGTAACTCTTTTTCCAAGGCAACTGATGCCCCCTTCTGGCAGACTCTTCATGCATGTGCACAACTTGCCCACACATATATATGCACATAAATAAAAATAAAAATAAAATCAATAAAATACAAAAGAAATAACACTGCATAATCAAATAGAATTTGTACAATAAAGAGAAATAGCAACGAATCTGTCCAGGACATGAAGCAGTGACTCAGTATTGGTGAGAATACATCATTATACAGCTATTTAAAAAGTGGCTTGGTGGTTGGTTAGGAGTTATACATGTACTCAGTACACCTAGAAATTATACTTCCACAGTATGTATCTATGAAATATGTATCTTTACAAATACATTAGTGCAAATTTCCATAGAAATACTATGTATTCAATAGTTTCTAACAGCAATAATCCAAATATTCATTAGGTAGTAAGTTTGTAAACAAAACATGAACTTATTCCAGCAATGGAAAGTTTTCAGCACATGAAAGGAATGAGCTACTGATGTCCAAATAGAAGGACCTAGAAGCAGTGGGAAGGAGAAAAAAACAGAGGTAGATATCTGCATTTTTGTGAAACTTCAAGAAAAGTAGTTAACAGTGTTAAAAGTTAACTGAGCGGCTTTTTACAGCTAAGAGTAGATGCAGGGCTTCACTTGCAAATGACATAAAGAAACATTGTACAGTGATGACGAAATTCAAACACAGGAATCTAGTAAGGAATCTATCAGAGAATGAGAATTGAGGAGCTCCAAAGACCTCATTCCAGTATAACAACCATAGTTCGTAAGGACTGTGTTTTATGAAAAGATTAAATATGCCTATCAATTATCTATTAGGGCTCACAGCAACTGAAGAAAGATCTGTGCAGAGAACAGGAAGGGTTCACTCCAAATGAAATACCTTCTGCCTCCAGTCATGGGACAGATGTGCTACCCAAAAGGACAAAAAGGGGATTAGATAGAGAGATCCAGAGCTCTCTTGAGGGAACTATTTTTGAAACAGCATGGAAAGGTTAAGTGAATGGGAATACTGAATCCAGTGGAGACCTTCATGATCTGTGCACTGAAGTCAAGATCAGGATCAATGAAATGGCATCAAGACTATGGAGAATGTTATTGAGGGGAACAAAGAAACAAATATGAAAATCCTCCTTGTGGCCAGAACTAAACAAAATTGTACATCTAGTGGGGTCAAGAGAGAAGCTCAACCTGAGGAAGTAGGAGTTCAAGGGCTCCTTGCATCAAGCATGGTGGTATCAATGGACAGAGAGGAGTAAGGGAGCCTGTTTCCTATACAGAGGGAAAGCAGAGGCTTAATACAGAAAAATGAACACCCAACAACAGTTCTGTCAACTTACTACAAAGTAGGTCTGTGACCCAGAATGGTGGTGGTGGCAGGAGGAGGATCAGGAGTTTAAGTCATCCTTGGCTACAGAGAAAATTTGAGACCAGCACAAGACATGTGAAACCTTGTCTCACAAGGCCAAAAACCAAAACAAACAAACAAATGAGCCAGGATCCAGAGCTGATGCAGTAAGTTATATAAAATGTCTAGTTTTCAATCAAACTAATCATAAGACATCAGAAAAACATGAAGAATGTGGATCAGAGAAAGGAACAAAAAACAAACACTACAGGCTTAAAGGATCTAAGTGGAAATTGAGTAAAACAACTCAAATGTTTTGGTAGAAAAGGACAAAAATTGGAATGAAAATTTTACAGAAAACATCAATAGTAGACTTCAGCTAGCAGAAGAAACTTCAACGATAGACTATTAAATGGCATCAAACCTAAACAGGGGAGAGAAAAGATACTGGAGAAAATTGAACAAAATATCAGAATGATGTGGGACACCACTTAGTATCCCGAAGGGCAGGAGCGACAGAGAAGGGAGAAATAGTCAAATCGTAAAGGCTACAGCTTCCACAATTCATTGAGAAACCTTAGCCTACACATCCTAAAAGATCAAAAAAAGCTGCAAGGAGGCTTCAACAGACAGATCTAAGCCACACATATTACAGCTACAGTTTGGAAGGGAAAAATGGTCCCACATATACAAAGGAATGCCAAGGAAACCAACAATTATTAAATAGTGAAGAACAGAAGACAGTTATCACATCTGCAACAAATGCAGACACTCCCAAATACAGAAAGCAAAAACTGACAGAACTGAAAAGAAACATGGACAATTCAGCAGGATGGATCAGTTATAGACTAACTGCTACTCACTGTACTAAGAATAAGTAGACTACTTAATGGATAAAAGAAACTGACACAGTTTTTTAATCAATGAAATAGAATTGAAAGCCAAGAAACAAACAGAACAGTGTGACAGAGATTGACATGCTCTGTTTCCTGCTTGCTCATGGTACATTCTGAATCCATGCCTTTCTTCAAAGCTTCTCTTTGAAGGACTTTATTCTATCCATTTTTCTTTCTTTCTTTCTTTCTTTTTTTTTGAGAGAAGGTTTCTTTGTTATAACTCGGGCTATCCTGGAACTCACTCTGTAGACCAGGGTGGCCTCAAACTCACAAAGATTTGCCTGCCTCTACCTCTGCCTCCCAAATGCTGGGGCTAAAGGTGTGCACCACCACCACCTGGCCTTATCCATTGCTTTAAAATATTCATTTTGATTGAAAAAATCTTCCTTTCTTTACTGAGTGGTACCTTTAAGGGTATGGGAACTTTGAGTGAAATATGTTCATTTTCTTCTCCTTGAACATCATTTAAGGATACAGGTTTCTTAAGGATCCATCATTGAAATGAGTTGACTTATTAATTGTTTATAAAAACAAGAACAATCCCATTGACTCGGAAAGGTTGATATACATGTTGTTCTGACCACTGCGGCACACTCAAATATTTGAGAAAGTTTGTTAGTTGGATGAGGCCGTGCACTCATCAGGGAATGATCCCAGGCAGCAATCATCAGCAGAGCCTTGTGAGATCTGGTTCAAAGTTAAGTTGATCAAAACAGGCTTATTCTTCTGACATATATAACTCAGCCCCATGCCAGCTGTCCTGATCCCATCTATCTTTACTGTAACTTGGAAGGCTTGCTCAGAGTAAGACACCTCTATTTCCAAGAGCCCATGCATTCATGAGAGAACCTATCTGGGTGGACAGAACAGCACATTTTCTGTAGTATCTGTCTTCAGCACCAGCAGCTTGAGTACAGGCATAAACATGCATCCTGGCAAGGATCCCTGCCCTCCATGGCATTCAACTTCCCACAGGCATTCCCAAAGGTAGTTCAGCACCCCAGACAGAGCCACATTCTATGGGTATGCTGGATTTTTCCCCTCAGCCTAGGCCCTATGCATTGGTTCTCCAGTTCTGTCTCTCATCTTGCTCTTGAATGAGAGTAAGTGACAAGTCAGAGTTTTCCATGTGATGCTCCGTCTCTGCAAACTTACAACGTGGAAGACAGACCAGAACAGATGAACATTTACCTTTCTGGTAGGTGGTAGCAGAATGCACCTAACAAGAAATAGCTCAGAAGGTATACGCACAATGAGAAGAGGATTCAGAGAAGACCCACAGGACATTGTAATTTTAAGGAAACAAAGAAAAAAATGAAAAAGAGACAGATGTGTGATGAAAAATAAAAGAAAAATAAAGGTGGGGGAGACAGAGAGAAACAAGGTGAGACAGACAGAGACACAGAAAGGACAGAGTCAGACACAGACGCAGATATCCTATGGGTGTAGCTCACAGCATCCCATTCCATGATTAAATCAGGTGCATTACAAAGTGAAGGAGGGCCTTACTTTCAGTCAACAGGAGATCATGAACTTTTACAGCAAGTTTAACTTCATATTGCAGACAGGAGTTGAAGATCAATAAAAAAAAATAAGCTAGGGAGAGATTTTACAGAATTCTTTTTAAGACATTTGATGGTAAGTCCAAGGGAAGGATAGTGAGAAGGGAACATGGAGCACTCTGCGCTGTAATTTTAGAGTTAAGACAGGATTTGGCTTACATATTTCAGCAAGAATCTTCAGCTTTAAGAAGGGGATTGGTTTCAATTTTGAGAAAAAGTACTGATCCATTATGTAACCAAATGACTGCAGATGTGGTTCAGTGTTGCCTTTAGGAAGGGACCACAATAAGTGAAAAGTGAGAAGTAGGGGAGCAGAACAGAGAAATGGAAGTCCTCAGGTCACCTGCTGAGCACAGAGGGGAAACACAGTAGGAATCTTGGGGCAGGCAGGTACCAGAGCACGAAAAACAGAGCTCAGGGGATGGGCTGCTGTGGAAGACTGCAGCCCAGGGAGGTGGGGCTGGGACAGGGGAAAGAGGAGTGAACAGGGGAAGACAGACAGGGAGATTTTCTAAGGAAGACAACAATGAGAGAGCAATTGTATAGAAAAGTAGGGAATCGCCATTCTTGAAGAGTTGCTTGGGATAATAATGTGTTTTTAGTATTGATTTCTACAGAACTCTAAATTGCACAACAGTTCTTTTCCAAATTCCCCTCAATTTTTCAATCAGACCTCAATACCCTAATTAAACATCACATTTTATCTCCTATATCGTTGTAATTTTGTGACTTTGTCTTACTGTACCACCACAGACCAGTCTATTCATTACACATAAGGAAGAATGTGCTGAAAACCTAACTCAGACTGAGCATCTTCTGACATGGTTTGAGGACCCTTTTTATCTTACCTTGCTTGTATACTGCCTGGGGAACTCATGGTCCTGGCATGGCTAGCCCTGCCCTGACTCCTTTAAGACCTTACTGGTATCTAGACTACATCATAATAAATCAAAATTATTCTACAAATTTCAGTTTTCTACAAATATTTTCCAAACCCTCATCTTCTAAGACCTTCCCCGTATCAATGGCTTAACCCTCTATTACTACTCATGAACAGAAGGGAAAAAGTAAAAACACCCAAACAAAAATTAAGCACATATACATTTTAACCTGTTTATAAGTTGGCTGTAGAATATTTTAATAGCTCTAACTACTGCCAATCTCACCTTCTGCTCTAGGATAATTGTACACACAATTATTTGAAAATGAAAATTGTGTACTCACAATATATTTGAAAATATCATTGGCTTTATATTTCCTTCCGTCTGGGGATAAGACATCTAATAGATTCTGGGTAAATGTGTGCAGCATGTTCCCACATCTGTGTAGATCATGGTTACAAATGGATACTTCATGTCCTTATTAGTTATGGAAATTAAATTTTAAGTAGTAACAAAATTCAGAACTGTGCTGTGGGAGTTGTCCAAATGGCTGAACATGTAGGCGAGGTACAGGTACAACAGTGTCGCCCTTAGCCTGAGCTTTCCTACCTTTTGACAATTCCCATCCTCCAACACATGACAAGCTAACTCTATTGCCCAGAAAAGTAGAATATTGTTAATCAAAGAATATGAACAAGTTTGTCCAATGAGCAAGTTTGGGAGACACTTCTGAGACATTATAAAGTGTGTCATCTTGGCAAACAGCTGGAGTGCGACCATTTGGAGCAGATCTATTTATCAGCGTGCACAGGGAGCGAGTTTAAGGCTTGCACACTGGTGTTGAATGGAGCATGAAGAAGGAGTAGAGGAGGTCACATAAATACTAAGCAATGACCTTCCATTTGGGAGTTAGAGGCAATTCCTCACACATGCTTTTATGCATTTAGAATTTATTTCTCTAGATTCCAAGGTGCAGGTGGATTATAATATGAATGAATAATATTATAATCCAGAAAAACATGATAAAAACAACTAAACTAAACAAAATACACAGCTACTAGCAAAAAAAGAGCAGCCACCACCTCAGACAGATGACACTTTCGGAATAATCAGGCTTATGATTTCAGCAATTCACAGCTTCTTTAACTTTAAAAAATTAGCATAAAATATAATTTTAACCTTAACTATTTACCTTAATTTTTCCACCCATAAATGAATACTGAAGATTTGAAAACACTAATGGAAAAAAATGTTTGTGGTCCCAAAAAACCAGAGTATTTTTGCAATGAGATGATTAAGCATAACGCAGGCCCACAGGAACAGTGATATAGTAAAACCGGCCCTGATGAAAGCTGAGTACAGATGCCCCAGACAAACGAGCATGATCAAGGCCTCCCAAATCAGCAGGCCTCAGGCAAAGGAACGTGAGAAATATTTTCATCTTGTGAATATGGAATCAAATAAGTAATACACAACTTCTAGTTGGTAAGACTTGTTGTGGAGTGTTTTTAACTTTATTAACTAGGGGTGGTGTGTGTGTGTATATGCTTCACATTCATGTGGAAGTCAGAGATCTGTTTTTGGGAGCTGGATATATGCTTCTACCACGTGGATTCCAGGGATCTATCATCACGCAAGTTCCTTTAAGCAATCTAGCTGTCCCTGAAGACTTTTATATTCCCAAGCTGTTTTTACATAAATTGCTTGTTAATGGTTTATCCACTGTTTACTTAGTATAGCGTTCTGTCTCTTCAGCCTCAGAACACCACCACTAGAAATCAGAGTCGCACAGTGCAGTACCGCAGTGGATCATCTCTAATTACTTTTCAACATATTTGTACACACCTCCAGAATTGACCATTAAAATGCCATTTATTGATTTTTTTTCACCAAGTAACGCTTATAAACAGTTCAATCAGTTATAAGACTGCTCCTAACAAAATTGTCACTTCTAATTTCTCTTTCATAACTAATTTGGTTTCTCTGTCTTCCCCCAAACCCATTACAGAACAGCTGAATCGTTGTGTCATGAAACTGGATGAGCCCTTAGAGATCATCTTATCTAAGCTTCATTTTATAGACTAGGAGGTAAGGCCTGGAGAACTGATACAAATTGGATGCAGGATTAATCTGCTTAAGAAAAGTAATACACCTTGTAAGAAGCCATCATTAAAATCTAATGTAAAGAACTGGTCTCCAAAGTCTTTGATTTTAATGAGAAAAGATAATAGCATCCCTCCCTCATCCCCCCACCCCCGCCTCTTTTTTTGGTCAAATGAGGTAGTTTCAGGTTTATTAAAGTTTTAATATATTCTCTCAACTTTAGATTGGTTAAAGCATACCAGAAGTAGCTTTTTATCCCTCACTGCCCTTCTGGTAGACAAAAAGTATGACTCTGCCAGGAACATCTCTTATCTTTATTCTGTAACTACTGCACTTGCCTCCAGAGAGAGCAGCACTCCCAAATCTTCAGTCTGTTACCTCATACTAGGGAACTCAGCTGTCTAGAATTCCAGTAACAATTACTGTTTGTTATTTCACCATATGGCTGCCAATCTTTTATTTGTTATATTTATACTTTCATTTTTAAATTAAAAAATGGCAAAGGCATTGGCATTTGTCAAATGAATGCCAAGCCATCTAGTAAAGAACAAGATACTTTCATTCTTTATTACCTCAGCCTTGGACATTTTAGGCAAAGGCTCAATCACAAAGTTACACTCTCAGTTACTATGTTTCACAATAATAACAATATCCTTTATCTCGACCAATTTGAGCAGATCTCCAGTGTTCTCTGAGCTTTTCCATCAAAGATAGGGTACCTGAGAAGTCAGGAAGACAGTCTATTGCAAGAAAATCATGTAAACCAATAGTTCTTTCTAAGAGAAATTTAGCTCTTATCCCCCAGCCCCAGGACACGTTTTGTTTGTCATAACTATAGTAGGAATTGCTAGTCATGGAATAATTAATGACTCAGGCTCAGGCCAGCAGTGACACACAGGAAATAATTATCAAGCACCCAGGATGTGAACAGTCTAGGGTAAGAACACCGATCTAAATTATTATTTAACACCTCTGATTCAAGTAGCTCTGGCTTCTTACATGAGCTTGTGATAAAAGCTGGGCACACCACAAATCTACTCAAATATCTGTATTTACCAAACCAACAACTGATTCAAATGGTTTTCAAGTTTAATAGCACTGACCATATAACACTTCAGCAAACCTTAAATCTTCTGAAAGAACATGTGTCAAATAGTCCCAAAGAATATCATTTGCTTAAATAATAGACTCCCTGTTACAGCATCTTGTGTCTAATACAATATTGTCGCTATTTTCAATGGGTATTAGTATTACATGCAAAGTGATAGCAAAAGCCCCAGTTAATGTGGAAATTTCTATGTAACGCAAACAAATGGATTACAGAACCTCTAAAGGCTAATGTGACATAAGAATCTTTAAAAGGGGGGATATTACAAATATCATTGTGAAAAATAATTAAACTAAAGAATCTATTTTTCCCCAGAGCATTTAGTAAGCTTAGGGTTTTTCAGAACACAGTTTTTTTTTTTTCCTCAGTGTGGAAATAAAAACAGAAATTGAGTAAGTTCAAACTTCTCTTAATAGAGGATTGAATCAACTCTCCCTGAGGATAGCTGTTGCCTCAACAAAGTACAACACCCAGCATCCACCAGGACCAGGATAAAATGATGAAAACCCCAAAGAATTTCAAAAGAGAAAAGGTAAACAATAACGGAGGAGAATCCTGCAGTGGACACGTTCTTACATACACAAAGCAAGGTGCAAAATATATCCAAGGGAGTGTTAGTGTTAGATGCTGAAAGAACAAATAACTTCAGGACTCCGGATAGGGTCTCCTAATCAGAAGCCACATTACAAACTTTTCTCATAGCACCCAACTGCTTCAACCCATGATGGAATAAGGAAAAAATAATTTAGCAAGCGAATTGGAAACAATTGTGAAAGAGAAAGGAAAAGCATAAGTGACTCATAACGCCAATGATGATTTTATTATGCACATAAATTATACGCAGTCACAGGCTGTCTTCTCTCATCACTAATTATATTAAGGGTTATGGAAGGTTTACTTAATGAAGGCAATCGCCTTGGTGTAGACAGCTTTGCAGAACCATGAGCATAGCCTCAGCAATTAGCAATTCCTCAGGTTGTCACACAGCCTAGGTCTGTGTCCCTGATGTTTTATGCTGATATGTAGTTATGCATATAGATTCAGCACTAAAGTTTTTTTTTAAAGACAACCGCAAAAGGTGTTCCTGTGTATGATTAATGACTAGCAAGAATGGAGTTATGTGTCCCTCTCCTCAATCCCACTGACATGCTCACACAACAGCCAAATGAAGGAAAGGGCTGTGCTTATCTACATTATGTAAAATGTGGCATGAACTGCACGCAGTATGGAGAAGAAAGAGCACACTCAGACTCTTCAGACAGCCCATTAGCAATCACTAAGGCAGGACGGGAAGAGATGAAAAATTAAGGGGCAGCGAAGGAAGTCCTGTTGAAGCTTTTCATAAGCTGAAAGTCAAGAATTCCAGCACAAGTAACAATACTGGATATGAAGACTATTGATGTATGAAAAAGTATTTTTAAAATGGAGGGGTCAGAGGTTGGATAGATACTCAGCAGTTAGGGTGAATATTGTTGTTACAGAGGACCCTAGTTTGGTTCCCAGCACCCACATTGGGCTGCTACAACTGCCCATTTAACTCCAACTTCAGGGGATTTGATGCTCTCTTTTGGTCTTCATGGGCACTTGCACACATACGTACATGTTAATACACACACACACACACACACACACACACACACACACATACACACCAAGAAATAAATTTTAAGATTATTGACACAGAGAAGTATTTATTATATATATATGTATGTGTGTGTGTGTGTGTGTGTATGTGTATATATATGATATATCTAGATACACACATTTGATATAGTTATCTATCTATCTATATTAGCTATATCTATGTATATATTAGAAAAATATATAGAGAGAGTAATAGAGATATTTTCTAATAAAAATGCTAAAAATGTGAATGAACAATGCTTTAAGGCCCAAGCCCACATGACCTTCATGTGTGGCTTAGTCTTTTACCTCAGATATTTTCAAGCCTCATTAAGAAGACTTTGTTTGTACTACAAACATCAAAGCTACCTCAGAGCGCCTGACCTATGGCTTGACCTTATCTACTCTGACCCTGCCCAGTTCACATCAGGAACCAACCTATGATGTCACTTGCTCAAACAGAAAAGTTTCTTTAGAACCCTTTCAGACATAGCTTCAGAAGCCACCAGAAACTGGGGCTAGTATAAGACACTCAAATCAGAAATGCCCCTGCTGTGTTCAGGCACACCTTAGGCCTTACCTAAGAGTCTCTATCTCTATTTTTCCCATGCTTAACATTTGTGTTTAAATTTGTTTTAATAAATGTCAATTCTTCTTCATACCAGTTCATCTTGAATGATTTTCTATGGTGAAGTATCTGGTTTTGTTGAAGGGGAGGTCTTTGAAAACAACAGACTGCTGCCAACAGTGTGTAGCAATGTGTCTCTGCTCCCACTACTACTGACAAACACCAACTATGCGCACACACACACACAGAGGAATATACACATCTGTGCGTGCACAACCCTTAACACCCCCCCATACACATGCAGGTACACACACACCTGGGTGTGCACATCCCCTAACACCACTACATACACACACACACACACACACACACACACACACACAGGGGCACATACACATCTGTGTGTGCACAACCCCCCCCCCCAACACACACACACAAACCATTCATAGCAGTACTTTTAATTAGATTCCAGATCTCTATTTATGGCTCTAGAGTTCTGGGACTCTGGCTCTGTTAGTAAAACTGCTTGTTCCAAAAGCATGAGGACCTCCTTGTAAGTCCCTAGAAGCCATATAGGCCAGGTAAAGTGTGCGTATCTGCAATCCCAGAACCCCTATGGCAAGATGGGAGATGGAAATAAGAGACTCCAAAGAAACTCCTGTGCCCCCTAGTAGGCCCACTAGACTAGCATGATGTAGTCATTAGGGGACAGGGAATAAACTAGAAAGCCTGTCCCAAACAAATGAAAGGTGAGGACCAACACCTGAGGTAGCCTTTCACTTCCTTACACGCATCATGGCACAGAGATACACACATACACAACGCATCATGGCACAGAGATACACACATACACACACACACACACACACACTCACACACACACACACACACACACACACACGCTCACAAAGTTTTCCATCTTTAAGACTGCCTAGCTATTCAGACACCCTTGGGTGCTAAATAGTCATTTGGACAAAACAAAGTCATTCTTTTCTGAATAATGAAACAAATCGGTCAATGGGTGATAAGGGAATGATAAGCCCCATCAATCCTGCTGATCAATGAAGTAATACAGGTCAGAGCCACACAGCATGCAGAGTACACCATTGTTCCTGACTTTTATCCACCCTGCCCTATTTCTCTGTGACAAATGGTGGGTTCACGGTGCTGAGAGGAGATTTCTTCTAAGGTACCATTACATGGCTCAAGTTCATTCAAGAAACAGGATTTTGGAAAAGTGAGCTGTCCTAGCTTCCTGAGACCAGATGTAATGAATAAAACTTTTCATGCATTTAAGACTATGGAAAATGTGATGACCGCATCTCACTCTCTCAAATTTGTTCTATAATGTATGATAATAATGAAAACAGCTCCAGTCAAAGAATAAGATAAACCATACCCCAGGCTCCCTTTGGCTTTAGTCATTTAAAAGTAGAAGAGATAGTTAATCTCTTTTAGCATCTACTTCCTTCTTAGAACAAGAATAAAGGGCATTTCTCCCTACTCACAATGTAATTGAGAGTATTCATTTAAGTAATATAAGACAATTTATATGGTTAAAAATGATAAAGCTGCTCACTGATCTCACTGCCAACCCAGCAGTCTTTTCTTTATGGAACAACATAATCACAGCTCTCTCACTCACACAAGGCTTAGGGAGATTGTTGCTTGCTATTCTTAGCGAATATTAAATTGTAGGAGCTTCACTGGTGAGATTAGAGAAATCATTTCTTAAGAGTGAAAAAATGATGCAAAGTTTGGAAAACATTTTTTTAAAGCATAGCTCCACACACTGAAAAGATCTATAATCATTATATCCATTAGGCAAAAGGGTATCTTCAAGACCTGTCCTGGGAAAGCTACACAGCCTTGTGCATAGCAGTGAAAGCTCAACACTTAGTCCGCACTTTGTACAACAAGGAAAAATTTAATGTTAAGACCTGAAACCATGGAATGACTACAAGAAAAGAGGAAATTATATATATATATATGATTTTTTAAGTAGTAACATTTTTGTAACTTATTAAATTTTATTTTATGTGCATTAGTGTGAGGGTGTCAGATCCCCTGGAACTGGAGTTACAGACAGTTGTGAAATGCTATGTGGGTGCAGGGAATTGAACTCAAGTCCTCTAGAAGAGCAGCAAGTGTTCTTAACTACTGAACCATCTCTCCAGCTCTTCTTAAATATATTTTTATAAGGTATGGTTTTTGCATAGGATTGAACCCAAGTTGCAAAGACTATTATAAAAATTGTTGGAAAGAAATGAAACAAACAAACAAACCCAGAGCTCTCACATACCATTTGAGAAAATATAAAATATTATAATAGCTGTGATGGTTGGTGTCAACTACCAACAAGACAAGATCTAGAGTATCCTAGGAGACAATTTTGGGCACACTTGTAAGAGATTACTCAGGTCTGTTAGTCTCTGGGCATGTCTGAGGTGATGATCTTAAGTAGATTATGTTAGGAAGACTTATCCACTGTGGCTGGCACTCTTCTCTGAGGATTCTGACTGTGTAAAAAGGAGCAATCGAGTTGAATATAGCATTTACTTCATCCAATTAGAGATGCAATGTGATCTGCTACTTCAAGCTTCTGCTGCCTTGACAACCCTACCTTGATGGACTGTGACCTCAAACTATGAGCCAAAATAAGCCCTTTTTCCCTTAAGGAGTTTGGGTATTTTATTAGGTCAACAGGATACACAACTATGACAGCAACTATGGAAAATGGTACATAGAACCCAATGGGAAATCAACACTAAACACAGAGCTCTCATATGATCAGAGGATCCACTTCTGGGATATATCTAGCATATACCTAAAGAGCATGAAGTTATGCAGAACTGATGTCTATCTACTGGTGTTTATTGCAGCACCATTTACCATATCCATTCAATAAAATCAGCATGTGCATCTGTCAACAGATGAAAAGATAAATTTTATGCACATAAAATAGAATGTGATTCTACCATAAAGAAAAATGAAACCCTGTTAGTCAGAGCTAAATGAAGAGAATTGGCAGACACTGTGTAAAACAAAATGGAGGCAGACAAAATGGAATTACAACACGTTGTTTCTTACACATGGAAGTAAAAAAAGTAAAAAGTTGACCTGAAAGTACTAACTAGTAGGTATATGATCAATCTTCATTTTCAACTTGACTGTTGTATATGTGAGGGTGTTTCCGGAAAAAATTCACTAATGAAGATGGATTTCTTCTCAATGATAGTGTTAGAGTTAAGTTCAGGGTCACAAACAAACCACTACTCAACAAGGCAAAATTTTTCTCTTAGTCAAGATGATGTGCTCAAAAGACCAAGATTTCCAGGATAGGAAGTGCACTTGGCTTGAACTCTAAGGCAGGTTGTAACTGTGTCCTTTCCCCAATGGCTGGCACTGGTGGTCATCTGCTATTTGCTAGTTTAAAAAGAATTAGTGCAAATGAAATGAATGAAGTTAGGGAGTGCTGGCCACTTAAGTTACTTAACTTCCAGAATGGAGCAGGGATTTTTGTGAAAACAAAGGTTTTACCAGTGAGGGGATTAAAATATTTGCGTAAAAATCTTAGAAGTAGGATATATAAAAACATTTAAATTCCTTGTTGTAAACACAAGTTCTACAGCATTCGACAGAAAACACTAATATTTAAAGTCTCTTCCATGGGTGACACTATCCCAGGGGCTAGAGTCTTAGTCTGAATAAACAGTAGAAAAAGAGCTAACTAGCAGCATTCACTGGCTGTAGTGTGACCAGTTGTCCTGCACGCCTATCATTAAAGTTTCTCAGTGGTATGAAGTGGGTTTTACTCCCAAACTTTTAGCTAAAATGACACCTTAGTCCCTTAAATTGCTTAATATGGACTTTGTCACAGCAAGGAGGAACATAAACAATGTACTTGTCGATGGGATGTTGCTGAGGTAGATTAAGGAAGAAGACTAAGGAGGAAGCAGGATGGGCAGATGTGATCAAGACATGCTGTGTGCATATACTGCAGTTCCACAGTGAAGCCCATTGATCTGCATAGTTAACGTGTGTTAACAACAATAGTACTGATGTGATGGTTTAGTCAAAATTCCCCCTCAGGCTCATATGTTTGAATATTTGTTCTGCAGTTGATGAAACTATTTGGGAAGGGCTAGAAAGTGTGGCCTTGTTCAAGGAGGTATGTCCCTAGGAATGGACTTCTAACTTTTAAAAGTCCATGCCTTTCCAAGTTACTCATCTCTGCCTTGTGCTTGTAGATTGAGATGTGAGTTCTCAGTTACTTCTCCAGTACCATGCCTGCCTGCCTACTGCCATGCTCCCTACCATAATGGTCATAAACTTTAACCCTCTGAAACTGTGAGCCCCAAATTAAACATTTTCTAAATTACCTTGGTGATGGTGCTCTGTCATAGCAATTGGAAATTAACTACGATATAATATTTTTCAAGAACTTATCACCTACCAATGTGGACTGTACCAATGATGAAAGTACATAAAGAGCCCTGCCTTCCTGGAGGAAGAGGCAGAGAACAATTATAAAGACTATTCTAGTAAGCCCGCAAATTATGAACTGTGTCCTGAGAAGGTAATCATGTCTTCTAAAGGAGAGTAGAATATGACACAGAGGGAATGCAGTGTGAAGTAGGGAAATCAAGGCAGGTGTTTCTAACCTAATTCTAATCAAGGAATTGGAGGAGGTGAGGAAGCCAGCCACAATGTAGCAGCAATTCTCACTGACGCCACAGATACAATCTTCTTGACACTTGAATGTTTTGGGGCAAATTTTTATGCAAATGTTTTGGTCTAAATTCTACACCACTGTGGCTGCACTAAAGTTTCACTAATGTACATAAGTTCTAGCACTGAGTTATGCTTCAAACCCCTAGTATCTTGCCATTTTATTTGTATTCCAAATTGAGATAGTAAAATAGGTCACAAGCCATTAAGTGTCAAGTCTGTGAGTGTACACACAGATTCTAGTTCATACACACCTTATTTTACTTGCTTTCAAGTATACCATAGGAATAAAAACATTGTGTCTAAATTATTATTCACATAAAACTGCTATATGCTATTAAACTGTGTATTATTACATATTATCATGATAAATAAAGGTAATTATGTTTCTACAAAAATGTCTCTCAAAATTCAGTGGCATAGACACTGTCATTATCTGTTTCCTTTTTTTCTACTGTAATATCATCTGTTTTACTACCCTGAATATATAAACTATGATGACAGAAATTCCCATTCCTATTTCTTTGTCATTATTTCTCATACGGTTACAGTACCATGTATTTGATTTTATGATTACAATTGAAAACAACTACTTGAATGGAGGAGGAAACCTTTAAAACACTCATGCTGATTTTTCAAACACACAAAGTAGGTCACAGGATGGAAACCTGCCTTGATTTCTCTTTTCCAAAATATCTAATACATGAAATGCAATGAGATCGCTTAGTCTGGAGGCTGACTTGACTTGACTACTTTGGCTGTTTTCTCCAGAGTGGGAATGCCTCATTAACAGGTGAATCAATATGCAGATCAATAAGGGAAAGTGAAAACAACCGTGATGATAGTATTTGAATGTCTGAAGGGAACATGTCATTCCAGATACAGGACACGGAGATTAAGGTAGCAGCTTCTGTGATTCTGTGATACATTTCACAAGTTCTTTTCTTGTTTAAACATCCAAAACTCAGTTTTAAAGGCAAATGAGTAACTATTCAATAATAAAGTCACTGAGCATCACAAAGCAATATATATCTTTAATTCTCCTGGCTCCAGAAGAACAGAGGAAGTCAGTCATGACTCCCTCTCATAAGCTCACTGTATTGACACTTTAATGCATATAATTGGAGAACTGTTCCTTATCTCATATAAAGAAAACTGAAGATAAATAGGAACACAGATTCATTTTACAGACAGTTCTGTAAAGTAGAGATATAAGAGAAGTAACATGTTTAATGGCAGAACTGCTGATGTGGTCTAAAGTCATAAAGTAGCAAAATACTAAATAGACTTTGGTATATAAGCCACAAAAACTCATTCAGCATATGCATTACCTTACTCAACAGTCCGAAACTGGTGCACGGAACAAAGAATGGCATGCCAGAAAACCTGTTCATCTTATAGCACCATTTAAAATATGTGACACTAAAATTGCTCTCTCAAGTTACTAAATTTAGCCACACAGTCACAGTTTTTACCAAGATATTGGAATACATAATAAACCTTATGTGCTTGCAACAAACTGGGGACCTACTTATGCATCAATTAAGGTAAAGGTATTAGTACTTATAGACATGTTTCCTGTATTACTTTTATACATCCAATCATTATTTTGTAAATAGAGGAAAAATCATTTTTTAAATTACTGCCTATGTATATACATCTTTATTTACAAAATCCTTATGAAAGTGAGAAAAATAAATAAGGAAATAATGTCACCTGAGAAAATAAAATTTTCAATAAAATAAAATAAAATTTAAAGTAAAAATCTCAATAAAATTGAGAGAATAAAATAAATAATTTGATTTGTATGTATATTACCTTATAAAAATTAATACTTTTCAACAAAAGGAAACTATTCATACTATCCAGTTTATGTTTTATCCTTCAATATAAAATAGTTAACTCTCACAATTGTACCAGCCAATATGCTTAAGAGCATGACATAATTTTATTGGTTATATACTATCCCATCTTACAGAATACATATGGCCTGACATTGGCCTGCGGATGATCTTCATTTCCTCTCCACCTCTTCTTTCCCTTCCCCTCTGTCTTCTTTTGTTTTGTTTTCAATCCAGACCCCCACCTCTCTCTCAAGCTTTTCCTTTTCCATTTCCATTACAAAGTGACTGAAAACAGATCAGTACCTATGAAATTGGGTTCTAGAAGCTAGGTTCAGCAATTTACTTTCCTTTTGTTTTACTTATTTATGTTTTTTTTTTTTTCTTAATCATTCCAGTCCACCTCACAACATTATGAGAAGTCATTATTAGGAAACCTGGTTTAGAGATAATTACAGTGGGGCTTAGAGGGACTGAGGGATTTTCCAGGGTAATGATGGTAGCAGACATCAAAGCAGGATTAAACCCAAGAGGTTTAATGTCCAAAGTCACAGCCTTGAAGCACATCACACTTCCCAGCACCTGAAATGACACTCTGTGTCAACATATTTCTGACAATGGAACTATAAGAAGGCTAATTTTTAACACAAAACTGCTAACATGGTTTTGAATTATTTTAGGCAAGTATTTTAAGAGTAACACATGTCCCATCCTGGTTTCCCTCTACTTAGACCCAATTTTATTCACTCTATTTAAAATACACTTTATCCATTTTCCCCTTTCTACTCAATTAGGAGTCATTCATCACCTTCCCTAAGATGTCAGTGGAAAAGCCTGTAACTCAGTTTCCCTAGAGCCACCTGTGGATAGTGAGCTTCCTCAAGTCGCTTGGACTTTTGTCATAAGCAATGGTCTCTCTTGGAGTATGGACCCTGGTTCCCAGAGCTCAGGGAACTGATGGTGCTTGGGTGGCTCCTGAACTCATGCACAAGTGGGGTTACCATCTAAATGGAACACATAACCCTAATTCAGAGAACTTATTGCACTGCAGGTACTACTTGAATGTTTAAAAAATCAACTATTCTAATTTCGTCAGACCATATGGATGGGTAAGACTACTAGTATTTTCCTTTCCTAGACAAGGAACTGAGGTACAGTGATATCATTTATATCCAATCAATAATCACTGAATAGAAAACTTATAATTTATTAAATTCAGACTCTAGAACCCATGACTTCAGGGGATAAGCTTTCAGACTAGTTTTCAAATACCTGATAAAATATAATTATAGCTCTCCAAATTTATCAACAAGAAGAAACATTTCTCACTGTAGTTAGATATTGGTATTGGTAGTTACTTTGGTAGCTTAGTATTGGTAGTTACTTTATAGGAAAAAACATGTCTTTGTTTTCTTAGTTATATTTTATGTGTATGACAATTGGCTGAATATCTGCATACACTGCAGACTGATTAATATAGTCAAGCTAGTGGACATGTCCATTACATCATACTTTTCTTTTATAAGAGCTTAAAAGATAGAATGTCTTAGCAATTTGGGACATTCATCGTTACTAACATTAGCAATTGTGCTGTACAATGGATCTCCAGAATTTGTTCATTTATGAAGTTAAAGTTTGTTCTGTGCCCTATGGCCAAAATTCTCTCCACATCCTCATTTATCTTAGTCCCTTGAAACAATCTTCCTATTCTCTCTTTCTTCGTATATCCTTCTCTAGATTCCACAAAGAAAAGAGGTCACAGGAAATTTTGTTTTCTTGATTATTTCCACCATTCTCTGGGAGGGCAGAGCTTGTAGGCATAAGGACAGAAGATGAGGTCTGGTCTGGGTGCATGGCAAAAACCTATAGCTCAGAAGTCATGGGCCCTAGGAGAAAGAACTTACTGATACTGTTTTTCTCAATGGTCATGTTATCAAACAGCCCTTAGACATTTATGTTTGCATTTATAGATTTGTGTTGTTCTAACCTTGAACAGAGGATCCTCTTATTTCAATGGCATTGGTCACTCACACAAGATCTGCACAAGATCAAGTCAATTAAAAATTCCAGCATGGTGAAGAGGAAGGGGGTCTCATCTCTAGTGAAGAAGATATTAGCATGTGATGGCTGCTTGTGGAGGGAAAGTCACTCTTCCTTAGGAGTGTGTCCATGGCTACGCTTATCGTGCCCCAGTGAGCGTTCTCAAGCGTGAGTGCATGTGGGAAGCAACTAACTAGACTCAGGGGATCAAAATTAATTGATTAGCTAGTTAAATAAATTTTTAAAAGAACATGAAATTGGTAGAAAGGTTAGATGGGAAGCTCTGGGGAGAGCTGGAGGCAGGGGCGGTGAAGGAAAGACATAATCAAGATCCATTACAAATGTAGATGAAAACTTCAAAGAATAAAAATTTTAAAACTGTTTGTGTGCATATGTATATGTCCCGGCCATGTTTCCATTATTCATTTACCCGAGATGGCCCCTGGATGGTTGTTTCCATAACTTGCCTATTATTGATAATACCACAAAAAATCATGGAACTGAATATTTCTTCAATGTATCGACTTTTTTGCCTTTGGATATATACCCAGTAGTTGGTCCACTCACTGTAGTGTAAAATATAATGGCTGTTAGTTTTTTGAAGAATTGGCATAACAGACTGCATACTGGCTCTCAGTTTATCAGCACAGCACTGTAAAATGATCCTCTTTTTCACACTATTGACAGGTCTACCATCTTAACTCTTTGATAATAGCCATTATCATCAGGTATAAAGAAATATGTCATTGTAGTTTTGATCGCCATACCTTTGGTGATGAACAATATTGAACACTTTTGATAAGCCTGTCAGCCATTTATATGTTTTTTTTTTTTTTTTTTTTTGAAAAAAGAGACAGTCTGTTACTTTCTCATTTCTTTTAGTTGGGTTAGTTGTTAAAAAAAAATTGAGTTCTACAAGTTCTTACATGCTTGGATGCTATACCCCATTAAATATTTGGTTTGCAAATACTCCCTTCCATTAAATAGTTCACCTTATAAAAGGAATGAATCCATCTGTATCAATGCAACTTCTACACATCAGGGATGTGCAGTGGTATTGGGCATTCTGAGTCTATCTGCTCTCCGGAGTCGATCAAATTCAGTAAAGACAAATTACAGAGAGTCAACAACTAAACCAAATCCATTACTGCAGAGCTCTTATTTCCTGGCTTCAAGAGCTATGGGTATTGCCATATTCAGTTGGAAACTCACTAACCTGAAAAAATCCTGACATCCCTCATCTTTGTCAATGCCCTAAAAACATTACAGTCAATGTCTTGAACTCACTTAAGCCCTCTGGCTCCATGGACTCAGAGTGTAAGCTTTCCACAAATGATAGTTGATTGCTGATGGGAGGAAGTGACAAATGAATGAATTAAAAATTTACACAATATGAATACATTTCCTACAATCAGTATTGTTGACTTTTAAATTAGGTTGAAAAAGAAGTACAGTACTTAAAATTTGAAAACTCAGTCTTGTCTAAGAAATACAAATCTCTGTTTTTCTGTAGTTTACAAAGGATGAGTAAAAAGCATTTAAAGATGTATTATGAATTAAATATTATCATAAAACTGATTATAATTATAGAGCAGTTAGAAAGCATTTAGCAATTTAGAAAATTCATTTTAGAAGACTGCATTGTAATAGGTAATTTCTTGCACATATTCCTAATGTAGGATATGCTGTTAGAGCGAATCATTAATTCCTACAGACCACAGTGAGGTGAGGCCTGTAGAATTGAAGGTTTTACGTTCTGGTTTGTCTCATACATTATTTTTACCATGTGTTAGCATATATATCTCACTTGCATACTTCACCAAAACATGACACTATATCTGGAACTGGAACACGCCTTTAGAAAGGACCATGAGGACCAGGCCCAATGATACTGTTCAATGGACTGACCCTACACACACAAATGCCACGGTCATATGCTGTGTGAAGATGATGCCATATGAAGAAAAGAAAATAGAAAGAATAAGAACCAGAGAGAATGATAACCCTCAGAAAACAGTGTCTTTGAGAAACAACAAGACTGATGCACATATGAACTCACAAGACTGTAGCCACATGCACCAGACCTGCATATGTTCAAGTTGTCCAGGGTTCCAGCACTGAAGTGAGTAAGTGGACAAGGGCTCCCAACACTAACTAAGAAGCTATATGCAAATGCGACCAGTTGGCAGGGAAGTAAGATTTCTCTAATGAAGTGTCACTGAGTATATCAACCATACTTCAGGGCAGACCCTATGCTCAGGACTAGTTGGCTAACACAAAATGAACTCAATGGCTTTTTGATGATGTTTTGTTTTAGCTTTTTTTTTGTCTTATTGGTCTTTTCTTGTTTGTTTTGATTTTTGTTTTTGTAGGGTTTTTTGTTTGTTTGAGAGAAAGAAATGGAGAGAAAGAGAGAAACATGATTAAAATATATTGTGTGAACTTATAAAATCAATACAACTCCCAACTTTTCTTAGTTCTAACTCAAAAAGTGTTAACTTTTACCTTTCCTTATTTCAGTGTCTAAATATTCTTTCTCCAACACTTTCTCTCTTAAGTCCCCACCCCCACTCACCATGCTGCTGACTGTCCTTTATAGAACATGCTAGCTTTCATAGACTCTTAACTTGAAAGGGCAAGACTTCTTTTCTCTTTCTTCTCAGCCTCTGTCCTGGAACCTGCTAAAAGTGACAGCTTGTCTCTCCCATGTTCCTTTCAACTTCAAATAAAATGATCCCTGAACTTCCCTCTGTTTTTAAATTATTTTATTAATTAGACTAATAACTTGAAAGGGAACTCAATTTTCTTGGGTAACACAATAGTGAAGATTTTAGAAAGAGAAGACTAATAAGATCAGATTTTAAACTTCTACAAAGTACTGAAATGCACTCATTCAATAAAAACCCTGTATAAATAAAAGATTACTGCTAATAAAATAATCCTGGAAGCAGTCATAATTTGACCTATAAAAGAATAACAAAATAATCATTGTAAGGTGTTAAACATGTAATACAATAATAAAGTTATTTTATATGGTGCCAACACATTCAAGCTAACAATATTCAACAACTAAAACTATCAAGTTCCTAAATTAAATTAGGTCACAAATTCAATTGTCATGGGGGTTGAAAGGATATCTCCATATACTTATTCATTCATTAACGATGGTTTTATCAAAATAGAATCGATCTCCTCTTTGTTATGCCTTAAGAAAAAGCAAGGTGTTTTCAAAGCTGGACATATAAAGTGGCCTTCTAAAATTGGAAACATCACACAATATTAGTTCTTAGTGAGCTGTGAGCTTAAGAAATACCAAATATAAATCTTTCCTATAAATAGTATAAAATTCGTGTTTAGGATAAGGAATAAAAATCTTTTTATACTCACCACAACCTAGTAAGTCTTCTATGCAAATGTCTTAATCCTTCCCAGCCAGTAACACAAAGGCTCACTGCTCTTTCTAAAATTTGATTGCCTGGAGAAATGACCCCTTTCTTCTTATTTAATTTCCTATGTGCCAAATCTTTCAGGCTAGCCAACTGAATAAGATTGTGAGGTTGGCCCCCAGCCAATGGGAAAAGACATGGGTACTACTTTTCTTATAATAAAAACCAAACGCATTTCCTGCCTTGACGTGTTTGTTCTTCCTGAGAACACCCTATTGATCAAGAGTAAAGTCTGACTTGTTCAGAAACTTTAGACTTGTGATCTTTCTTCATGACACTGAACTTAATTCTAACAGAGGAAACCATCAGAAGGCCGGGTGCTGCTCTGTCTTCAAATTCTCCAAGTTGCCAATAGAAGAGTTATGTTAAAAGTGAGTCTAGAAATTCATTCAGATCTGAATATTGTAAGTGAAGGGCCTAATGAAAATGGAAATCCATAATACTGTATATGGGTGGGTACCATTAATGTCTTTGTCCAAAATGTCATATGTCCAAAGAAGTCCTTCGTTTCTAAACAACACTTTAAGCAAAGATCAGTTTTGGGTTATAACTTTGCATAAATGAAGAATCTCAAAGATCGATGCATTAAGTGGACTTTTAAAAATTAAAATAATGTACTTTGTTTGTAACACAAAAATACAAAATAAAATAATTTATTACTGAAAAACAGGTGCTCAATTCTCAGATCTTAGATGGCCTTTGGGTGTGATCATTTTTAATCAAATTTCAACTTCAATTTAATTCAACAGGCTTTTCCCTTGCTATGCTGGCCACCATCTTCCCTATGTACATTTGATTAAAGGAAGCTGAAACTGACCATGATGTCATCCTTCCTCCCTAGAATGAACTGTTCCAATAGAATGTGTACAGAGAATACTATGAAGTCACTGTTTCTTATAGGATTGACCACACAGTTGTAGAATGACAGTGGCATAGTTGAGAGAGTACTATGAAGAAAGTATCCAACTGAGAAGAAAGGCTTCTTGTCATGAGAAGTCACAGACGGTTTCCTATTTGGTACCATCTTCACTCATATTTACTGAGATTCCAGTATTAAAAATGGTGGTGATTTTTGATCAGTAAATAAAAAGCATGAACTGAAAATTAATCTCCCAATAATACTTTCGAAGAATAACTTAAACCATGGGTTTACTTTACCCAAAGCCAGGGTAGTATGTGCAACTGGTGCATGTTTGATCTCAAATCAGAGTATGCCAGTGAAGTCACACAACTATGGGGGAGGGTAGTGAGTCTGTGGGCCATCTGGGAACCCAGTCTATACATCTTAGGTCCACTACTTAGCAGCTGTAAAATGAGCAAATCATTTCAGCTGGCTGCTTCATTGCTGGAATGGGGGCAGTGAAACTGACATTAAAAAGGTGTAGTTCCATTTCATGTACATTGTTCTGAATGTCACCTAGTTATGGCATACAACAGGTTACTTGATAAAAACAGAGCCTCTGAGACTCAGGTATAATTCTTTCTACATTTCCACAACACAGAAACACTACTGTCTTCTGGGATTTCCTGTGAGGGAAAAACAGATTAGGCCATTCAAGGGTTTGTTTTCTTTTCAGGGAGGGCAATTTTGTTTTACTTGTTCATGCTTTATGGGACAGTCTATGCGAGTATGCCACCTGTAGGTAGTTTTAACAGCCCAGAAAGAGATATATTTATTGACCTATTGAGTGAATCATGCCCATTCTTCCTTGTACTTTATACTGGCATGGAATTGGGAAGAAATGTGTATTTAGGAACCAGGCAATTAAGATGCTGGGCTTTTTCAGCCTCACCTTGTCATCAATGCCTTTGGTCTTCCCAAATCACCACCTACATATGTTCCCATTTCACAAACAAGGTTTCCAACTTTAAGTGGGAAAAATAAATATATCATTTTGTCTCTCACAATAACTAATAAAAGGTCATATGTGTTTCAAGTTAAGAAGCAAAAACAGTTTTAAACTTGCATGCATCTATTGGATAGTAAACTTAGTTTAAATCATATGTCGAGGATAAAACGATAAATATGAGCCTTAAATCTGAAATATGCCTGAGGAGGGTAAAGGCGCAAACTGTGACCTGAGACCAGAGTATAGCCTTTTCCTCTGTTTGCACAAATCACACACTGCCAAAGCTTCCTGAGCATCCTGGTGCATAGATACTTCCTATTGGGAGAAGCCATGTTCAAGTCAGCATGCTTTCTTCATCCTTAAACACTTTAAGGAAAGTACAGACTAAGGAGGAATTATTTTCACTGCACTCTTCAGACAGGAAGACTTTAAAGAGTATTCATACATGGAATCATTTTAACAACTTGAAATTACAAAATAAAAAAAAAAATTCTGAGACTAAGTGGAGGAATATATTTGGGTAAAAATAAAAGTGCAGTGCAATGAAATCAGAGAATGGAACTAATTGTGCCTCATCATAGGAACTGCTCTCTTTTGCATTTGAGTTGTAGAGACCAGCTTGCTGCTTGTCACATTCCTGTGGGCTACAAGAGAAAGAGAGCACTTGAGATTCTTAACTACTCTTTTGTAATGTAAAGAAATGAATGCTACACCTCAAATTGAGAGAAATTGACTTCCAAGGAGCTGTTGAGAAGCACAAAAGCCTGCCTGGAAAGGAGGCCAGTTCTCTTCCAGGTGATGACAAACAGGAAGTCCGAATCCAGAGTAGAGGGAATGTAGTTTAGACATTTCTCACAAGGGAGGGCTTTCCTACCCAAGGGGCAGTAAAAAAGACTGAAAGTATCTCTGGGTAATTTTTAATGCCTGTATTTATCTCTGTAACCATTGGCATATTGACCCACTCACAAGCATAATCTTGCCATATGCATAAACACAAAAACATGTGAATGTCATTGTACTACAAATGCATGTTTGTGGCTCTCAAAGGTTTTTTTTTTTTAATGTTTTTATGTTGTATTAAGACTAATGCAGGAGAAAGCAGGGTCCTCAGTTGAGGTTCTTAGTCTTGTTAATAAAAGAATTAAGACTAGACTCAAAAGGAAGCCCAAGGATAATTCGATTATAACTTAAAAGAAAATCATCCCCAGGGCATCCATGAGACAAAACCTCAGCAGCTGCCAGGATGAGGAAAATTAGGAGAGAGAGAGAGAGAGAGAGAGAGGCTTTTTAAGGTGGAAGGGCTAGAATGACTGTCAGGCCAATGGCTGACAAGCAGCCACGTTGTGGAAAGAGAGAAAGTGTCAGAAAGCTCAAAACGTTAAAGAAAGCGCACTTAAAGAAGAGACAGATGAGTGAAAAAGAAAAGTTATGCTTTCGGATTAGTTCAGAAGATTGGGCAGACTTGAAGCCCTACATGGCTAGGCACTTAAGTTACCGCACTAGAGGCAGGGATTCTTTATTTCACCCATCTACTTAGCATGGCATGTGAGTCTTCCCTCCTGGGGCATCCTTGTGGCTAAGTGACTGACAAAGGCCCAACTGAACACTAGACTAAGTCTTTTTCTTGACCTGGAGACTTTGCTCTAATGAGACCAATATGAAACTATAGTAAACAATTATGTAGATGTTTTTGTATGAGGCCAAATTAACTTGGGGACATTGCTGCTTTCCAATCAGAAATCCAGCCAACCTTCGCTCTGTATTTTCAACCTTTTCTTCAGGCTGTATTTGACTACACTGGAAGTTCTACAATAGCATCAAGTCAAAAGCATCAAGGATCCAGGCGGCATTAGGAAGCTGATTTACTTGTTCAGTCTCAGGGAGTTAGCTGACTATTGAGTCGACAGCAAGTGACAATGCAGATACGTCCTTGTCCACAACTTCTGATAACAGAACATGAGGCAGTGTAATGGTTGCTTTGACAGTCAACCTGATTGGACTGAGCGCGCAGAAGCACTTCTGTTGTGTTTCCGAGAGCATTTCCAAGGAGAATGAGACCATGAAGGCTCTGAACTGACTGACGGATGTTTAAATATCTTGGTGGGTTCACAATACGGTGACATTTCCCAGAGGTCTAATGGAAGAAGGAAGCAGGTCACTGGAAACACATTCCCATTGTTTCTATTTTGCCTTGTTTCTTCTTCCTATGCTCTATTTCCTGGTTGTCACTTTCTTCTCCTCCATACACAGCTTCTCCTTCCACATGCTCTCACCGTCCCCTTGGCTTGAACCCCAAATCAACTGATCTGAGGACTAGTAACTGAAATGTCTGAAATGAAGAGTTAATTACATCTTAATCCCTATATTTATGCCCGCTACCACAAGCATTTTGTCACAACAACAAAACATAGCTAGAACAGAGGAACTTTGATTAAAAGAATGTAGTGTTGTTTGCGTGAATCTATCATTGGATAGTTCACGAGTCTTGAGTTAGGAATGCAGAAGGTTGGAGTGAACTTCAAAGTGTTGGCTTAGTGGTGAGATTTTTTTTTTCTGACATCATTTCTAAAACCACAATTATTAGTGATAAGGTCAAGATTTAGGGGGGATCAATTTAAATTAATGTATGCTCCTCCTATTTAAAAATGGAGTCTTAATGACTCACAGGAGATTATCTAGTTACCAGGAAAAAAATAATGACATGGACAAGACTATAATAACTGAATAAAGTAATCCTTGTCTTCTATAGAAATATACCGTTTGCTTAGTCTAGGAGCTTAGTTTTTGAGTATTATTTGAGTGCCAAATATAAGATGGATTTTTTTTAAAGACAAGGTTTCTCTCTTGTAATTCTGGCTGTCCTATAACTCAGTCTGTAGACCAGGCTGAACTCGAACTCACAGTGATCCACCTGCTTCTGCCTCCAGAGTTCTGGGATTAACCATTACCACCCCATTAAAAAGGTGGATCTCTTAATGTAAAACAATATACTTGGTTTTCCTTCTTAGTGACATAATCCACTACTCTTCAAAGTTAAAGTGGCCTTACAGGAGAGTCTAGTTGATATGACACATGTGGTATATGCCAGGCTGGATTAAAAATGTTGGATGCTGCTGAGAGCACGCAAAGTTATTAAAGGGATTTGAATGTTTAAAGCAATATTGCAGGTAAAACTGTTCTGAAAGACAATGAACTGAAGAAAATACAATCATTTGCTTACAAAAAATTGAGAAATGGCATTTGGTATGTCACTAGAAGTGGGAAAGAGGTTAATTGTGTCAACTAACTTGTAGCCAGATACAAACCTGTTTTTGGAGGTGCCCACCCAACACATTCTGTTTGTAATCCTGTTTTCAAACAGTCACTGGCATTGCCAACAGAAACGTTCTCACACAGAGTTTGTATTTCCTGGTGAGGACACAGACTTTAAACTTAAGCAGGTAGTAGTGCCATTTTTCTGGAACTGGAGTGGGATAAAAAAGAAGGCAGCAGGTGTGATGGGGAGAAACCAGAGAGGGCCCTCTGTCCTCTCCAAACCCTATATTCTCTTCAGTGACTCTGCCTAACTCTGGGCTTTCCAGTCTTCACCTCCCTTTTGCCTTTTCCTTCTCATTCCTGTGGTTTTCATTTTCTATTTCTTCAGTTCAAGGGTAACTTGGAAAAAGACTTTATTGTAAAAAGAATCAAAACTTTTCATAGCTTATCAGTTTATTAAACAAAACACTTTAAGGAATGTTGGTCTATCTGTCTGTCTACCTATAATCTATGCAATGTATTATATCTGTATCCATGCAGCACATATAAATACACTTTAAGTTCACTGCATCTTATTCTCACTTTCTATTGCTTTTCAGATATACAGTCAGCTTTGTATACAGTTTATTTGCAGAGAATCAGGAAAGAGAATTCCGTATCACATTTCAATAGTGCTCCCATTACTGTGTCACACTCAATACTGTCACAATTATCAAGAAGTTCTTAGGTGGTCATGCAAATTAAGTAATTTTTCAAAGCATCTCTAGGACTGATAGTCCTAGACATACACATCCTAGCTTGCTCAGGATGGGGTAAAGTGAAGCAGTACCACGTGAAACCCAGAGATCAAATAGAGGAATGATCCACAAAATGGGTAACTCTGAGTGGCAAAAACAAAGTTTAAGAGCAGATATTAGAATATTATGTTTTCAGTCCAAGGATGTAACTCAGTGCTAGAATATAAGGCTTCTATCCCTTGCATCCAGGGTACTGAATAAAGAACACCATGCACCCTAAATCATTCAGGAATTCTTACTTAAGTGTAAGTAACAATGCACATATTTCAATGTTATTTATTTTAAGATAAGGTCATATGTAGCCCAGGCTGGTTTCAAGCTCACTGTGTTGCTGACTTTGGTTCTGAAATGCTGATACTCCTGTCTTTGTCTCTGAATTGTTGGGATCATAGGCATGTGCCACCACACCAAGTTTATGCAGTGCTGAGGAATCAAACCAGGGACTTTGTGTATGCTAGCAAGAATTCTACAAACTGAGCTACTGTCTGCCTTCAATTTTATTTTTTCAGTAACTAAAAATGCCCTTAATTCTGAATTAGTTTGTGCCACATGTTATTACTCATTCACAGAGTTTTTGATCTCAAGGTCTAATAAATAATTACTAATGAGTACAGACAAATTGCATTTTATTTTGACTACAGTTTTCCATTATTTTTCTAGACTCCAATTCAGACACTTAGAACATTTTTGATGAAACATTTGATTTCAATTGATATTAAACCTATAAATTAAACACGTAAATTAACAAATTATCTGTAAAATATGTTAAGCTTATGAAACTTTTCTCAAAATTATCTCATTATCTTTAGGAAACAATCCCAAAATTGGTCCTCAATTGTTTATTTATACTGAAAACACATCTCCCTATCACTACTGGTTTCCTGTTTGATTCTGTCTTACTCTTGGGTTCTAAATGATCTCCCATTAAGTTGATTACAGAAAGAGCATCGTGATTGTTACTGCCTAGGAATAAGAGGTAATATAAGCATGTGGTATGATGAACAAACGGCGCTAGCTTTCAGCACAACTACTTAAAACCCCAACGTATAATAAATATATTTAGAGAACACATGGTCGTATGAACTCAAAATTTACAAAAATGTGCATATCATCTTTTATAAACCCATGTACTTAGGATTTGTTTTGTTTTGTTTCAGTCAATGCTTCTTAAAATGTGAGCAAACACTGTAGGCTAATTCTATTTCGGTGAGAGCTTCTGTGGTTCCCTCACAGAACTCCTAGATTCCATCACAGCCCTCCAATCTCATTATTGATACTTCCAACAAGTCACCTAGATCCATAAAAAATGAACATGAGCAAGAAGTACACGGAAAAGAAGTGAGACATGAACAGAATCAGATGCACTGAGGCACAGTGAAGATGTCAGACTAGGAAAGTATAGGGGATTGGGAGGAAGGCATCGGGTAATTATGGAGCCAAAGCAAAGGACAGACAGTGCTAGAACAGAGGTTTAAATAAAGAAGCTTGAGTGATTTTTCAAATAGTAGTTTTGTCCCTATATCATCACCAACACTTGTCATAGAATCATGGTTGTCACAAATGTCATGGGTAGTAGGTGGTGTGTACCAGGCATCCATCTGGTATAGTTTAAGCATTGCTGCTAAACATCCACTATGCAGAAGGCTCTTTCCTAAAGCACAAGGTTGTCTGGACTGAAAGTTAATAGTGCCAGTGTTAAACAAGTACAACAACAATACTGCCTTAATACAATGGGAAGACTATAAATATTTTCAGCAGAGTGCTACATTAAAATATGCAGATTGTGCAATTAAAACTGCACAAACTCTGATAGTCCTATGAGGAAAATGAATTGGAAGACAGCAAATGTTTGTGAAGAGGATGAATTTATAAATAATCCATAATATTAGAATAAAAATAATGTCACAGAACAGCATGGTATCCATAGAAGAGGATGGTATGGGTATATGTGAGAAATAGCATGAAGAGCAAAGTGGGAGGAGCCAGGAAGTGATCTCCCTTCTTTTGTCTTCTACACCTGTGTAAGCAGAGATACCAGTTTGGGCAGTATAGGACCTTGCTGTGGAGAGAAAATTCTACTTTCAGTAATTAACTTGGAGTTTAGGGACCTATAAAGTAGGAAAGTGGGGTTTCTAGGGAAGGCTGGGGTATTGAAGAATGTTTATCAAAGCCAAGGAAGACCACATGTGAGTAAACAGGAAGACATAAAGGCATGCCCAGTTTTGTGAGGCCTTTGGTGCAGCCCTATGGAACACACAGGTTTCAAAGTTGGGCAGAGAAGACAGTGGTGGCTAAGGAAATGGAAGGAATATCAGAGTGGTAACAGGAAAACCAGGGGAAGACTGTATGTCCGACCCAACAAAGACAGTATTTTAAGAAAGAAGGAAAACCTACGGTAGTCCAAGACACAAGGCACATCCACAGATGGTACCTTCAGATTTCTTGAATGAATTGCCAGACAGAAATTAGTCTTTTCAAATATAAATCAAAAGCTTGCATCTTTTCTAGTCCTTCCTTTCAGGTTAACCTCAGTCTTCGTTTGCCTTCTTAAGTGTATTTGGTCTCAGCTTCTATCAAGCATCTGGTCAAGTACTTTCTAAGCAATTCTGACTCTTTAAGAGATGAAGCACCTTCGATTCTCACCTGGCAGAATGCAGGAGAAAAGTATAAATACTAATTTTTTGAGTAAACCAATAATTTTATAGCTACACAGTAATCTTAATTAAAGAGTCATTTATCACACCGCAATTACCAGTGGCCATGACATTTACATACGTGTTAGAGCTGTATGACTAATTTCCTAAAACAAATCGGTTTACACACACCTGTTAGAAAGGCCAAGCTTGCCAGCTACCTGTGAGGTTAGTAATTACCTGTGAGAAATCTACTGACCTGTCAGGAACTGGTTAATGTTTCTCAGTAGCATCTCCACGGTCACCACTGGAAGTAATTCTCACAATGCAGTAAGACACAGACAAGCTGTCTGCATAGGAGAGTCTCGGAACCGCACTCTGTCCTTCTCTACAGGTGAGTGCCAGCTTGTTCGCCCTGGGAACCTGGGTACAGAAACTGGCCTGACTGTAACTTTCTACCAGAGTTGCAGTATAAAGTCAGACAGCATTTGAATTATCTCTTGCTTGACAGAGAGGCTGTGTGGGATGCTATACTCAGTGTTAACATAAGGCAACTTCATATTCTCTTACTAGACTTACAAAAGCTTATATTACAAATACCACCTGTATATCAAGCCCAGGACACATATTTCGGGCTGACATTCCTAGAAATAAATAAACAAAATGATAGACAACTGCACAGGTGTTGAAAATGGCCGTTGCATCTAAGTATGCAATATTCCATAGGTGATCAAATGTAATATACTAGCTGGGCCTGGTGGTTCATGCCTATAATCACAACTACTCAGAATGCTAAGTCAAGAACGATTACAAGTTCAGAGTCTGCCTGGGCTATGAAGTGAGCCTAAGGGAAGCTTGGGTGATTTAGTAAGAGACTGTCAAAAAAAAAAACTAACTAAAAATGGACTACAAATGTAGCATAATGTAGAACATTTGCTCAGCAAGCACAGGGCTCTATGCTTAACCCACAGTATTGCAAACAACAAGACACTTTGCTTAGGACAATTTGTACATATACCAGTAACATCTAAGTGGACTTACAAAAATATAAGGATGTTTAATCTATGCGATAAGTGGAGTAATATAATACAATATTTTATTATTCTATATTATTATGCCAGTATACAATATAATTATTATATAGTATATAATTTATTATTATAATAATATTTTAATATTAAAAATGATTCCACAAATTTATACTGGAAGAATATTTATTTGAGTAAATTCAGCAGAAAATAAGATTCTTCTTTCTTAGTAATACTTCTTATATTTATAAATATGAAATATACATGGAATTATGTGTCCTATGTGTCCTGGTTAGTTTCTTTTTGTAATAAATTTTAATTGGCTATCCAATATCAATTAGTCAGCTCTGGGATCATATACACACTGGTTAGTATTTTGTCAACTTGACATAAGCCAAAGTCACCTGAGTAGAGCTACCTCAATTGCAAAAACGCTTCCATCAGATTTTCCTATAGGAAAGTTTATAGTATATTTTCTCTATTGATATGGGGGCCTAGTGCACTATAGGCAGTACAGCTCCTGTGCTGATGGTCCTGGGGAGTCTAAGAAAGAAGAATGAGCCAGGCATGGGAAGCAAGTCAATGACAACATTCCTTCATAGTCTCTGCTTCAATTCCTGCCTCCAGGTTCCTGCCTTGAATTTGTTCCCTGACTTCCCTTCATGATGAATTATAAGCTATAAGGTGAAGTAAAACCTTTCCTCCCAAGATGCTTTGGGTCACAGTGTTTGTCACAGGAACAGAGAGCAAATGACGACACTATGCATGTCATATACAATATATGGAAGGTGAATGATAGAAGGAAACTGCATTGTACTCAAAGGCAGAATATTAGTCAGTTTCCTGGTATCACAGCCAGAACCTCAGATAATCAACTCGCAAGAAGAAAGGGCTTGTTTTAGATCACAGATTTTGAGATTCCAGTCTATGACTGATTGGTGCAACTGCTTCCAGGTAGATGGCAAAGGACCATGTCTGGTGGCTGTGTGGTATAGCAGCACCACCCACTTGATGATTGAGTATAAAGGAGGAAGAAGGATCTGGGTCTTACCTCCCCTTTAAGGACATGATTCCAGTGACTTAACTTCCTTCTGGTAGGTTTCCACCTCCTAAAAGTTCCTCCATGTCCCTCTAGTATCACAAACCGTGACTAAGTCTTTAATACACATTGCCTTGGGAGTGGTGCAGATCCAAACTACAGCAGTCAGCACCAAAATTCCTGAGCAGCCAATGTTCCAGGAAATGTGCTTGCGTATAATAGAAAGGGTCTCTCCTCTTGGGAAAGGTAAGAAACACAACTAAAACAAGAGTTGCACATGGCAATGTGCAACTAAGAGCAAAAGAGCTGGAGAGATGCTCAGCTCTTATGAGAACTTGCTGCTTTTGTAGAAGATCTTGATTCATTTCTGGCTCAAAACCTTCTATAATTCTACTTCCAGGGGATCCGGTACCTTCTTCTGACTCCTGTGAGCACCATGCATGCATGAAGTGCACATACATACATGCAGGCATGTATTTTATTTTCTAGTGATTCAGTTTGTCATTCTAACTTATCTATGCTAATATGTTATTTAACTAGTTTATAACACACTTTAATCCTCAGTTAGAAATCCAGAGACATGCAGTGGAGACTCAAGACAAATATTATTTGAAGAGAAAGTCAATAAATAGAACGCCAAACTTCCAAGTCAGAATGCAGGCTTGAATGAAGAGATAAAAATCCATCAAGAATAATTGAGTGTCCTAGCCTTGCACATACCAAACAGTATGTGCATTTCAGACAGTAACACAAAATAGACAGGTTTCATTTGCTCCTAATCTTACTCTCTCATGAGGCACATTTGAAACCTCAATTTATAATCCAAAATGACAGAATAAAAAAGTCCAACTTAAAAGCAGTTTTTCAAAACTCAAATTTTATCCATTTTACTGAGTCTTAGCATAACCTATGCTAGTAGTCCTTCCACCACTGATTATCACTGAATGATGCTTTACAATAATTAGCATTGTTCTTTGTTCCTCTGCTCTTCAGAAAGTGATCAGACAGAGAATGAATGTACAACTCCTGAAGCTGGAGGACAAGTAAGGCCTGGACAGCAAGTTTCTAATTTCTCTCCCTCAAAAGCCATGCTGGATCCCATTTAGCAACCTGAAAATCTGAGAAAATCCCACAGAGTGGCAACATGCAGAGCTGCAGGCAGTATGGTTGCGTGTTTCCTTCACCATGATTGAGTGACACACTTAGGTCGACGCCTGGAGTCACAGTGTCCTGCCATGTCTCTGCTCCCTTACTGCAACATAAACAGTTTGGAGGAAATAAACTCCAGATTTCCAATAGCTATAATATGTTGTGACAGCAAAAGAGTTGGAATTTTGAAATTTGAGGAAGGAGAATGAAGAGGATATAGGTTTAATAACACAACATCACAGGCCTGATCCAGTCTTAAGAGAAACTGACACTATCAGAGCTTGGCAGATTATGAATATAAGAAAAGTAGCTCAAAATATTTAAAGAGAAAAAGTGTCAATGACCCCATTCTATTGAACAAATTAATTATATTAAGCAAGAGTAGAATATTCTCTGTGATTTAAGCACGTATATCCCCCAAACTGTATGAAGTGCATTCAGACACTTATGAAGCCAGCATATAATGATGGGCAGTTACAACATGCACTTGCCCTCCTACATTCCTCCTTAACAGAAAAAATGGGAATTCAGAGTTTGAGGTTATGGGGCAAGAGGATGTCTCAATCTGTACAGAGCTTGACTTGCAGCCACTAGGACCTGAACCAAATCCCCCAAACCCATGTAAAAATGCTGGGCATGGTGGTGTGCTTCTAATTTCAGCACCTGTAAGATGGGAGACTAGAGGGTCCCTGGAGTTCCCTGTCCAGCCTAATTGGTGAGCTTTAAAACAGGGAGAGAACCTGAGATAGCCTTCCTGAGAATGCTACCCAAAGCTTTCCTCTAGCGTGTTCCCTCCCTCTCCCTCTCCCTCTCCTTCTCCCTCTCCCTCTCTCTCTTTCTCTCTCTCTCTCTCTCACACACACACACACCTGTATACACAAATACACATACATAAAAAACTTTGATGTTGAATATGTATACTTATGAATGGTATAGTTTTCCCTAAATGAGACAAAAGCAATCCTACATAGACACATACATCATTCATAGTGACATCCTATGCTTTTGTTTTTCTTTCCTGTTGTTTGTTTGCTTGTGAGACAGTCTCTTGCCACATGCTAGAATTACAAGCATGCAGCACCATGCCTGGCTGAACAAAATGTTTTGAATAGAAAAGAATATAATCCTCCATTACTTCAATTAAAATCTTGACACTGTAATGTATACTAATGAATGGAGGGAAGGGGCTCTAAACATCCATGGACTTGTTTCTCTGTAGTGAATTCTCCCCACCCACTAGATTTTGAGCTCCTGTGACTACCACCTGGATATCCTCTGTTGAAAGTAAGTGCATGATAAAGCTCTATGCAGTAAATAAAAACACAAATAAAGCTCAAAAGAGCTTGGGGGAAGCGGTGGTAGAAGGGAGACGAACCTGTGAGAATTGTTCAATGGATAAGGAGCTTTGTGAGCAAGTATGGGACCAGACTTCATAATGACTGCATAAAAGCCAGGTGGGCATGATTGTGCATCTGGAATCCTTGCAGCAAGCTGGATAACTGACAAAGCGAATCAGCAAGCTCCACATCCAAGTGAGAAACCCTGCACTGTTATATAAGGTGGAAAATAATAGAGAAAATTATACAACATTAAGCCTCCCCCCCGACACAGAATAGAGAGAAAGACAGACAGACAGACACACACACACACAGATAATGCGCAAAGTGCATATGCTAAGTTGAAAGCCTCCATTGTTGCATTCTTGGTGTTTGGTGCTGTTTTTATCCACTTCCATATTTCACAATGACAGTGATCTAGTGACTGAGGAAGAGCATGTTTCATATCAGAACCTGCTTTTGTGGCCTTCCGTGAGGTAGGTATCAAGAGAATGTGTCTAAAGCAGCACGGTGATTCTTAGAGAAGTGTTTTCTTTTCACTTAGAAAGTATCCTTCCAATTTCACATGTCAAGACAGCTTCCAAGGTGACAGCTGGGCTTGCTGTACCCAACCAAGAAACTAGCGGGTATGTTTAGCAACATTTTTGCACTCACAGTTTGATTTTGCTTAGTGAGACAGCTGACTGGAAGGACAAATGAAGGCCTGAGGAGAAAGCCTGCCATAGAATGAAGACAGTATCAAGACAGATAAGAAGCAGAGGGGTGTTAGGCTTATTCCAGATCCAGTGCAAAATACAGGAAGTGGGCTGCAGAAATGCTCTAAGTCTTGTAGGATAATGCCAGGTCTACAGTGCTTGCACCTGTTGCCTTCTCCGCCCGTGGAATGGATGACTGTGAGAGCTTTCCTCAGTCTCCTTGGTAAATCATATGCATATGTAAATGCTATATAAAAACATAGAATACCCATATGCAAATATGGATATCGTATGTAATTACATAGTATATTAATTATAAAAAAATTACATAAAATTTTATAGTAGATATACAAATATATATTACCTATGATCTATTTGTTTTTCTAATTCAGTCAAATAGATAATATAATCAAGGAAACAAGAGAATGGTTCCTTTGTTTCATTTCTTCTTTTTAGAAACATGTGGACTGATTGGATTCTCCCCTCTCTCTCTTTCTCATCCCGCCCCCTCATTCTCCATTACTCCCATTTATTCTGTTCACTACTATCAAGAGTGATTTTCCTACAACACAGTCACTGTTCCCATTAAATCTCAGTGATTATCATGGTAACCAAACTGTATTGCAAAGTCAACAGAGCTACCTGCCTATCTGTCTAACCTGAATTTCTGGCAGGCCCAGCCACAGTCTCCACACATATCATGGGATGCTATTGTCAAACCTCTAAGTATACCACAGTCCATTTCCTGTTAGGGTTCTTGGGTCCACTTTATGTGGGGGTCTCTAACAAGTGCCATTGCTACCAAGGTTCAAAATCTACCCAGCGCTCCTAAGGCCCACGCCAGCTCACCATGCCTCTAGAAGCTGTAGTCTCTCCCTGACCCTCAGGTCTCTGTTACCATAGAACACACCACTCCTCTCCTGTCCTTTACTGCAGTCACACTTCTAACTCCTCAGTTACATCCTGGAAAGTCAGGCTTGATATTCAGCCCAGTTTTCCAGTGTTACATGGCTATTTAACAAAGAAGAGTGGTCCTACACAGACTGTATGTTGAAGGAATAAGTGAAAAATAAATGAAAAGCTTTAAACACACACACACACACACACACACACACACACACACACACACACACACACACACACGGATGCCACACAGAGCTAAGAATTCTCTGGAAGAATCTGAAAATAGTGACAGGATAAAAGCACACCCTCTCCCCCTGACATCTTATTTTGAATTCTAAGCCATGTCAGCACAAACAAAATAGTCAGCAGTGCTCGGCTATTTTTGCTAGAATTATTTCATTTTATAATTTTCAAAATCCTTGCAAGTGTTATCTAAATACATTTCAGAAATAACTGCGTGATATTCGGACTTTTAAGCATCTCCATTTTCCAAGTAAGGAAAGTGAGGACCAAAAATATGAAGCAACTAATGAAAACTCAGTCCTGTGATCAGGAATCTGTGCTGTGAGGAGACAGGCCCTGCAGCTGCTTCCCAGTACACAGCTGCACCCCCTCCCCAAAGCCGCATCATACTGAGCCCACGTGAGGCCAGATAAACATCCACAGGCCATGGAAGCGAAGTGAGCTCCGGAGTGAGGGGAGAGAACACAAGCAGGAATAATTCCACTCCGTGTGCATGGATCACAGATGGGTTACCCTGTGCTGAACAACTCAGCCAGGACCACAAAATAAGACGGGTTGCTATGAGACGTCAGCGTGACTTGGAATGAGCAGCCCTGAATGAGCAACACCAGGGTTGCTGCAGACGGGGTCTAACCTCCGTCTTGTAGTTTGTCAAATCCTAGTTCTTCAGTAACAGCACGATCAGATAGAAGGCAAGGCAACCACAGCTGGATCGTACCAACATGGTACTAGACTTGGGAGAGACTTCAATTTACTACACAGGATGTCTTAGGGATTCCTTAAAAAAAATATCCTGGGACTTCGCAACTATTTCTTTTATTTTTGATATTAAGTTACAAGTATATCCTTCTCCCTTTCACTTTCCTCCCACCAAATCATCCTATATACCCCTCCTCACCCTCTTTCAAATCCAAGCATCTTTCTTCATTGATTGCTACATGTATATATGTATGCGTGCATATATACATATTCCTAAATATAACCTGCACAGTCTGTATAATGGTACTTGTATTTATGTTGTCAGGGCTGACTATTTGGTAATGGACAATCAAAATCCATTGGATGGAGGAAGATAATGTCAATTTGAAAGAGAGCAAGGAGGGGTATATGGGACAGTCTGGGTGAAGGGAAGGGAAGGAGGAAATGATGCAATTATGTTAGAATCTCAAAAGCAAAAGACAGTAAAACGGATGTGTTTCAGAATGCATAGTGTAGCAGAATACTAAATAGGAAGAAGTGTTCTATAAGGGCAAGACAATGATAATATCTCTCTTTATACATGTGTGGATTAATTATGCTGTCTGAAAACTAAATAACAACCTGTTATAATTATAAACTACCATTAATATTATCATCAAAATTTAAAAGCAAAACCATATTTCAAACTCACTTATATCTTAACATCACATTTCAGCATCTAAATAAATTTGTGAATGCTCTTATACAGAATACAGAGAGTTGCTTATTTTAAAAAAAACACATGAATGGTGCAATAATTTAATGCAGCTAAGAATATCTTTATTGCTGAAACAGTACAGTAAGTATTTTATTCAGCAATGCTGCTCCTGTGCTTTAATTTGTTGCTATTGTGACATTTGACATGAGAAAGCAGTAATAGTCCATTATAGAGCAAAAAGGGATCAGTTGTATGAAGTCACCCCGAAATCTGCAGTAATAAAACTGACTTGCTCCAGCTTAATGAGGACAGGATTCTATCATCATCTCTCCTTAGTAGTGCCCAATATAACACAAAATGGCTCTATTTATTTATTTATTTATTTATTTATTTATTTATTTAGGTTTTTTGAGGCAAGGTTTCTCTGCTGTAACTCTGGCTGTCCTGGAACTCACTCTGTAGTCCAGGCTGTTCTTGAACTCACAGAGATCCACCTGCCTCTGCCTCCTGAGTGCTGGGGTTAAAGGCCATATCACTACCACCCAGCAAATAATTTATTTAATTTTATGTGTATTGGTGTGAGGGTGTCAGATCCTCTGGACCTGGAGTTACAGATAGTTGTGAGCTGTCATGTAGATGTTAGGAGTTGAAACCGGATCCCCCGGAAGAGCAGCTGGTGCTCTTAACCACTGAGCCATCTCTCCAGCCCTGGTGGCTATCTTGTTACTACAACACTAGAGTCCATGGCCTTGAATAGTTAGTAAATGAATAAACTCAACATATCTCCACCCATTCTTCCAATATAGGATTATAAAGAATATTTAGCAACCACTGAACACAGATAGAAAGCTGGCTCGTTCTTCAGAAATAATAACCTGAACATAAGTTTTGAAGTATTATCATCTCATGTTTAAGGACTTTTCAAATTGCCAAAATAAAAAAATGACTTCAAAGTAGATCACAAATTCAAAGAAAATTACATTTTGGCAAAGTAATAAAATCAAGAGACAGAAACAGGGTGAAAGATAAGAAATTCAAAGTGTCAGAGGGATTCAAAACCATGGAACAACTAAAGCTGTAACACAGCAAATATATAACTAAAGCATACAACTGAAAATAAAAGTAAAAAATTGTCAGACAATGTTATGTGACAAAGGTTTATTAAGTGAAACTTGCATGGCTCTGTTATAGTACTTAGGCTGTTGTGTAGTCTCACCAAGAGAAACCGGGAGGCATATTCAAAAATGGAAGCCCTGCCAGACCTCAGAAGAGGGGACCACCATAATGGTCCACACCATACTTGACAGTGGAACCCTGAGCATCTGAGCTCAGGTATTTTTTTTTCTTTCAGCACTGCTCAGATATTCTACTGAAGCACATGCAGATCTTAATGCAGATCATTAACAATCTAACATCTCCCACATGAATCCAACACCTGCAAACAATACAAAAAGCCAAGGCCAATGCATCCCTTTTTCCAACAATGCACAAAAACAATTACTTTAAACACAACTAAAAGTAAATTTCCCAATACTCTATAGTGCTCTTCAGTCTTTACAGATAAACAGAGATGTGAGGTTAAACAGAATCACAGCCCTTCTACTCACTCAAGCAAAGATCCTGACTTTAGGAATCTGTGTTCTCATGAAGATACCCTTTCCAAAACAAAAAGCTGATTACTTAGAATTGTAGCATAAAACCCTGCTATAGGCACTGTGGATGTGATATGCGGCTAACAATCATAGATGAATCCCCACATATTAGCATAAATTTGTGTTATCCTAGTTTGCTTTCTCTTGCTGTGATAGGACCATGACCAAAAGCAACTTGAAGAGAAAAGGGTTCATTTGGCTTATACATCCTGACCACAGGCCACTGAGGGGAGTTATGGTAGGAACTGAAGCTGAACAGGAACCTGGAGGAAGGAATCAAAGCAGAGGCCATGGAGGGGCTCAGCTAGCTGGCTTGCTCATTGTGGCTTCCTCAGCCTGATTTCTTATACACCCAGGAGCAGCAGCATCTCAGTGGTGACACTATCCATAGTGTCATCCATCCATCATCAGTAACGAAAATACTCTTACAGATTTGCCTACAGGCTAGTCTGATGGAAGCATTTTCTCAATTGATGTTCTCTCTTCCAAATGACTCTAACTTGAATCAAGTTGACAAAAAAAAAATCAGCACATATGTTGAAAAATAGAAATATAATTTTAGTTAAGAAAACATTGTTATTTTGATAATGAATTTAGAACTTATCCTATTTTGATTTTTAAAAGTCCATCAGACAATGAAGATGACACTAAAGCAAATACCTTGAAAAGACATAGAGCATGAATTGAGAAAGTTACAATTTTCTAAAACAAAAGTATTCACAAAAATCTTCAGTATAATGGACTTCATCATGAAGAAATCCAGTTCCAGGAGAAACTTTTTTCTTTCCTTTTGTGTGTGTAGGTGTGTGTGTGTGTGTGTGTGTGTGTGTGTGTGTGTGCAGACTTAAGTTTGTTGGTGTAGGTGTCTCACAGGTAGACACCAGAGGTCAACATGGAATTTCTTCTTCAGTAGCTTTCCATCTTTAGAAATACTTACATGTATGTTTATTTTAGTGTATATACATGTATGCGTGTGAACAAAATCACCTCAGCATTATGATGGAGCAGTTAAATTTGTATGGACAATTTTTCAAGACACTTATGAGTGTTAATCTTGACTAATTCTAAACATGAAACTAATGGATTTTTTATTTTCTCTCTTCTGCTTTACCTTGTTTTAAAATTGTACATAAGAAGTTTAGCTACAACAGAAGGGAATTGGACTTGCCATGCTATCATAAAAATATAAGATTAAAACTGAAAAAATATTGGCTAAGTATATAACATGTTAAAAGGGGAACAGAGGACGGAGAGTTGATGGCACACACAGGTAGCTTCTCTGAGTCAGTTCACCGATTAGAGTTCATCTTATCATGTAGACAGTGAAACAAACTTCAGATCTGAGAAGAACCATAGATTCTTATCCATACATGCCAAGATGACAAAAAATATCATTATGAAAATGATATTTTGAACATCTTAAAAGGATTTCTCAACATTTAGAAAGGATTTATGGAAATTCCAACTGTGACATAGATGATAAAAATGTTTATCTCCTCAAAACATTTAAAAGATTGTCGGTTGATCTTTCTCCTGGATACTTTCAAACAAAAGAAGGGACAAAGTATAATTCTACCTAAGTCCCACTTGGTAATCTATTGAGTTTACTGAGCAATGATGAGGAGTTACTTGCAGGAGCACAGGTCTCTCCAAAGTAGCCAAGCTATGAAAAAGCCAGTGTGCATGATGATTTCCCCACAGCTAAAAAGGGAGAGTGTCCTCTGGCATTTCTTGAGACCACATGATCACGTGTTGCTGATACCGAATTATATATGTTGGTAAGAACATTCAAGATGGAGTGGCTGAAATCACATGTCAGGAGATCCTAACCATTCTCATCTTGTCCTTCTTTGATGGAAAGGAACTGCAAAGAGTTCCAGTGTTGAGGGTCACCTATGTATAGCCACAGCTGCTCTGAGTCCAGAGCTAACAGCTCTGTATCTCAAGCCCAGACATACTTCACCTGTCACACATTTTCTTTTTAAGTCATACCACACCTTTCTTGTCCTTAGAAACCATGGTAGAATTGTAGCACTGTACTTTGAGGGCCACTTTTCTTTTCTTTTCTCTTCTCTTTTCTTTTTCTTTTTAATTTTTCTTCTCTCATACAATTATAGAATACACTCCAGCCCCCCTCCTATCCTACCTCCACTCCCCCAGATCTACCCCCCCATCATCACCCACAAACATACCCTCTTCTCCCCAGAAAAGAATGGTCTCCCCAGGGTAACAGCACAATCAGGGCATGGCATAGCTGGATGGAATGAGCCCAGGCACCCACCCCTATATCAAAGGTGAGCCAGGCAGTCAGGCAGTAGAAAAACAGTCTCAAAGGCTGGTAAAATGGTCAGTGACACCTCTGCTCCAGCCTGTAGAAGCTTTTCAAGGACATCAATCTTGACAGCCTTGAGATGTATCCAGGGGATCCTACAGGTTCCCTGTCTATGGCTTCAGTATCTTTGGGCAGCTAAGAGTGCTAGTCAGTTGATAATGTGGGACTTGCTCTCCTGCTGTCCTCAAAACCTCTGGTTTCAGCTATCCCTCCTCTCCCTCTTCTGTGGGGGTCCCTGATCTCTACATGATGTTTGGCCCTGGGTCTCTCCACATGCTCCCGAGGGACATTTGAAATAATAGTTATCCCCAAGAGAATGTGTTTGTATAATGTGGCTTTATATAACAGTGTTATCCATAGTTTATTATCTACATGATCTGAAGGGAATCATACCACCTCTTGGTGGCATTTATACATCCATATGTGGCATGTGATATCAAGAGCACACTGACAATTAGTTTTAGAGTTATAAATGCATTTTAGCAAGAAGACAAGCTCAAACCTATTGAGTCACAATGAAACTGAGTGAATAGAAATTATAGGGAAAACTGAGACCTTCAATCAAGGGTTATGTCTAGCTGAACAGAAGTTCCCACCTAATCAAAGGCTTTGCTTTTTTTCCTTTCAATTACGAATAGTAAAACAAAAGAAAATATTAAAAAGAAAGTTCTAGAAACAAACAAATTATATGTTTTTAATTGCATGATTGCTTGAATAGTATAATTAAATCTCATGCCTTTCTGTTCCATTCTGTTCAGGACATTAACCTTTCCACAGTCCCCCATATCTACACTATATATGTTATTTACCTGTGGGTGACTTATCCTCTTAATTACAAGACTGAATGTCTTGATATCATTGGATGTCTATATTCAAGTGACCATTATCTTATTAATAGATGTAAACCTTAGGATATCACTTGTAGAGGCATCCCTGGGGTATAATTCATGGAAGGGCAGATACATTCTGATATTATTTGACAGCACTGCGGGTTACAGAGGAAAAACACAGTATATACCAAATTAGGTACTACTTGAGGTTTTGAGCTTCCACTGTGTATGGATGTTGGTTGGGTGGCTCTTAAAATATAACCCTGTGGATCAGGAAACCATTTACATCATAGAAAGCCAGATCAAGAAGAGACAGTCTAGAAGACTGGGGATCAGACAATGGGAGAAAATGGCTCATACCATCTGCTATTAAAAATACCAACTCTAGCACACCATGTCATACTACATATTGTTCAAGACAAGTATTTAGCAAGTGGCCTTAGAGGAGATTAATATGTATCTTTATCTACCGGATCTGTTGTTTAGTGACAAAGACTTTGGAAAAAACAAAACAAAACAACTTTTGTCTTGGCAGCTCCTAGTTAATTGCTTCTCGTTGCACTGACGCTCAAGGCTTGAGTCATTCTTCACAGACTCATTAAGGACCAGGCATAGAACATTCCACCATTTTCCTTTTGTTCTGTTAAATGAACTGGATAAATAAGAAGCCATTTGGGGCTATTTTCCCATCTGTGAATTACAGAAATGCTTTTCTATCTTTCAAAAATAAATCGAATATCTTATGTTTACTTCACAAATGAAGAAAACTATACAAAGCTCCTCTCATTAATCATTGACATGAATGATCTGATGGCCAATGTTAGTATATGGCCTTACTATTTTAGATACATGTAGGCTTTTTAGAAATTGTAAATAATCAGTAAAACTACTGTTATTCATCGTCTCTTAATCTGTTGCATGCACTTCTTTGTAAAAACAAACAATATTAAGTTCCCACATATTAAACAATGAAAGTGTTATAAAATATTGAGTCTTGTATTTGTTTACTTAAGAAAACTGTTTTTGAGATGGCTTTCACTATGTATTCCTGACTGGCCTAGAATTTGCTCTATAGAATAGGCTGGCCTTGAACTCATAGGCATACATTTGGCTGTGCCTCCTGAGTGCTGGGATTTAAGATATGTCCCACCATGTCTGGCTGTCTTGTTTAGAATTTAATCATTTGAAATATACTGAATGTTCTCTAATGTCATAAAACCCCCTTTAAAATAGTTGACTTTGACATGGCTGAGTCATTTCAATACTCACCATGCATAATACAAATATTATTACACATTTTATGAAGATACATATTCTATAAAATATTTACTATTAATAATATGATATCGCCTATATGGTAGTTTAAACAGGAAGCAGCAATGTGGGTGTTTTATGTCAGTCCTGATGCCTCTTTTGCAAGCACCTAACACCATCATAGTGGTGCCTAGAAGTGATGCTGAGACATGAATAAATAAATGTGTTGTATTCCAACAAAAATGCACTTTGCTTTTCATATAATTTTCACATGCCATGTGATGTTTTTCATCTTTTGAGTATATGTAACTACCCAAAATGTGAAAATCATTGTTTGTTCACAGGCCATAGAAAAATAGGCAGCAGACTGGATTTCATCTTTGGTTGTATTTTGCAGTTCCCTAATCTAAGTCATTTGCAGATTTCACTGGTTGCCCTCATGAGTATGCCCTCTTGCTCCATGATAGACTAACTCTCCCTCCAATCAGAAGCCTCATTCTCCAAGGAGGTACTATCACAGGTGGATCACTCATCCTTAAATCCAATGGATGAATTCTTTAATGCCCTGGTTTTCAAACTTCCTAATGCTGTAACCCTTTAATACAGTTCCTTAGGTTCTGGTAACACCCGACCATAAAATCTTTTTTTTTTTTTTTTGCTACTTCACAATTGTAATTTTATACTGTAATGAGTCATAATATAAATATCTGATAAGCAGATGGCCATAAGTGATCCCTGTGAAAGTGTTGTTAAAACTCCAAAGGGTCATGATCCACAGGTTGAGTACCACTGCTTTGATGAATTTGCAGTAGAATGAGTTTCCATGTGTGAAATCAGTGGTTTGTTAATATAACAGCTATTATGCAAGAGTTCTCCTTATTCAAGTTGGTGATAATCGCAAGCCTTCTATGAGCATTTAGGTTGAGTTCCTATAGCTAGATCCTAATGGAGCTCAGTGGCTCCCTGAACCCACTCTGAACAGCAGTATGCAACAAGGAGCATGGTTGTACTCTGCAATGCAGCTGAAGGTTAGCTCTGCCTAAAAAAGATTATAGGAATCAGAGTGGCATGAGCCATTCTGTGCTTACAGTAGACCATAAAGAATGATGGGCCTCAACTGCATGGTTAAGGAACCTGTAAAAGTCTGACCCCAGTTTCATTTCTTCAATAAAACATGCAGAGTTCCTCTAGTGTACAATTTCCAGGACAGTATTGATAAAAAAGACAAAGCTACACCCCTCCTTTTTTTTCTACTTGCCATTCCAAGGAGGAGTATAAAAACAATCAGTTAATATAGATGGCACATTATTTAATAGTTTATAAGAAAAGAATGCTATAGTAACTACCATCTTTTGGTATTCCAGAAAACCCTTAGCACAGGACTCATAGATATATTCAAATTCCCAACCAAGAAGTTCCATTATTAAACTCACTGTTCTATTGAAGAAACTAAAGGCAAAGAAACTGATGGGTCTCTTTACATAAATACAACCCTTAAAAGAGTGGTTAGGTTTTTTTTTTCCTCTTTTTCATTCTTGGAGAAAAAAATCTCACTGTGTAGTTCTGGCTAGTATGGAACTCCTCTTCCCTCTACCTCCTGAGGGCTGAGATTAAAGGTATGAGCCAACACAGGTACACTGGGTTTTGGATCTTAACCCAATCCCTTGGAGGCCTGAGTCTCTGATCTTATTTGTGATCATTTAAGTTTGGAGAATAAACTTTAGGGAGAGGTCATTTGAGGAGGGGGTAGATAAGGAAGGTCTTTCTTAGCAATGGTGATTTAAACTGGATCCTGAAGAATGGAGGGGACCAACTGTGTGAAGAGATAGGCATTTCAAATAGAGCAAGTGTAACATCTATTTCTGGAAGGTTCCATTGTACCTAGAATAGAGAGAAGGCTGACATGCCTTGAACATTAGAAAACCATGATTAGGAACTCAACTTTTATTTCATAATGATAAAAAGCTATAGAGTTTTCAAAAGAGAAGTAGAGCTGTGTGTGGTTTTATAATCCTATCTCTTAGGAATCAAGGCAGGATAATCATAAGTTTAGAGCAAGCCTGGGCTAAATAGTGAGTTTCTTGATGAAAAAAAAAAACAAAAAACAGAAACAATCCAACAAAAAGATGAATAAGGGAGAGTTACACATCAGACTTTGTTAGGCTGAGAGTTATATATGAAACACTTAAAGCTCACTGGGGATGGACCTCTCCGTCACAACCCATAGCTTATGAAACCAGGAACTGCACCTGTAGGAATCTGATTACTCAAATCAATTAGAATCTGAGCCTTATTTCAGTAGAGAGAATAAAGTTGCAGACATAATATTCAGGGCTGCCTCAGAGATCATTAACAGATAGCCTAAATCTTTCTAAATTTCTAAATCTTCTAAGACTGCTACTGGATGGAGGGTTTCTAGTAAAGAACAAAGATATATCTTTGCCCCCTCCATTGAGTTAATCCAAATGGGTTTGTCAATCACCTGGTCAGGACAATAACTTTCAAGGAAAACTGTTAATCTAGGGACTTTAGAAATGATATAGAGCCTGTCTAATATCTGGGTTGCACTGTAATCTCTCTGGTCATCATCTCCTCTCACTATGTGAGAGTATTCTGCCTTGCAGCATTCCCTCCTGCCATTGTCCACCCCCACTCCTTGAGAGTCCGTTACTTTAGTCTGTAATAAACTCTGCTTCTATTTGATAATCTGTCTCCTCTGAATTCTTTTATCAGAGGTCACAAGGATCAGGGAGCCAAAGAGAGGGCAGAGTGAGATCCCAGTGATCCCAGTGATCATTTTACCAAATCAACCTAGCTATTGTACTGCTTGGATGACAAGAGCTGAGACATAAGAATGTAAAGGAGGAGACTAAAGGTTTTTGAAGATCATGAATATTTTTTACTTAAATTTGAGTGAATGAAGCAGAGAAAGAAAGAAAACTGCCAAATCCACTAAGGGCATAGCTCTCAAGCAATATTCCCCACCTGCCTCTCTGGGCCACTCAGTGGTGAGGACAGACAATGCTGTTTCCTGTGAATGAAATGCACTCTACTAAGGAAAGGGTACTTCAGCTCGACTTTATACCTGTCTCTCAAGGAGCCTTGAAGATGAATAGGAGGATGAACCGTAACATGGAGAAAATGTTCTTATCCAGCTTGGATACAGGTAATGTCAATTGAAGTGTTACTAAGGGTATCATATTAATATCATCACAAAATTTGAAGAATTGCAAAATATCAGTCATTATTGTGATCCTTTATTTTTGGAAAATGGGATCATCAGAGAATTTCTAAATATATTTGATTTATTCTAAATTCTAATTTACAGACTTTTCCTTTTTAATTGATACCAATAACTATATTGCCTATATTTTACCAATTGCTGTAATACTATGCCATTATAAAAATGTTTTGCAGATAGGTTTAGTTAACTGCACATATATGATATGTTCCTAAATACATCTGGACAAATATGAATGTAAGTGTATCTATCTATCCATCTAATAATGCTTTTATAAAAACTTATAAAAATTTTTGACAAAGTATGCCAACTTCATCAAGTCAGTGGCTACAGAATGGGGTTCATACATAGAGTCATAATATTAAACACTAGGACAACAGGTTCCAGTATGTTTTGGAGATGTTTCTAGGTTTTTTACTTCAGAGTAGTGGCTATAGACCCCCTGAGAGGACAGTAGAGTATGACTGACTACATCTGAGGTGAAGTCAGGGTGGACATGGTCAGAAGAAATAAGAAAGAAAACAAACTCTTAGTAATTGATTTGCTATTTCCAGTGAAGGAGGGGAAATGACAGTTACTCTAAAGACCTGGAGGCTGACTGGATCATCAGAGGATTCAGAATGAAATGACAGGAGGAGAAAGATGACAGCAAGGGGAAAGAGGTCAGCCGTAGGCTTGTAGAATTCAATGTGTCCAGGGACATTGAAAAGCTGAAAGAAAAGAAGCTTAAATTACTGAACATCAGTAAGCAACAGTGTTGCATATTTTCAACTTTTAGAATCCAATAAGACAATGGTAAAAAAAAATCTTGGAGAGAAGAAGAGCCAAGATGGATGGGACATTGAAAGGATTAAAACAGAATCCTCAGTTGCTTTCCCTCTTTTGGCCATGGATTTACATCCTTGCCACTTTTACATACGGGTAGCCTAGAGCTTCCTTTTCAAATGAAATCTTTGTTTAAGCATTCTAACTTGTACCTGTCTAAAAAATTTAATTAGTTCTTTATGAAGTTAGAAATTACAAAGGTGAGCATGAAATGAGAACAAGGCCCCCAAGGGTGAATTTAATCAGTCTTCAGAGGCAGATTCTCTCTTTGGTCCAGTAGCATTTCTTCATCAGCAGAGGAAGCTGAGTCTTTAATGAAATCCATTTGACTGATCCTAGAAGCTTCATACAATCACCTGCATAGGAGTTAAAAATCTCCCCTCACCTCTCTCTCTCTCTCTCTCTCTCTCTCTCTCTCTCTCTCTCTCTCTCTCTCTCTCTCTCTCTCTCTCTCTCCCTCATGCATATATGCTTTTTTAAAAAAAATATCTTTTTTAAATGTTAATTTTTGAGTCAAAAGTTTAATTATTGATGATGGCTACTCTTACCTTAGGAAGATTACAGTTTATTGCTTGTAGATGTAGATGTGAGAATTGACATTATTAATTATTCTTATGGGTTCAAGGCAGAGAACAGCTTATTCTTTGCTAATTCAATCCCTGGTCCTAGAGAGTTTCGGCCTCCTTAAAATATAATTTTAAGCCTAGACCTGGAAGGCTTCAGCCTCCATACAATCTAATCTTCAATCCTAAACTTAGAATGTTTTAGCCTCTGAGACTTACTGCTGACTGAGCCCACTCTGACTAGCTTCTTCTGAACACAGAGCTGTACTGAACTCACTGACTCTTCTGGTTGGCTGATTCAACTCATTCACTGTTCTGGCTCAAATTCTTCTCCAAGCTGACTGGATCAAACTGACCTTCTGAGCATACTGAACTCTTCTGACTCTGGCTGACTCTGGCTGACTCCAGCAACTTTTCTGACTGAACTGCTCTGCCCAGATTCAATCTGACTTGCTGTTAGCTAACTCTTTCTCCCAAAATCACTCTTCTTATCTGACACTGACTCCTGTTGTACTGATTCTGAGTCTTATCTGAATGAAGCTCTGACTGCCTCCCTACAATCTAATCTGTGAACCTAAACCCAGAACATTTCAGCCTCCAAGACTTCTAACTCTTCTTCTGATTTGTTACTTTGCTTGCTCTTCACTCTGATGCATCTCAGCCATCACTCTGCCAAGTCTTCACTTGGATTCACTCTCAGAGTTGGGATTAAAGGAATGTACTCACTGTACTTCACTGATGTGAAATACAATTCTCAGTTGACTAGCATGCTCTGACTCAATCTCCTTCCACTCTCTCATTCTCTACTGTTTCTCTCTTAACTCTGACCTGATTGTGAACTCTGAAATGAGAGCTGTGAACTGAGAACTGTGACCTACTTCTGAACTGACTGCTTCCTTTTACATTCTGAGAGCTGGGATTAAAGGCATATGCCATGATTGCCTTCTTAATTGTGTTACTTAATGGCATGTGCTGCATTCCAGCCAGATCACACAGGCCTTCCCTAGAGTAGCCATGTTGCTAGAGTAAAAGATTAAATATTCCCCTACAATTGATGAACCATCTACTTAAAAACCAAATGCCTATTTCATCTTCTGAAGAATTGGAAAATAAACAACAGTAAAATATGGGAACACTTTTGCAGTTTCCACTATAAACACACACACACACACACACAAACACACATACACACACACACACACAATCTGTGTCATCCTCCTCAGCTACTAGCATCCTTTTCATTTTATGTTTCCTGTTGGCTCAGTGAAGCCAACAGTCAATACAAACATCAGATGAATAGAAGATTATTTTAGAAATAATACTCTCAGATCTAAGAACATTTCTACAAGGTACAATAGGGCTAGAAGCTTCAGGAAAGAAGAGATAAGTTCCTTAAATAAGACTCTTATTGAGCAAAAGATGGAGAAAGGTCTTAGTGAAAGCAAGTGATCCACTTGAAGTTGATGATTTAGGCCATGATGTGCTCCCCTCCTGTTGAGAGAAAACCCTTGAGAAGTATTAAAGACAGAAGGCAGGTCTTGTTAACTCAGTACCCTTCTACACAGATTATCCTTCATTGGCAACATCATACATAATCAAAAGACAGTTGTTTTGTTAAACAGATGTTCATTTTGGTTAAATAGCCTTGTGGTAATCTGATACACAATCTGTACAGAATAACCTTTTCAGATTTCAAAATCAGCAGTCAAAAATATAAAAGGACATAAAGATAACCATAGATCATAAGTGGAAATTTATATCTTTTCTTTGAAAGTACAATAGGCCAAGTGGGAATCAATTTCTGCTTTCATAGGACTTATGATTTCAAAAGGCTTCTTCATAGATTTCCACTGGTAGAATCACCAGCAATGCCCTGCTAACTATGAACCCTCTGTGCAAAGTCTTCCATTGTCAGTATCAGAGACTCAAGCAGGTTACTGGAAACTCTGGAAAAATGTATGTTAATTTTGTCAGTCCAAACTAAAATAAATGAACAGCCTAAAAATAGTAACAGGTTATCCAATATATATCTTGCCCAAAGTGATTAAATAAACTTTTCAAACTAAGTATGCATTCAATATTTATGTTCTATATTGAGCTAAACCAATATATTTCTGAAACATTAAACTGCAGTCAGTGAATCTTGTGTAAGATTTCATAAATTTGCAAAAAGGCTTAAGATAAAATTTTACTCTACCCTAATTTTTATATTGAAAGTTAGGCTTTGCCTGGTGGTGCATGCCTATAATCTTATCACTCAAGGAACAGAGGTAAGATGATTTCTCATGCATGAGTTTAAGACAAGGCCAGTGTACTATATGGTGAGTTCTAAGCCAGTCAAGAATAAATAATGAAAACTGTCTCAAAAACACTCAAAACCAAAAAATCAAAAAAATCTTTAAGATAAGAACATAACTAAACATCCCTGCATACTTAAGAATGAAAGTATAAAGACATTTTTTGAAAGTTCACTTAAGTAAGCCCCCTAGAGCACAAATATTAATTTCTTTTTAAAAATAGTCTTATAATAGTAATGATAAGAAATAATTTGGGCTTCAAGAGATGGCTCAGTAGTTAAAGTTTCCCACAGAAATGTGAAGACTGGAGTTCAGATTCCCAGACTTGACATAAAATTGCCCCCATACCCCATAATCCTAGTGCTTGACAGGCAGAAACAGGATCCCCAAGAAAAATAGCTAGCTACAATAGATAGAATTGGTGAGTTCTTTGTTCCTCAAGAGACCCTGGTTTAATAAATAAAGTGGGAAGTAATTAAGGAAGACACATGATATGAATTTCAGGCCTCTACATGAATATATACATGTGTTCATACAGACATGAAAACATACAGGCCGACACACACATGCATATCACATACACATAGACATGCCCAAAACAGAAATCTTTGCCACTTGTAAGGTCTGCTGTAGAAATAATGCTGAGGAAATATTGATGAACTCATGTCAGTTAAGCAAGACTGGGCTATGCTATGACAAGAATACCTCAAAGATCTCAAGGGCATAAGTCAACAAGAGTTTAAAGAAAACTAACTTTGTAGAGTCCTTTTACACTGTCTCTGGAAGCAGGCGGAGTGAGAAGCAGGACAAAAGTGAAGGTTTGATGGACAAATGCCCAATATCGATTGTTTACCTCCTCATATGCTGTTGTGAGCATGCAAGAATAGGTGACCTGAGTTGGTGACGTGACAGGGATAGGAAGACAAGACCATGTTGCCAACTCAAAAGTCAAAAGTCAAAAGACTGCATACCACATTCTTCAGGTAGAAATCTGAGGTGGGGAGAGCTCTTCTGCTAAGCTTCCATCCAGGTATATCCAACGACTGTCCTGCGCCCTCCTCAAAAGGCATCTGTTAACACAGTTTCTACACAGTGACCACAGTGACTGAGCCTTGTCCCCCCAATCCCTTTACCTTTCCCAAGATTACTTTCCCCTGCATCACTTACTGTCATCTCTCTAGATATGACCTGAGCTTGAGCCTATGAACTCTACACTAAGTCAGACAACCAAATCCCCACTCCTCTTAAAGGACAAGCTGCCTATGTGATAAGGGCAACTTTAATAAATAATATGCTCGATGCTCAGTCCTATAGTGTTATCCCATAAATAAGGCAAGAAGAGGAAGCATTGCAGAGGAAAGGACAGAAGATCTTGGGAGCCAGAAGACCAGGAAGCCTGCTGTGAGGTCATGTCTCCTAGAAATGACAGGGATGCTACTTCCATGATACCTCAGCAATACGGCTGTCCAAACAGGACCTGAACAATGACAATAATAACAGACATGAGGTAGGGGAAAAGATTTCATGCGGACCCACCCTTAGGCAAATAACTACAGGCAACTAAGGAATTCTGAGAGAGACACAGAGAGAAAAATTATCCTTGGGCCCTCCTAATCAGTTATCCAATATCCCAATATCAAGCGGTCATCCCTGAAATCTTATATACATAAGCAACACTAAACAGATGCAAGAGGTTGTGAGATATGTGTGTGTGTGTGTATATATATAGAGAGAGATGGGGGGGAGAAAGGGAAACACAATAGTGAAATTATACTGGAAAGCCTTCAGAGGTTATGAAGGCAAACTTCTTAACAACTAGGTAGCAGCACCTGAGTGTAATAGATGTTGAAAATGGAGCTAACTAGAGTGTTCCTATTCTATCCAAAAGTGGTAAGAGCTACTCAATTCTAGTCAATTCTTTGAAAAGCAAAGAGATTTGATCACAAATATTTAGTTTATTTGCCTTTGTTGAATCTCATATAGCCCAGACTGGCCTTGCCCTTGCTATAAAACCAAGTACGATCATGAACTGACTTTCCTGATTATACCTCCTAAGTGCCAGGTTTACAGGATTACAGGTGTTATGCCCATCTCCGATCTTCCAAATTTTCATAAGAATCATAAAGCATGTAGTTGGAAGTAATTAAAAAAGGACTACTTAATATGATCCAGAGAAGACTAGTCTTTAAAGCACAGACAGATAAAGGTTGACTTGGTGGTTCCAGCGGGAGATGCTGCTTCACAGTCAGCAGAGCTGTGTGGTATTTGCTAGCATCTGAGAGCACCGCACTTTCAGTATCCTTTAACTAGGTATTGAGAGTCAAAGCAACCGAGTCCAGCACACAAGTCATTGTACCTTATCATTGTGCATCTCCTGCTGATATCAAATGCAACATAAGCTATTAACCCTCATTCTAAGATTTATTCAGCAGATGCTATGCTGAAAGTAGAGCTTATAGTGTCACAGAGCTTTTGAGTAGAACAGAACACTGGCTAGGCACAACATTTGAGGGAAGTGTCAGGAAGCAAACCAACCAATCCACAGAAATAATTTGTAAGGAAATGGACAGATTACTCTCAGTGTTTTATGTTTGGAAGAAAAAAACTAACTTTATAAATTATTTCTCTAGCTGTAATATAAATCTTCTAATAAACCAACACTTGGAATAAAAATGTTGTATTAGTTACTTGTTCTGTTGCTCTGGCCAAATACCTGACAATAGCAACTCAAGGGAGAAAGAATTTATTTTGGTTCCCAGGATACAGTTCATCATGGTGGCAGGGGTGTAAAGCAGCCAGTTACCCTGCATCCTTAGAACAAGAACAGAACGCTACCGGATGAATGCTGCTATTCACCTCCCTTGTTCTTTTTCATTCAGTTCAGGACCCCAGCCCACAGAATGTTGCTGCCCTTCATTCAAGGAATCTAGAAAATCCCTCACAGACATACCCAGAGATTTATTTCTATGGTGACTCTGAGCCCATGAAGTTGACAAGATTAAGCATCACAGACACAAAATAAAATATGATTTGACCAGGACTTGAGTGTCTTTGACCAAAATCAATAGGTAATTGAAATAATTAACAAGAAACCAAGGAATGCAACCCAGGAGGTAGAAAATCACAATAATCTATTTTCTTTGTCAGAGGGAATTATAAAAAGACTAATAAAGTGTCTTAATAATGCATGTGTGGGACTACTCATTTCAAAGCATTACCAGCCCACAATCCTACAATTTTTGTATCTTTCATTAAGACTATAAGGAAAGAACATGATTTTTGACCAAAACTTTGAGCACACTATTTTAAAAACAATGACTAGAAGACACAATTTATTTAAACTCATTTCAAATTAGTTATATGAAAAGCACAGTGCTCGTGCCATCAATCTAGCTTAGGCTTGACCTAAGAGGGCCACCTATGGAGGTGTGAAGACAGCTCCAACCTCAGAACAGATTCAGTGCATGGCACTGCCTGACATTCACTCCATGAAGATTAATTAAGAATGCTCCTTACAGTGCAGAAGACTACCTAACCAGAGTCAAAGTGACAGGTCCCATTTTTCACTTGGGTCAAGATATGATGACACAGTAACAGATGGTCAACATGAGCGTGATGAGGAGTGAGTATCATTCAATTCCCACCTGGTGGGGCATTGAAGGCAACTCAGCCATATAGCAGGATGCTGGACCTAAGCCTTGGCATCAGATGCTACTCAAGTTACAAGTTTCAGATGAGCACAAACATAGGTGCAATTCAATTAGTTTTGGGGGATGAATGTATTGGCTCTAGATGAGTCCATTTATTTTGATCTTGATAAATTTAACCCATCAATTGATTAACATTAAGACAAGAGCACTTCAGCTCAAATCTAAATAAATATAGGTTGAAAATGTTCCACTAGAGTCCTTCTGTCTGCCCCAATTATTGCACAGCTGTTTCCATTTAGTTGTAGCTTTGAGTTAGAGAAGAGGGAAAACTACCTATACACACCTGTTTGGCTCTTTCCTCAAAGGCACTGGAATAGAGGAAAATAATATTGTCATACATATTAACATGGGAAATATTTATAATCCTAATGCAAATCCAGTGAAACAGAACTGAAACAACAAAGAGCTGATGTACTTCTCTGCAGAGCTTAAGCAAAAGGCAGATGTTGCTAGAAATAAATGAGAAATGTCTCAACCAATGATCTCACAAAGAAGAGACAATTTTCTTACAATTAAACTAGACAAGCTATCTGATGATAAAGCCAGAGGGGAACGGAAGAGAAAACAGTCATAAGCATGTGAAGAATTGTCATTTGTCAGTTGGGCAGGAATAAATAATTTCCAAATGGTAATTCAAATGCCCTTAAAGTGAAAACATTGTGTGGAACCCCTACCAGGATGCCTGTCTACTCTGCCCAAGGAAATGTTTCCAAATGTCTGTGTAGAAAAAAAGAATGGAGCATCACCCAATACACTCCATACCCAACTGGCACTGGCCAGGCTTGAGAGAATCAAGTATGAGCCAAAGGTTGTCAGTGGGTAATAAGAAGGCTATATTTCATATGTAAAATATACATATATGTAGGAATACAAAGAAAATAATGTCAGGGGTAAGATATCCAAAGCTAAAAAGCACATATCTGAGTAGTGAGTGCAAGGAGAGTGCTTCTATCTTTTGTTTTATTCATTTTTGCTTTCCTAACATATAACGTTATAAATTCTGCATGGGACTTCTCCTTCAAGAACTCAAACATCCCCAGCAAAACACTGCAACTGTTTCCAAGTTGAACGTTTTCCTTCTCCTACTTCCACTTCCCTGTTTTCCATCTACTTCCATTGTGTGCTCAATGTCTCAGAGCAACAGCGTCCACTAAACTGTACACAGAATTTAAGGTGGCACCCATGATGTCTGCTACCAGTTTTATGCAGTCTGTCCATCCTGGGGATAGCCAAGGCTTTGTGACTTGCTCTAAGCAACAGAATATGGTGAGTACAGTCTATCATACATATTGCCTAGCAGGGGATTGCGCTGCCACTAGACTGGATCTTAGAGACCCTCTTGGCCAGGCTGCTGAAGTCAACAGCCTTTCTGGGAAAGCCTGTGGGGCCAGGAGCTATGGGAAATCTTCAAGAACTATAAGAGACCTCTGGGAGCCATGGGAACACTCCAATCTTGGACACACAATCAGCTGAGAATGACAGATCTAAATGAATACTGTCAACAATCTGAATAAACATGGGAGCAGGATTTTCTCCATTTGTTCTTCAAGAAAACCCAACCCAGATGATACCTTGAATGCTGTGGTGACACCTTAAAGAGAGGAACCTAAAAGGACTCCCAACTCACACACCAGAATGACACAGGTGTATTGTTTTACATCAAACCTAAAATGCAACATATAAAGCCTATAGCCCCAACACGATTCCCAGGATTGTGGTGTGGTCTGAAGCATTATGACAATATTTGGGCAGGACATAGCTACTTCCCTAAACTGTGTTCTGTCTGTAATGTCATCAGATTTTGGAGTCCACAAATCATACAATCTTTCCTTCATTATTCAAGGCTTTTGAGCTTCATGTCAGTTGTTAACCTGTATGTCAATAACTTTGTTTTTGAACTTTCTTGTCAGAGAATATTCTATGCACAATAAGACAAAAAGGAAGTATCTCATTCCAGTGACTTTTAACCATTGGCGAATTCAGAGAGAGCACGCCTGCTACCCTCACCTCTCATCAAATCACATGGACTATGGATGTATGGGTGCTCCTGTCTGACACTTTGTGTCTATTTCCAAAATAATGACTCTCAAATTACTTCTGAATTCTCAGTTTTATGGAAATAATCTAACGGACGAAAATTCCAGCAAGCCCAAATGCCTGAAAAAAAGCAATCTTGGAAATGACTTGTCAATAGCCATTCTTCCTGTAACTCAGAAAGACATTCCAGAGAAAGGCTAGGATAGATAATGAATGATAACTCATCATGCTCTGAACCAAAACACAGGGCATGCAGCAGCCTAGCACATAGGAAGTGTTCAAGCATTTTCTAGGGCAAGCCAAGAAGAAAATCTAGCATTTTCCCACTCTAAAGAAATCAGAAAAAAAAAAAAAAACCCTCTAGGCCTCTTGGAGCTCTATGCATGTTCAAAGCAAAGAGACAAAATTAAGCATTTCTGAAAACTTCTGTACTCTGTTTATTTTTATAATTCTAAGATATAATTTGTTACACTAACTGGTAACTCATTTGTAAGAAATAAACAAAATTAAAAATATTGTTGAACTTGTAAATTTTTTAAAATATAAGAGCGAGCTGAACAGATTTACAAGCAGTAAAATTTGGAAATTCGAAGGAGAGCGAGTTGAGTGTGCATTTTATACCATCCAGTGTACCTCAGTTTACGCAGGAGAAGAATTGTTAAGCACTACTGAATAAGGGCAAGAAATTGTATACACTGTATGTCATATATGACAAATCCAGCTACAGAAGAAGTTAGGAAGTTAAAATTCGGCATACCCATTTCTAAATTATAGCAAAAGCCAAAAGTAAAGGTATCTTAACTGGCCTATCAGAAGTGCTTGGCAGAGTCTTGGCAAGATCAAAGTGATTTCAAAGTTCTTTTTCTTAAGCATTAGCAAGAGAGCTGGCTCCAGCCCCTAATACACAAAGGTGTCAAGAATCGCTTTTTCAATGACTGGGAAAACTGAGCTACAACATGACATGGCTTGTATGTGTGTTTCTTTGTCTAATTTAATCATGTAAAAGCATCTCTATTCTCCAATCTGTTAAGACACTTGTCAAAATGTCACATAAGGAAGATGATGAATGAACACTATATTCTAAAATTATACAAAACAATGCAAAACACTTTCTGTGTTATTCCTTTCTGCTTGCTGAGAACATGCAGTGATCTGCAAACCAATGTAAAAATTTCAAAATTATGCAGGAAGCAAAAGGAGCAACACAAAGAGAATAGCCCCCTTCATTAAATAAGTCTAGAAAAAGGAATCAGAAGACTTTAAAAGGATGCAAAAGAAGTCAGGAAGTCTGAAGGTGGTTTCATTTTAACATGGAAATTTTTTATTTAAAAAGAGCATTAAATTTATGTTTCATTAACTAAATACACCATGCTGAAGTTGTCACTAAAGCATATACTCATCTCGTTAAATTAGATGAAGATAATATAAAAGCTATATAGATTATTACAGAGGTGTTGATTTGAAGCCTATAGTGCTTCATTTAAATAAATGAATGCTATGCATTCTATGATATATAAAATATAAAAATCATTTTCAGAAAGACAGGGGGAGATGGAGAGAGAAGGTCTCACACTGAAAACCCTAATACCAGCAAGGAGAGATAGTCATCCATCTTTCTTGGCTTTAGGAGCCAAGAACAATTCATCTTTTTCTCAACCACTTCCATTTGTCTCTATTTCCTAAGTCAGATGAATGCTTGAAGGACCTGTTGATCCTTCAAACTAAAACCACATGCTGGAAGCTTCCTGTGTTTGTCAAAGTTTTCTAAGTCTATAGTACAATTGTTGTCTACAATGCCCTCATATCCTACTTCATTTCCCAGGGTTACCATAGAGTTGGGCTATTGCCGTTCTCTTAGCATATTATATAAATCCTTAACCTTTTCATTATCATTCACCACAAAGCTACTAGGACTATGATTTCCCTAAGCAGCAATCTGTTCTTTATGCTTCCTGCTTTAAAACAGAATCACGTTTACTAAATGTAGGGTGGGAATTTCTTCCGAGATAAAGCGTTCCTTCTGAGAGAAGATCCTTAAAACACAGGATGTGTGAAAGGGAGGTAAAACATTCCATCCTTCAGGGAAGTTCTTTAAGCTCAGGAAGTGAATAACTCAATAGCTTTAAGGAAGTCCCTGAAACTGACAAGATTCACTTGACCCCTCCCTCCACAACAATACCTAAACTGTAATGCCTACTGAGAGACACTAAAGCTGAGCTGCCTGGAGTAGACTGTGACTAGCAGAACTTCCTGGAAGAATTTAAAACAAGTGGAGACACCTGAAACAGATATGAGAGGAGTCGTACTACCCAGAAGAGGCCTAAACCTGAAAAGAACATTCTCAGACCTTCTGAGCCACCTGCAAGTTGTACAGTGTGTTCCGGGTCTCTAGCTTTTGTGAGCTATCTCCCATCCTAGGGTGAGCTTTTGGTAGTGCAACTCTCATTAAACCATTCCTGCTCCTGTAAGTAATATTTCACTCAAATTCCTATAGGTAATGCCAACAAAACTCACTGGTTCGCATAGTTGGAGTTAGTCTGTCAATTGGTTCCCTGTGTGGAGTGAGTAGACATTTGTTCCTATCTTCCCAACAATAGTGTCACACAACATCATAACTGCACCCTTCTTCTCTGTAATGTTTTCTTCACTGTCTTTGTGAAAAATGAAAATTCCTGTGTGTGAACAAATCTTTTCTGATTACTTGGAAAACAGCACCCAGTTCTCCAGTCAGAGTGGTAAAGGAGATGATTCAGAAAGTCAAGAGACAGAAAAAGGGTGAGTGGCAGTCCCCATGCCTGTTTGTGTCGCCACAAAAATATAGGGCATCATTTTCACATAAATCTTTAATTCTATATGCCAGTTCTTCTCTTGCAGTGTCCTCCACTAGCTACTCCTGAAATTCAAGGCAGTGAACTGCTAGGACAGTATTTTCAATACGCAAGAAGAGAGGGGTAGAGCTGAGCCAACTACTTTCATTAAAGTTTTGCCTAATAATCATCTGTTCTCTGTCATGGAAAAAAATAACACAGTTTACCACTGGACTCTGTCACAACTTTAAAAATGTAAAAGAAAACAAGTTGTCATCACCTGCCACTCTGAATATTTACACAGACATTACTCTTTAACTGCCTTCAAATATTTTTCTTGTTGACTTAGTTCTCAAAGGGGAGTCCTTGAGAGATACATTCTTCTTACTATTGACAATTTGATGGCATTACTCTTTCCTTTAGTTGGCACAGTCCTACACTTTGCATATACAAAAGTATTATTACTTTGAATTTTCACATGGAAATGTCTAACTGTGCATTCCATTTTTATATTAATTGCCCTCATTTCATTATTGCCTTTCATATAAAAATAGATAACATAACAACAGTACTTAATATTTATCCTACGTGTTCTCCCCACTATAAATGATTTTAAGCTATTATTAGATATTGCATTTGAATTTCTCATAACACTTCAAGGTAGACATTCTTGCCACTGACTCTAATGGATGAGGAAACTGGAGCAGAGAGAAGTTAAATAAATATAAAATATCTTACAAAACTTCCATTTATGATTAAAATGCAGTCACATGTAGCTCCTTCTTTTGGATAATCCTTATATCTTGACACTTTCTATATACCAGCCAGAGGGCTGGCCTTAGCCCCTAAGGTTCTCTGAGTGAGCCTTACCTGTCAGATGGGTTGTGTGGTTCCATATGCTTCATTGTGAAAATAAGATAGTGTGAGTGACATAGTCCCTGTGTCAGAGTAAATCATCAATGATTTTTAGAACTATTATTAGTAGAAGCTTAGCACTTGGCTGATGTTGAGAGCTTATAATCTCCAGTTTCTGGGCCTATGCAGTAAGATTAGATAAATGTCTCCTAAAACTATATCATGTAGTTCAAGGTCAAATTGAACAGTATTTGCAGAAGTACTCAGCAAACTGTATCATCTATGCCAACTATCACTTCTATTATGTCAACAGGGAGGAAATTGCCTCGACCTCTTATTCCACAATTACCTCTTCAGAAAGCTTCAAGGTCCCAGGGCTCATGTGGGCTCACACTGATAAGCTTTCCTTACTTTATACAGCAAAGTGTGAGTGATCTGTAAAACAACTTCAGGAGCAGTGGAGATACAAAACAGTCCCTCTGTGGTTTTACAGATCATGCTTCGACATCTATGGATGAAGCCCAGTAGTTTCCATACTAATAACACTAAGAGATCATGAAAATGTCCAAACATCTGCACCTTTTTTGTTCTTAACTCACCAAGAGCTACAGCTCAAGATAAAAATAACTCCATAAAAATAACTTAAATAAAAAATAAGGCTTACAAATGTCACAAACTCCCATTAGCAATAAATCACTTACTTAAATCTCATTTTCCAATGATGCTGAATAAATGAGTATAATTTAAATAACCATTTTATGAATTGGAGAATGTATGCATTACTCAACATACATTTAAAAGGATAAAATAACAGAGAAGTCTATAGAAATCTGAATTTAGGAACATCCTACTATCACCATGCTTGATGTCTTAAGACAAAGTCAAGGGCTGAAAAGATATCCCAGTAGTTAAGAGAATGTAGTGTTCTTGCAGAGGAGCCAAATTCAATTCCCAGCATCAACAGCAGGCAGCTCACAACCACTGCCGGTATCCCCAACTCCAGGGTATCTAATGCCCTCTTATGACCACTGTGGGCAACTGCCTCACATACATAGACACACCCACATGACATAAACAGACATACACATAATTAAAATTAAAAATAACTAGCTGGGTCTGGTGACACACTCCTTGAACCCCAGTAGTTAGGTGGCAGAGGTTGGTGGATTTCAAGGTCTGCCTGGACTATATACTGAGTTTCAGGCCAGCCAAAGCTACATAGCAATGCATTGTCTCAAAACAAAACAAAAATACTTAAATTAAATATAAATAATTAATTAAAAGAGAAAAATTGGACTAAATAGCAGCTTTCAAAAGCATAGTTATCTCTCAGTATCAAAATCTTCTATATATTAGCCTGGAGGTAACTCTGAATATAAAGGAAAATGAAGGCACCGTCCCATCCTCTGCAAATATGATTATAGAATAACACGCACAAAGAAGAAAGTAGCAAGAGATTTCAGAATTTAAAATCTTCTGGAGAAAATATTATTGGCTTCACCAGAGGGAAATGGTAAGTACAGTTAGTATTTCCTTTTATTATTTTGGGGGTGGGAAATATATACAAAAAGAGAAGTTTAACTGATGTAACTGGACACCATTGTTGCTGTCATGAGTATTGTGTACATATTATCCATGTTAAAAATTTCTCATACATAGGAAGTGCAAATATGCACACGCATGTAACATTTTCCCATAGTATATTTCTTTGAGATAGCATCTCAATATATAGAATAGGCTGGCCTCATGTGTATCATCCTTATGCCTCAGCCTCCTAAGTGCTGGAACTATAAACATGCATTTTCCATGACATTTTCACCATAAAGATTTTCCATACACAAATAATCTTTGTATAATTAGAATATTTGAAAATTAGGTCTACTTCAAAAGGGAGAGACGTAATACAATATAAAGTGACAATTCTGTGATGTTCTTTGCAAATTGCAACAGGAGCTGTGGTCAGTCTGAAGAATCCATCAATTGAATTGAAACACACCAATATGAGTGACTGTGGCTTCATGACCTGTGTCCTCCAGCTGTCCTGTAAGAGTCAGAGAGGACAAGAGGAGCCACCCTGAGGACTCCACGGTAGCAGCCATTCAAACATGGCAGTGCGGTAACCAGACTGTTGGGCTGACAGCAAATTCAATATTAGTTTAATTGTAAATTATACTCTACACTTAATTTCATTGCATGGGGAGTATGTGCTCGCTGTGAGTGATGGTTTAATTTATTTTTAAAGAGAACTTGAAAGATTTTTCTTGCAATTCTATCTGAAAACACACAGACTGAATGTGATGGAGGAGTTCCCCTGCCGAGTTGAAATTTGTAGAAAATGACAAAAAAGAAACCCCAGCAAAATTGACTGCAGTTGATCTTACAGAGAAACAAATGTCTCCCTAAGTCTTTAAATGTTTCTATATTCCTAGGGAAAATGGCAGGTTTTATAAAAAAACAAACAAACAAGCTGATTGTTTGTTCTTTTCTCCTAAAGCTCATTTCCTGAATTTCTCTCTCCTTTCTATAACTTCATTCAGGTAAAGTTACAAAGCATTGTGAAAGTGAACTTACTTTAAAGGCAGGGAAATTCATATTTGAACTCCACTTGGGAACTTAATAGTCTGTAACACCATATAAGTTACAAAATCTCTCTCAGCCTCATCTTAATTTGAACATGAGCACAATGCAACCTTCCTTATGGTGGAAACAATACAGACTCAGGAATATGAGTAAAGAAATTTCTATCTTGACACAGAACTGTTAGCTATTCCTGTCATTAATAAGCACATCAACAGTATGTATGTGGAAATAAAATACTTTATGATTTTTGTTACAGATGGAGTGTCTGTCAGTGTCCATAACTCCTGGTGGCTGGGAAAAGAGGGCACCAAATGAATATACATTTGTCACTAGCCCAGTCTAGCTTCATATGTAAGGAAGATATGAGTGATGTTGTCACAGGTGTGCTTCTCACGAACAGATCATACTGAAGACTATCTCAAAAGAAGGCCAAATGCCTTCTTGAAACACATTATCTCTGGTCTGTCAGAGCTCTCTGCATGGTTAAAGCATTGAATGAGGAAAGTAAAGCAAACTGGGCAGCCTGTAAAGGCTCCCTTTCAGTCAATCCTGGCTTGTTCCTGGGAACCATTCCTTTACAGTAACTGACTTAATTGCAGGCCTTACCTATGAGTCAATGAGCCATTTTGTTTAAGGAAATAGCATTTAATTAACTGCAGAATGCCAGCCAAGTCACAGAAACATATAGAAGACAGATTTCTCCATCCTACCCTTTCCTGGGAAGTCAGTTATAGGATGCCTTGTCAGAACTCAATACCCTGGAATGCTGCAGCAGATCATTAAGGTTTTTTTGTTTGTTTGTTTTTTGTTTTAATTTTACACTCATCTCTAGTATGAAAAGGAGATGTCACTGGTCTGCCTTCAATGGCGCTGTGTGTCACACTAGATCCCACATATGCAACGTACTCAGAAGTATTTGGTTGTACCATTTCAATTTGAATTACTTTAAACAAACAAACAAACAAACAAAAATGTCCTCCAAAAACAAACTAAATCAAACAAGAAAGACTTTATAAAAAGGGTATTTGTATATCTGACTAAATCTTTAAAAAAAAACGAACAACTAAAGATTCTGGCTTTCTTCAGGGAATACAAAACAAGGCTTCTAAATTTCCTAAATTTTGCTACAGATCAATGAACTCCACTCAATGCATAGTGCTAGACAAAAAGACATATCAAAACTCAGATGCTCACATCAGTTCACTTGGCCACTCTCCAGCCAAGTGAGTCTTTATGGCCAGCATGAGCTAAAGGCAATGTGAATAGTATGAACCATTGGGGTGGTTGGATAGCCACCACAAAATTGTCTACCTCAGGAACTTTTGACCCATTTATACAAAAGTTACTAGTCTCATTTCAGGGTCAAACTACCATTGCAAAAGTATAATAAAGGGGGAAGGTTGTATTCAGGCTCACAGTTGAGGGTCCAGCAGGGCAGGGACATCATGGAGTCAAGAACTGGCCAACCCAAATCCAGTCCAGGAAGCAGAGAGAGATGAACGCTTGTGCTCAACTCCCTTTTTCTTTCTTATTCTACCAGACAGTTAGGGTCAGGCTTTCCAACTCAATTAACCCAATCTAGGAAATCCCTCACAGATATGAGGATTTGTCTCCAAGATGATTGTAGATCCTGTTAATTTTTGCGTTTGAAATAAACCAGCACATCAAACTGCTGCTGTAGTGTCCGTAAACTACAACATTATTATCAAACTGTTTCTTGAAAATACAAGTGGGCTAGCACATGATTTTATTCTCAGCACTTGGGATACAGAGGCAGGCAGATCATTTTGAATTTGAGGTCAGGTGGAACCAACTGTGAGTTCCTTTCTCAAAACAAACAAGCAAAATATTTGAAAAAAAATTCGGGCAACAAAATGCTTTGTAACTTAGTTACATGGATAATGAAATATTACAATAATGAAATATATAGTTGGTAAAAGAAACACATGTTATCTCATTCATTTATTTATATGCACACAGTATCAAAAAGGTCACATTAAAGCAAATATTCTAGGACATCATACTTTATGAATAAGAAAGATGATATGTGTGGATAAATTATTTTAAAATTAAATGTAATGTATTGTTGCTATTGAACATTTATCTCATGACCTTGTAACCTTAAAATCTATCTAAATACATTAAGTTTCAATTATTTTGTCTCTATGTGCAACTTCTAGCAATTATTTATTCATTCAACCTAAAATTGAATCATCATCAGTTTAAGAAAAATCATGTAACACAATGAAGTCTTGATACTGGAGATCTTGTTATCAAATAGAGAATTTTTGAAGCTGTAGATAATTATTTCTGTCATATTAACTAGTAATATTTGTCAGGTTTGTGGAGGGGCAGTCCTTGTCTTAGAAGTGTGAGGATGTGAGAAGGAGATCAGAACCCAGGTAAAAATGCTGGCTGTGATAGCAAATACTTGTTTACCCAGCTCGGGGAGGAGAAGACAGGAGGAATTCTGGGACTCACTGGCCAGTCACATCAGCCTAATTGATGAGCTCCAGATCAATGAGAGACCCTTTCTCAAATGAGATAGACAACTTCCTAAAGATGACACTGGAAGTGGCCCTTCAGCCTCCATCTGCACACAGGTGCATATGCACCTACATCCTCACATTTACCAACAATTGTGAACATGTGTATGCATAGATACACGAAAAATTCATTCTTAAATATTTTAATTTAAGTAAAACAGGGAGGAACATGTTCACTAATGTAAATATTCCAACACCAATAACATCAAGATTCTTAAAGTAGAATTTATTCCTTCAACTCAATTTCACTAATTTTATTTGAAATGCAGTATCATTGTTACTCTTATTGTTTGTTAATCAACAAAATGGTATCAGTTTTCTCAATTGTAACTAGACAAATAACCACCACTATGTGCAGACACTAACATAGAACTTTTCTAAACTTACAGAGGAGAAAGATGTGTCAAAGAGAAATAAATACTGTCCCTTAACATAAATTCAAATAGTGGCTAAATTTCTTGGGATTTCATTGAGATTGCCTAGTTTTTTGACTCATATCTTGTGAGACTCTCAGTTGGCCCAAGATTTCAGTAAATCTCATCTCCTTATATTCCTGTTGAAAAGATCTCCTTCATTCTTTGATATCTACATCATACATGCAGATGATAGTAAGGTATGAAACTAACCTCCATGATTTCTTTTTAAACTTCATCATGTGACATCGGTGCATGCTAACCTTATATACCTGCGGTGGGCTCAAAGGCCTTAAACTCACAGAAATATTCATGAAATAGGTATCCAGAGTTCTACGTGTAGTGGTTTCTGCATTGCTTTGGGAGTATGTAATCAGTGTATTAGAATGATTGACATATTAATTTACAAGGTGAAGTTTAATATAGGTAATTATAATCAAGCTTAAAAATACACCCTGTACTATGTCTTTATATATTTTCTCATGAAATAACAAAGTAAATGTCATAAGAGAAATGACAAATGATGTATTTATTAGAGAAATCTCAGGTCCTACTTTAGGTTTTATTAGTTCACCCCAAATTTGAGACTGCATATGTTTCATTTGCTAGGACAACAGCTCAGTGTAAACTGAGGGATATAGATTTTCATGGGTGTCTGAGTAATGTAATTGATGTTTGGTACAATGTGTGTCATAACTTGTAACCATTTAATAATAACTCCGAGATCTGAGTGCCTTGGTTTTAGAGTAGGCATAGTCTCAGTATCTGAAATGTCATATCACTGAACCAAGGCTACTCCATAAGAAATGGGTGGGTAAATATGAATCAAGCCTACTTATGCAAAACATAATGGTTTTTCCAGCATGCTGAATACTACCCCAGACTCCTCATCTACTTATGAACTATTCCTTAACCGACTTTATTTTCAGCCTCCCCTGCCTTCTCTGAGCCACAGCCAAAACTATGAAAATTTAACTGTCAATAGGAAGAAATGATTACTTGACACTGGAAGAAAAACTTAACAATCTAAAGTGATTATTCCCCTAAAAATCATGCTATTGCCATGCTATTGGTCATGTTATCTGTAGATAGATGACAAAGTTTTTTTCCATTATGAATCTCTTAGGTCATTTAGAAAAGACTTAGGTATAAAATATATTTTGATGTTATCCTTATTAAAAATAATTTTGTCCCTCCCTCTTTTTTGAGAGAGTCTCATTCTATAGCCTTAGAAGCCATGGAACTCATTATATAGAACAGGTTTGTCTCAGACTCAAAGAGATCTGCTTGCCTCTGCCTCCTGTATGCTGGGATTAAAAGTGTGAATCATCATGTCTGGCTAAAACAAATTTTCAATATTTATTTTCAATGATGGGAAAATAAAACAAATTAATTTTAATGACCAAACAGTCGAGGTCAGATGTCTAAAATGTCAAAAATTTAAGAGAAGTTTTTGGATCATTTAGTTAAACCTACCCAGTATGAATACTACCAGACGGATACTGATTCAGATTCTCCTAGCTATATTCAATAATGACTGCTAATTTCCTTTCTTCAATCTGTGAGTGCTTCATTTATTTGATTGATTGGTTGGTTTGTTTGTTGGTTGGTTGGTTGGTTGGTTGGTTATGTTAGGTAATGCAATAACACTTTATTTTTTAGATACAATATATTCTCCATCTTCTAGCCAGTAAAGAGTATTTTTTAGCATACTGCACAAAATCAATGAATAAAGCCAGAGGTCAAGGGTCCAACAGCTAATCCCATGACTAAAAGGTTTCAGAGCTCAGCTCATTTGAAGGCAAGCAATAGTATATCTCTATATTGGCACCCACTAATCTATAGGACTGCAACTGATCATTGTGAATTTCCTCATGAAACAGCAGAAACCAGGTATAATCTGTGGTATTGGAACAGGAATTATGTTCTTCTTGGGCTATAATGGCAGGGCCCTCAGAGGGCATGAGCTAGTCACAAAAACTCTGTCCCTGACTAGATTAGTAACTCTCTAGTGCCAACCAGGTAGAATACACAGGGAATATGCATTCCTTACTGGCTCGGTAGGCAACAAGTCAAAATATCCAATGTCAATAAAGATAGCCCCAGGCTCCATCTATCCAGGCCCCCCATAAGACTCATCAAAGCCTACTGGCCAGCACGGAGGCATTCCTTGCTAGAACCCCTTTCACCTTGGGGAGTTTCCTCACTTTCCCATTAAAGATCTGCATTCACTCTGCTCATTCCTCATCCATATTGCCTTATTTTTCTTGGATGTGAGACAACCTACTTGGAAGATACTATCTCAGCATGGCTTTTGTCCCATTGCTCTTCTATATCCCTAGCTCCATAAGTTAAGCCCAACAAGAAGAAAGAAAGGCTTTGTCAGGACACTCAAAGGACTCATATCAGTATGCCACTAAGCTTGCTATTTGCCAGCATATTGGAAAACATTTTTCTATCAAAAAACAGAATGAAATAAATTCTCCCATTTTAAACACATCCCCCAACATATGTCTTCCATAAAACTGGCCATTTCTCTAAAACTGTAGCCTGAAAACTCAACAAGTATGAGGTCCTTCCAAACGATTTATGAATTACAGTAGTCTTGGGCCATTCATTTCACATTAAAGTTGTTGTCTCATGCAAAGTGATACTACCTTATGTTTGTGAACCTTTACCTTACTGTCTCCTCATTCACACAACAGCTGTCTGAAGAAGACTGTCTGCTTTGTATAGAAAGAGAAAAAAATTCAAGGAGCTCTTTTTACCCCACACTACAGCCATGGTTTGGAAGACAAACTATATCACTTTTTTTCAAATGCTAAAGCACATAACTTGACCTCTTGACTCTTCACATGGTGCTCCAGGAAGATAGGCATCATAACTTCTCTATGAGAGATTTATTTGGTATATGTCTTTAGCTTCTGGTCTACCAGTTCATTTCATATTTTTTCATCCTTTTAGTATTGTCGTAGTAAGACAGATGTCATCAAACATTGAAAAAGTTATGAAGAACCTGCAGCCCTCGCATGTGTAACATCTTTCCCAAAACATTTTAGCAGCTCTTAAAATGTAAAACCAAAATTGGCACATAGACTAGCATTTTACTCATGGGTCTTAATGCAAGATAAATAAAAAGTCCATTATAAATGTTGTCATAAATATTCACTACCTTATTATTCCTAACACACAAGAAATGCTTGCATAAGTAAGGACTGCTAAGAGACATTCTCAGACAAGCTGGGCTCCATAGAACACAACTGAAAAGCCTGCAAATTGTGCAATGAGCTCCAGGTTGCTAGCTTTTGTGAGTTCTCACATATCCTGGGTTGGGCTGTGGTGATGAAGCTGTCTTTGAATCATTTCTGTTTCTGTAAGTAACCCTCACTCATATTCCTGAAATAACCTCTATATAACTCATTTCTTTACCAGGTTGGACCTTGGTAGTGTCACTACTTTGACCTGTCTTTGGTTCCCTATCTGGGATGAGTAGATGTTTGTTCATAACTATGAAATAATTTCATACAACAGTTAAAGAAACACAAATGATTTCCAATAGGTAAATGGAACAAGGAAGTGAGGTATATGCAGACAAGGAAATACAATTTGGATATAATTATACACATACTATATTATAAATGAAAGAGTAAAATATATATTTATGCATTTAGGCATATATTAATGCACATATATTCTATATATCCATAATTTTAATGATAATAATAATTTATAATTCACTCATATGAAATGGCCAGAATAAGAACATGCATAGAAGCAGAAAGTGTCTTAATGGTTCTATAGGATGGTGTGTCTTAGAAAGGAGTGTGCATTAAATAGGAAAGGTTTCTTTTTGAGAGAACCAAGTATTTCAAAAATATAAGGTGGTGGTTGAAAGCTGCACAATTCTGAACCGAAATGGTTTGTGATTTACACCTTGATAAGTCACTTTTTAAATTTTACCATGGTATATATCATAAGACTCCTGAGTATGAATATGTGTAGAAGTGCTCTAACAGGTCTAATATTTGTATAGAAATGGAAAAAATGAGGAAATTATATAACTATGTAACAAGCCATCTCAAACTTGCTTTAAAGTACAACTTTTTATTTGGGCTCTTCATTTCCAAGTGTGATCCAACAGACTCATACTTGCACACTGAAGCAGGGTCTAGGTCTCCTCTAGGCATGGTCACTGAGAAGGCTGGCAAACTGGTGCTCTTAGCAGACACTATCCAGTGGTACTGTGTGCCAAGGGACTGCTCACATGGCCTCTTTACCGGGTGTGTGAGTATCCACACTGGATGGTCACTGGTCTCTTAGAAGAGTGAGCGCCCTAGAAGCCTGTTCAGGGAGTGGACCACCCTACAGTCTTTAATCCATGATATCATCTCAAACTAGCCCAAAGTCAATCTTCAGGGAAATAAAAGTTGAGTAGTGCCTATTTTCAACAGCAACATGCCAGATCTGTGTGACTGAATGACAGTATAAATAAGAAAGCACTGTGGCCACTTAGAAACAAGACAATCTGACACTCTGAGAGCTGGGCTAAGTATATTGTCAAAACTCACCTGTCTATTCACCAGGTGTAGTGTTTATAACTCAGACAACCTGCTCACCTACTGTGTGGATATAAACACTTACTCATGCTTTACATGATTCATAAAGAAGTTTCCAACTATAAATTGCTTGAAATACCAGTTTTATTGTAGCATTTTCTCCTAAAAATGCAGATAAACAAACCCCAAAAGAGTCAGGCATATTTTGGGGGGTTTAGACCTTACAAACCTGCCCCCTAAAGACCGTCATAGCACTTCATTTTCTATTCCAAGCAGAAAAGAAGAAGCCTTCTCTGTGCTGCAATGGCATCCAAACAAGTGCAAAAAAAAAATCACATTATGTAAACGTACTAAGAATGCTAGCAGTAGAAAGCACACATGCAGCATACCACCATTTAACAAACACAAAATAAAACACAATAATAAAAGCTTTCTTTTAAATTTGTGATCGTGAGAATGTTTAAATATAATATAATAATATAATATAATATAATATAATATAATATAATATAATATAATATAATATAATATAATATAATAACACTAAATTCCACCCAGTATATCCTCACCTCACAACATCCAGTATATGCCATCCAGTATATCCTCACAACAGAAGACATTCAGTGTGCATACGTATTAAAGCCACTGACTCAAGGCCAGGTGGTGGTAGTGCACAACTTTAACCTCAGCACTCACAAGGCAGACCAGGTGGAGCTCTGTGAGTTAGAGGCCAAAATGGTCTAAACAGCAGTTCCAGGACAGCCAGAGCTACACTGAGAAATCTTGTCTCAAAAAAACAAAATGTACACACACACACACACACGTATATATTATATATATTATATACTATATTATTATATAATATATATATATATAATATATAATAAAAAATAAAAAAGCCATTGACTGAGATTCTCCTCTGAGACTTAGGCTAAGAATGTTTTCTAAAAGCTGATATATATCATTGAATGGGAGATTCAATAAATATGAAACACTTGGCACAATGGTATATGCACACAATGAAATATATATGTATTTTTTAATGTGATAATTTGATGATTCATAAATTAATGTGTTTTTTCTTTTAACTGAAATAAATTATATTAAGGGGAAAAAAGATACCTATATGTTTATTAACAAATAACGTATCTAACAAATAGTCTCATTTTAAGTTGAAAATAGCCCATTTCATCTGACTGAGTTTCAGTAAGGCTGGTCATAGAGGAAGTTGCAAATTGGGTGCTGAGAGTCATGAGAATAAAGGCACAATTAGAATGTAGGCCCAACACAACCACTGAATAAAGAGGAAAATGTCACAAATACTGTAACAAAATTAAATCTAGAATTTTTACCATAATTAAGCAAAGCAGTTCCTTTTGAGCAAAACTGTAAATTCACTCCTAAAGCCACTACAATACAAATACTCATAACACTTTCTGCATAGACAGCGCTGTTATGGGGACAGTACCATACTAGGAAGAAGAGAGAAGCCTTAAGGAACTAATTAGCCAAAGTGTTTGTCAGAAAAAAAAATACTTTCTATTAATTGCTATAGCCAGTTAATAGCAGCACTGTAGTCAACTTCAAAAATGATGGTTTTTTTTTTTTAATATTAAATAGTCAAGGTATAGCAAAGGTATAGTAGCCATCTGTCTCCCAGCAGAGTTTCTAGAATGACTATTTCTCATCTTGAATCATCTGAGATGTGGTATTATATTTTATCAATGGCATTATTGAAGCCAAGTTCTCAGACAGCATTTCATGGTGGACCGAGGTGCTGCTCCCAATTTGAGCAGAGCTCCCCGAAGAGGGAGTATTTTCACTCTAGATTATTAATTTTAAGAATAAATTGCCTGTGTCTTTTGACAGGAGGTCGATAGCAGGCAATTTCAGGTCTCTGACAAGTACTTGGAGCAGGCAGTATTATTTGTTAGCGGTGCTTTCTTTTGCTAATATGTGGTCTGAGTATTGCACTGACCTGTTTGGGAGGAGGGCTTTCCTTCTGTCATGGATGAGGCAGTTGCCATAGATGGGGGCTGCAATATCACCTCTAATAGAAGAGATGAGTGTCAAACTTGCATGTGGAATGGTTTGTGATTGCCTAAAACAACTATGGGAAACCTGAAATGGACTCATCTGTTGTTTTAATTCATCAGTTGAGCATAGCTTCTTCATTTAGAAGCATGGCATCCTAGTTGTGCAGGTTGCAAATGCATCCCCACATGACTCGATGTGCTGACATGGTGAGTGGAGCTGTTTAGCCCTGTCTATCTAAATGTGGAGGATCACACGTCAAAAGCGATTTTTCTCGTTTTTTGCTTTATCAGTATTGAGTTGTTCTTTTTTCACAATAATCAGGCAAGTAGTCCAGCTGATTCCTAAGGCCACAAGTAGAATGTGGAAGTCAGAACCCATCATTAGTGAAAAAGGAGAATGCTGATTTTCTCTTTCCACTGGCAGCAGTCCACAGAGCAAGCTCATTTAGGGCCCGGGGGCTTGAACCTTTCATGATTGCAGCCAAGTGACAGCAACTTGAATATGATGGATAGCCTGCCTCAGGCATGTTTACCCGTGTCATTGATGCACAGTAGAGATAACTCCAGCCTGAACCACTGACGCTCAAAAGAGGAATGTTCCATTAAAGCAGAACTGCATTAACTCACAGTGTTCGCTAAGCGTCACACACTGTCCATAGAGGCAACTCACTAACAGTGAAGTGTGCAAGCACTGATTAGATCCTCATTAACAACCCCTTCAGATATTGCGGATGAAATTGTCAGCCCCTCCCTTTTGCGAGCACAATGGGACTCACACCTGACGGGGAACTGTCTATCTTAGTCTAAGCAGAACCTTTGCGCTAAGAAAAAATTTCCTTAGGAGCATTAACAGACAACATATCACAAATCTATTATTATATTTAAGAAATGAGACAGTGTAATGTAGTGAAAGCAATCACTAATTCACAGTAAATGCTCTAATTTCTCACTTTATTTTCCCAGCAATCTCTTCAAATAGAGTTTTTTAAAAGTTAAGCTGAGCAATTTTTAGTCTTAGGAATTTTTGTCATAAACAAGAATATTAAGCAAAAAATTACAAGTTTTTTTATACTTAATTATATGCCTGATAGGATGTTTTGCATGTGAATTTATTTTTTAAAAAACTAACAATTTGTGTTTATAAAATAACATGATTTTAAAGAAAATTAATATATGCCCCCTTTCCAAAGCGCTTGTCTTTCAGATACTGCTTATGAGTGCTTCTTAACCTATAGTAAGCCATGTGCTCTCTCAGTATATTCTTACCACATGTTTGAATTTTGAACAGACAGATTTCTATGCTGGCAGCATGTCTGCCCTGTTTCTCTGAGGAACGAGTGCTTTCCCTGTTGAATCTCTCTGGAACTCTATGTGTTCATTCCCTGCTCTGAGGAAACCACTCAGAGGCATTGATTTTTATACTCCAAGAGTTTCTGGTTTGTTGTCCTGCCTGAGGCCCTTATCAGTAATTAATTATGACATATTTTCCCAGTGAGCTTGTAAGGGTCATTAAACTCTTTTTCAAAACTTAGCTCAAGGCAGCCTCTGTCAAAGCGAACCCAGTGGCTTATATATGAGGAAGTATGACACGCTGCCGAACTTCTTCAAACTAACAAAATTGAATCAACTGAAAAGACTAACAACGGCATAAAATTATACTACTAAATAATTCAAAGTGTTTCTATACTTCATATCTATTAGAAAAAGGTTAAAAGAATATTTAATGATCTCAAAAGTACTACTGATGCAATAAGTAAGCAAGGATAAGTTAAAAGTTATCAAGCAAAATAAACATTGTATCTCAAAAATCACACTGTCATATAAAACTCCTAGAAGATAATTTTCGTAAATCTCTGTAGATCTAACATTATCAAGAATTACCTTCAATGATAGAATCTATAAAACACTGAAATATCACATTTAAAATATTTAATGTGATTTCACATGGTGAATATTTAACCATGATTTCTCTTGGTAAATATGAAAGAATAATGAGAGGCACTAAAACATTTTTCGAAACCCTGAATGCTAAAAGCTTCCTTCCCCTTTAGCGTTCAGAACTGAGTCACCGTCACTGCCTCCGGTGTGCTATGAACCTGACAATTAACAGTTTTAGAGACTGGGATAGGAAATCCAATGAGTTCCTTCTTAGAATAGAGTTGAGATGAATAGATATAGAAATGTCTTGAGGAGAGATGTATTTGGAAACTTTTAGAGACAATGTATTTTAAGAAACAGAGACAAAATACCAGACAGGAAAAACACAGCACATACCAGTGAGCAGAGGACGATGTGTGAGAGAAAGATGAGAGGTTCTACATTTTAAGAATTATTGTCTAGTAATTGATTTGTAGCATTAATTCCTATGTTCCTAATAGCTTGTTACCCTTGTTTCTCCCTCATTTCTAGGTTTGACCATCCCTTGTCTGCTGCACAAAATCTGTAGTCTTATTATGTTGATACTACCCGGCTTGGTACACAGAACTCCAGAACTCCGCACACTCCCAGCATCCATGCCTGTGACATGAATACGTCTTGCCAGCATTTCTTGCTCTGAGGGTCTGTTCCCTCTTTGTTATAAATTATATTTTAAACTACAGAGACTCTGCTATGTAGGCTCCTAGCCATGCCTTCACATCTGAACCCACCCCTTGAAAAACATACTGCTCCTAAAGCAACTGCTGATCCAGTGAGAGAATGTAGGGACAATCATGCTTTCTGTATTTCTTCTTCAATCTGCAGGGTATGAAACACGATATAAAGTTCAAAAGTCAAGAATGAAGTAACTTTTTAATTTTGACATGTGGAATAATTTCCCTGCTGTTACTGTGGTATGTATAATCCTTGCCTTTCTGACTAAAAGAATCTAAAGTTCACTGGTCTTTACAGCTAATCCTCTCTGTTCTTGATCTTTCCCAAAGGTGTTATAATTTCCTTTTCTCCATAGATAATAATTCTGTCACTGCTTTCAGAAAATTCTTTTCCAAAATACAGTTTGGAGGATATTTAATAGTGCTCTGTCATATTTCATACTGTGTATTCAGAGCTACAGATGTGTTTATAATAATCCTAATAATGTTAAAAGATTGTGCAACACTATAAAAAACTGGAAGTAATAATTAAGAGATTATCTTATAAAGGGCTCCTGTAAAATAGTATTTTTCTTTATAGTCCTAAAGTTCTTTAACATTATAAATGTAGAAGCTATAAAAAGGGGAGATATGACATCTTCTGATGGATCAATGCAAAATATCAAAATTCCTTTTAATTTTACAAAAAATTTAGGAAGTTTTTGAATCAGATTTGGAGTTTATTGGGAGACATGCTTAGCATGTCTTTAAAGCATGGGGCTTCACAGGAAGACAATCACTCAGGGGAAGAGTCAGGCTGACCCATGTGTGGACATGAGCTTCTCAAGGGTGAGCTCCTAATGAAATGAATTTTTTATATAATTTACATATGCCTTCCTATGGCATCTCATGTGCCAAGCACACAGTGGAGTGGTTTGGTCAGAATGGAAGCTCAGAAATGCCTTCATCTCTGTCTTTTCCTAATGTGTTTAATAGCATAAGTGACTAAACATGAGAACAGTTTTTGCTGTCTAGAAGTCATCAGTGTACTAAACACTGGCCCATAAAATGCCTGTAAAATCAAGAATATGATTTACGACTCATGTGATACTGGAAGAATAAGTAAAATTAGGACAGTAATGGGCCCTCGACGCTTATGAATATTCACAAGTTTGAGTGCTTTTCTGTGTAAACCATTTGGAATTTAATGATGTGTAAAACTTTGCAATATTTACATGTTAAAGCTCATCATATACGAAGATAGACTCCAAATCTGAGAATCAACCTGTGTAATCACATCCTGAGGACACAGTAGGAGTCTGGAAAATGCCTTTACGTAGACTAGCGTGTACCTAGAAATCTTCTGTGTGGTCTTTTCATTATCGTGTGTACTTGGATGGTAGAATTACTTAAAAAAATCACTTTTCTAAATAACATAGTTTTCAAATATCAATAAGCACCAAGGAAGATTATAAAACTCCTCGATTAATTTCCTCTACCTTATAAAAATGACACTTTGGAGGATTGGGGAGATGACTCAGAGGGTAAAAGCACTAGCCACGTAATGGCAAGGACCTGAGTCTGGATGCCTGGCACCTACTTAGTGCAGCACGTGTGTGGCAGCCAATCTGTAACCCCAGCCATGGAGGAGGCAAATACAGAGGATCCTTGGTCAAGTTGGCTATTGAGACTGGAGAATTTGGTGAACTGCGGATTAAAGTGAAAGACACTGCTTCCGTATCTAAGGAAGATGGTGATCAAAAAAGTTATTAGACATCAACTTCTGGCCTTCGCACACGTCTTCACGTGCAAACATAGATGCGTGCACAACACACACACGTGTAAAAAACTTTAAGTTTAAAAAGCTCACCTGGATACTAATTTTTGGAAGCATGTGATTATCAAATGACATAGTGGCCAAATAACAGAAGGGATCTTGCTTTGAATCAAAAGTATATTTCCAGGGAATTAGTAGTATTGCAAAGGGCAAGTAGAATATTCGGATTCATTGCAAACAAAGCACAAAGGCAACTGTTATAAAGCATGGTTGAATATAAATTCTTGTCTAAGAGCGCACACTACATCTTACCATTTAAAAAAAAATGAATGCATGTAAATGAAGACTGAGTGATTTTCCTCCAGCAGATCACAGGGAGGCAAGCTTATTCTCTGGCAGTGAAGAGTAAACTCTAGCTCGCTCTTCTCCACTGAGAAAGTGACAGGCCTTCGTCACAACTGCTTCTCCTCCACCTTCACAGCAGCTGTCAGAAGGGACACAAGGAGCAGATGTGCTGTCTCCTTTTTTATCCAATTTCCTCATTTTCATGGTTTTGATATGAGCCTTACCATTACTGGTGGTTGCTTTCCAGTTCCTTGTTTTAAGTACTCATTCTCAGGCTCATATCATCCATATAGTGTGACCACCTATCCATTGTCTCTATGAGCATGTTAGTCAATAATCTTTTCATGCTGATGAGGGAAAAGACTTAGGAATAAAAATTTCCATCCATCATATCCCATGTCTCTCCTTCTCTGCCTTGGTGCAGCCCAAGTCACACTTGGTGTGTGTGTTGTGCACGCATCTATGTTTGCACGTGAAGACATGTGTGCGAAGGCCAGAAGTTCATGTGTAATAATTGTGTAAATGTGTAATAATTCTTTGATCACCATCTTCCTTAGATACGGAAGCAGTGTCTTTCACTTTAATCCGCAGTTCACCAAATTCTCCAGTCTCAATAGCCAACTTGACCAAGGATCCTCTGTATTTGCCTCCTCCATGGCTGGGGTTACAGATTGGCTGCCACACACGTGCTGCACTAAGTAGGTGCCAGGCATCCAGACTCAGGTCCTTGCCATTACGTGGCTAGTGCTTTTACCCTCTGAGTCATCTCCCCAATCCTCCAAAGTGTCATTTTTATAAGGTAGAGGAAATTAATCGAGGAGTTTTATAATCTTCCTTGGTGCTTATTGATATTTGAAAACTATGTTATTTAGAAAAGTGATTTTTTTAAGTAATTCTACCATCCAAGTACACACGATAATGAAAAGACCACACAGAAGATTTCTAGGTACACGCTCGTCTGCTTACAGACCCTGAAGTCCTGAACTGAAATCAGGAGACTGGGCCAGTCTGACGACAGCTCCAGTTATAAGACAAATTCTCTGAACAAGCCTCAGCCAAACTGGCCTGGCAGCCATTTTCTTGCCTCAGCCCCACTGAGAAGGTTAAATTATCTCCATTGCACTTGTACACTGGATTCAGTTCACTCTTGTCCACTCAGTGATTTTCAGATATCATCAGTTACACATGGCATGGATCATTTCCATCATCAATCATAAGACTAACTCCCTTGAGCCTTCTCACCCCATGGTTCTGGCTATCCTTGCATTCTAAAACTAATCACATATCTGCATGAAGACAAGCTCCAAATCTGAGTCACCTGTCTAATCATGTCCTCAACACCCAGTAGGAGCAGGAAAACACTGCTGAGTAATGTGTTTGAGTTCAGTAAAGGTACCCATGCCCCCTCAGTTATTTCTCCAGATGATTGGTATCACAGTAGCACAGCCTCACGACACAATGCACCTCCATCCTTCCCTACTCTCTTGGTGAAGACTACTCAATCACAGGGCAGGATATGATGATTATGTGTCTCTTAAAAACTGCTGGCAATGAGGCAGGAATTCTAAGACCAGGAATTTATCCATGGGATGTAATTTATTTACATCTATTTATTATGGTTCTACTTATGCTAAAGTGAAAGTAGAAAATCCACTAGTTAAAGGACAATCAAGACAGGAAATTGAGACAAAGAGAAAAATCAATGAACATATTTCTGTCAAACAATGCATGACTGCTGTGCTCAAGGATTCATCTTACAAACATTTCACTCACGCCTTCCTGTGAGGTAGCAAGCATTTTACAAATCATGGTGTAGCGTGACTTAAGTTTCAATCTATGATTATAAACTAGAATTTATTACCACTCAATGTTAACTACCAGCCTGAGTCTCATTAACAACTTATCCTAATGAACTCTATCTACTAGATTTTCATTGTGCACATTACTCTATTGTACGCTGACAGTATAGGCCTCTCAGTATGTGTGCTGGATGGGTTAATGCATTATTCAACTTACTGCATGATAATTCAGAACATACGCCTACTGTACAAAATAATGACTTCCCTGCTGTAGGAATGACTGACTTCCAAAGAGACAGGATTAGAACATGATGTGATACCATAAAATATCATATTTGAAATTCCCTATTAATTAATTGGATTTTTACTCAAGAAAGCCAGTTTTCACAATTATCTATAGAAAGCAGGTAAAGATATATTTTTTTAATAAAACATACAGAGATATGTTGTATATGTTATTGCTAATGATAAAAATGCATAACTTGGGGCAGCAGAGATGGCTGAGCATTAAGAGTATGTATTGCTCCTACAGAAGATCTGAGAAGTTTACAGCATCCGCGGCAGGTGTCTCAGAACTCCCTGTAACTCCAGCTCCAGGGAATCATATACGCTTTGATCCCCAAGAGCACTTGCACGAATGACATTCATTTCCACATACATACGCACATACATGAATAAAAAGAAAAAAACTAAAAGTCTAACTTTTAAAATCAGTTTCCCTTAAGACATAATGTTTAGCAGAAATATCATTTATTTGTTTAAACTCTATGGATAATGGTTACACTTAAGAGAAAAAACCAACCTTAAAAATGGTTTAGTAACTAAAATCTCCCAGTGCAGATGTGATGAGCCGTCTGTATCTTTATCGGGACACCCGAAGAATATTTCTATATTCTCTTTGTGGGTTTCTTATTCTACCTAAGCAAACACTGCACATCAGATCACATGTCTCCCGTGGGCCCTTCAGCTTGTACTATGTCAAGTTCCCAGGAAGGAGTTTGATTCCTTCTCATCTCAATCGTCTACTACATAAGAATCTCAGCCTTGCTCCCCAAAGCCAAACACTGAATTATTTAATTACTTAGAAAACAGGAATCCTTAGATTTTATTATATTCTTCTCCTCAAGAAATTTTGAGAGTAGAAGCGTAGCTAAGTGTTACAGGTCTAGTCTAGTATGCATGGACTTTGAACTCATTCTCACTAATGCAAAAACAGTGTGTGCTTGGGGGTGTGGATTTGTTGAAGCTATTTTTTTTTTTAACAGCGATGAAGTTTGGCATTAAGTGTATTGTCTATGCTCTCAACATTCTTTCAAAACTAACTCATCTTGAAGGGGAATTCTTACTGACCAAATCCTACAAATACTAATTTTACACGCAAATTTCCCCTCCAACTTCTGATTTCTTCTATACTCTATGATCACAGTATATCCACAACTCTACCTAAGTAATCACACACATTATCAGTATAACAACAATTAACACTTTTATCTTTTCCTCATAGTTTCTCTATAATATCACAAGCATGTAATTTAAAATTGTACTTAGTTTTTATTAATTTTTTCATAGAATATATTTTGATCATATTCTTTCCCATCCCCCAACTCCTGTCACATCCATAGCCACCCAACTTGAATTTTTTTTTTTTTTTTTTTTTTACTTTCTTGTTTTAAAGGCTGGGTAACACCTTATATACCATTTCCTTATACAATGTCACATAATTTTGTTTTTAAATGCCACACATACAGTTCCAACTCACATTTACCAATGATTACATTATTTACTGAATGGATTTGTCATTGTTTCAACTCTTTGCTACCCAATATTCTTCTAGGTTTTATTGTGACATCCAAATATGCATTGTACTAAATATCTCGATATCTAGATAGATATCTAGATAATTAATAGATGATAGATTAGATGGATAGATAGATAGATGATAGATGATAGATGATAGATAGATGATAGATGATATAGATGATAGATGATAGATGATAGTTGATAGATAGATAGATAGATAGATAGATAGATAGATAGATAGGACCTGAAGTTACAGGAGATATGTAAAAACTTGAAAAGATTCAATACTCTTACTGGGCATTTAAAATGTCACTACTAATGCCAGTTCATACAAACAGAATGTTTGACCAAAGAAAACACACAGCAATTCACTTTATTTTTGGAGTTAAAAAAAAAATGAGGATTTCCCTAAACCTTAACCATTATCTTTTGTAAAACACTGATATACTGATAGACTCTAAAGGCAAATACACACCCATGGCTTGTTTGCATTTTCTCCTGTGAATGTCATGCTCATGTTCTACTGAGTTTTCTAGTTTTGTCTATTCTTTATCTCACCAACATTAAAAGGTGTTTCATTAGCTTTATCAACATTTTGTTACATTTCCTCTTGGGCTATTTTTCTTCTTTCAAGTAAATAATTTCTATTTTTGTCTTATGTGTACGAAAGTTGTACCTGCCTGTATATATGTGCACCATGTGCCTGATGCCTGCAGACATCAGGAGAGAACATCAGATCCCCTAGAACTGCAGAGACTGTTGTGAGCTGCCATGGAACCCAGTCTGAGAATAAAAACCAAGTCCTCTCCAAAACAGCCAGTGCTTTTATCCACTGAACCATCTCTCAGCCCACTTGTCTCCTTTTCAGGGTTTAATTTACATTGCTATTGTTAATACTCCACTACCTCACACACTACATATTCCCTGATAATTTGCATTTTCTGCCTAAAAGCCTTCCTGGCCGTTGCTTTATATCAACTATGTCCCCATATTTCTTCAGATATGCTGCTTACTGTTTCATGTCAATGGTCTGTTTCATGTCTATGGCTACACTGTTTCCCTGGGACATTCTTTCTAAATGCTGTAAGTCAATAACTTTAATTTTATTTATGATGTTGAGTCATGCAGGGCTGGATGGTAGTGGCATACACCTTTGATCCCAGCACTCAGGAGGCAGAGGCAGGCAGATCTCTGTGAGTTCCCAGACCAGCCTGGTCTACAGAATGAGTTCCAGGACAGTCAGAGTTACAACAGAGAAACCCTGTCTGGAAAAACCAAAAAAAAAAAAAAAAAAAAAAAAAGATTCACAGTGGCAACATTTAAGTACTCCTCTGCATTAAGAAATATTAACTGGAGAATGACTGGGTCCCTCTTCATATGTGAATATGTTCTAACCCCTTCATTATGTCCAACACAGAGATAATTCTCTTTTTTTCATTCATTTGGGTACTACTATGGTTAATGTTTGGTAAAGTAGACTCTATCCTTCTTTGAACATTCAAATATTCATACATCCTTAAGATCTTAAAACTACTGCTTGCTAACAAATCAACCAGGCAGGTGATACTTGTGACAAGTGCCCAAACTCAGACTGGGTAGTAACTCAGTAAGGTGCTTGTCTAGCATGGAAGAAACCCTGGATTCAATCTCCAGAATCTCATAAGCCAAGCTTGTTGGCACATGCTGGTAGTTCTAGCCCTTGTAAATTCGAGGCAGGAGAATCAGAAATTCAGTCAATTTCTTTAGATATATAGTGAGTTTAAGCCCAGACTGGCTTGCATGAGACTTTATCAAAGTAACAACTAAACAATTGTCTAACTTTATGTGTTACTTTGGGAGAGGGCAAAGTATTTCTCTACACAGGACCCTGACTTGGCATGTCTTTTCACTCATACTGAGCTATATAGTATTAATGAATCTTGTGGTAAAACACTGTATTTGTCATTAGACAAGTACTGCCATTTTCTTGTTAAATTTTCACTTCCCTTTGTATATTTTATCACTGAACTAAAGTCAGTGTTTCAGGAAGACTTCCAGATCAAAGCCAAATAAGACACCAGACTATCTCAACTGTACTGATGCAGAACCTTAAGTTCTGGGATTGGCACAAGTCTCTGTTTGGCTACCACGTCCACTACTTCTTAGAATAATTGGAAAACTCCTGAGTGGGATGTTCACAAGAAAGCTCAAGGAGCAGCACAAGTTCCTACTTAATGCTTTCCCACTTCAGTCTACCAAATCAATTCAGCTCTCCCCTGTAGACCTATTGAGCCGCACACTTCCTGAAGTGGGGTGAGGGGGGCACTTCTGGCAGTATCACTTATCTTTCCTGTCAATGGCATCTCCTTTAGCTTTGCTGAGAGACAGAAACATAGGTAGCTTCCTACATTTATCTACTTATCTATTGAACAGAAACCACTTTCTCTGCAGCCTGTCATCTTACGTATAGAACAGTGAATGCTCTTAATTGCCCCACGATTGGGCTATGCTCTGCCAGAGTGTTCCTGCTGTTAGTTGTGCCACTTTTCCACAACGCTTTTGCTAAGCCGACATCATGAAACAAAACAACTCAAACTGAACAGAAAGCAGAATGAGGTCCGCAGAGATCAGACGTGAGGGAGCATTGAGGTAGAACACCGGGCACCTAAATATAACTAAACAGAAGAGTCATTCTAATGTTCTACAGCACCACGGTGGAACTAAAATCTGCAAGAATCCAACATTAATTTCAAAATAACTGGAGGAAAATAGCCTGAATTCAGCTCACAGGTAGAAATGCTTAGTACCCCATCTGTAGATTATACAGGACATGTTTCAAGTTATAATACTGTAATTTCTAAATAACTACAAAAGCTATGTCTATTAATGCTATAAAAAACTAAGAATCTTGCTTTATTCCCTAGCATATGCTCAGAAGAAAATATGAGTCTCAATCTAGATTTCTGTAATCATTTGCCATCTCTGATTTGCAAGAAACATAGCTTTTATGGGCAGTTTCTTTTAAATCTCAGACTTGAAATTTCTTTATCCATTTTTATAGTGATGTCATGTTTGAAAAGTTAATCAGATTTGATAGGGAAAGTTGCAGATCATTTGGATTCTATAATTAACATTTTTCATATGATGAATTCTATTGATATTCCTTGAACTCTCAAATGTTTATGGCTCCAACCAAATAATCTTTAATATAGTAGTGTAATACAGTCCTCCCCGCCCCCCAGAAATGACTAACCACAAAGAAAGGCCAGAAAGGTCAATTTCCGTTTACCTACTGATATATTCAGCTATTATCAACATTTTCTCAAATTTTAAAAACCTTCTTGATAAATGTTGAAAGTTTACTTGATAGTATTTTCTATACACTAACAATTTGGCCTCAATATTTCAATAACAACAAATATCAAGTTGATCAACATATCATCCAAAACTTCATGGACATGAACGTGTTCTCCTCCTTATGGAATATGTTGGTCTATACTTTTAAGAAAATCTGTAAATCATGAGAAATACCATGACATCAAAAACAATTGTGACCATATGTTAGTATTATTTATGCAATAAATACAAGCATGACATTACTCTCAAACATCGATGTTCAAACCAAAGTAACTTTTACATGCCCCCCAAAATGCTACACGAATGGAATGCTTCTACCTGTTCTTTGACGGATGCGAGGATGGCAGAGGTGGTTTCTGTCTCAGAGCCGTCTCCATTGGAGGTGTTTAAGCCTGGGCTCAAGGAGCTGGTCTTCTCTGAGGCTGAGGGAGGCTGGTCTGGGACAGGCATAGCTCCTGCAACAGAAGAGAACAAGCTCAGACCAGCTAGCCATCATTGTAAAGAGATACAGCCATGAGGGATACAGAATGAAAGTTACAAGCTGTCCCAACAAGTGTAATGTAATTCTACAACAAAGAACAATGAAGGCAACAAGATGTTACTGTATATCAACCCCAAGCAAGTTAGAGATAGCACAGGTACACCTTTGTGCTCTGTCATACTGTACATGAGACAATAAATTATGATAAGGTAGAAGCAAGATTATGTGGATGAAAAAGAGATAAAAACATTGAGTCTGAGAATCTAGTTTAACTGAAGATTGAGATCTGTCTTATACAAATGCATTGTTCTATTGGTATATTTTGAGCTCAGATGATAATCTACTACAAAACTCCCTTTATAGAAAAAGTCACACAACATAAATAACCAATTATTGTCAGCAACTGAAGAGATACCTAAAAAGAAGCTTTGTTGGTACTGTGAAATACAGAAAACAGCTGGTCCATCCCACAAATAGTTACAAAGTTCATTCCCTGACAGAGAGCAGACAAAACCTCTTTAAAACCAGCAGGCAGCTTTTTTCTCAGTTGATTCTGTCTGAGTTTGTGAAAGAAAACAGAAACTCAAACATTAGCACCAATGCAAAATGGACACACTCATCCAGGCTAAAAATAAGATTCTTCAAATTTAGTTTTGTTCCATCATGTTGATAAAATTCACAAATTTTATCCCTTTAGGAAATGACATTAGGTGATGGGCCTTTGGTAATTGACTAGACTATTGGTTTAAAGCTTTCATGAGCATGTGAGTGCCATGATAAAGAGGCTCAGAAATGGGACTCCTCTCCTCTTCTACTACGTGAGAACAAAGTGAAAAAAAAAAATCATCCCTGAACCAGGATATAGGCCCTCACCAGATACTGACTCCGCCATCCCTTGACTTGAACTGCTTGATTCTCTATAACATGGTGATGATGATGATATATGTAAGAATGTATGTATGCATGCACATATGTATTTTAGCAGTGCTGAGGATTGAATTCAGGCTTTTTCACTTAGTCGGCAAGCACTCCATCACTGGCAGCCTAAATGGATTAAGACAAAGACTTCTGTTAGCTGCATTATCTCCTCTAGCAGTGCTCAACACAGAAAGCATTAGAAAACTAAGAAAATGTTTTACCTCAGCATTCCAATAAAAGGCTGAATAAATGTTATTTTCATATCCATGCAACTGTACTACATGTCCCCCTGGGATCATTCTGTTCACATATTCAAAAAGTATTTCTATTATTCCATTCTGAGCATCCTAGTTTTGATACTGAGAAGAATTTCCATAGATGCTCTTATTCTGGGTTATGTGATACAGTTGTTTAATAATATAAGGAGATGAAACGTAAAGAACACATATATTTATTATTTTACCCAAAATATATAATAAATATTTGTCATTCAGCCTCCTCACTGCACATTTAAACCAACTTACTCTTCAGTGGTTTTTGGTTTTTGAAGCAAGTTACTTACAATATCACTGGGGTTCAGACTAGCACTGGAAATTTAGTCTATTATAAACAGAACACATGAGAGCATTTAGGGGGAACATTAATGAAACAGAATTTGACACAAAAATGATCAGCATAAATATGACTTGGGGAGATGCAGCTATAGCTGACATGTTCAAGACATCTATTCCAAAGGATGAAAGCCAACAGGATGGCTGATACCTAAGTGACTGTGGTAGGGTGTTAGGAAGATCACTCGAAACTATCTTTGCATTTATATCACTTTTCTATGTCATCTCCTTTTATGATCAAGTCTCTTGATTATGTAGGATATACACATATAGGTCAACAAATTCTTCAGGCTAAGAGACTGAAGGAGAGAGTGGCAGAGAGGAGGATGAAAGAAAATGTCACATCTGTGTGAAGTCACCTCTGGGACCAGAGAGACTCACCCCTGACTTTGACCTCTGACCCTCCACCAGTGCCAAACATAACAGCTTCTACAGGATTATACAGAAGCACCTAACTCTGAAAAAGCAGGAGCCTTGTATGTTTTAAATCATTATTTGATTGCTCTCTAAACCTTATCTGGCCCATGTTGATTCAGGCTCCAGGCTGGTATTATCTGTTTTATTCTTGTTTGTTTGTTTGGTTTTGATTTTTTCGAGACTGGGTTTCTCTGTTGTAACTCTGGCTGTCCTGGAACTCACTCTGTAGACCAGGCTGGCCTCAAATTTACAGAGATCCACCTGCCTCTGCCTCCCCAGTGCTGGTATTAAAGGTGTGTACCACCACTGCCTGGCTCCAGGCTAATATTATCATCAGTCAGTTTTCTGACAAAGAAGTTGTCTAAGGTTTCAAACTTACTAAGCAGCATAAGTGGGGCCAGCACTCAGGTTTTTTGTCTTTCCATTCCTATTTTACTGCCTTGTGATATGAGTCTATATCACATAGTCTGTAATGCTCAGAAATGCCAGTTTTCCAACTAAGTTTTATAAAATGTATTTCTTAAAAGTATGACAGTGACTTATCATAATAAGTATAATGTGCTAGGCAATGGTGGCTCACATCTTTAATACCAGCACTTAGGAGGCAGAGGCAGGCAGATCTTTGAGTTCAAGGCCAGCTTGGTCTACAAAGCAAGTTCCAGGACAGCTAGGCTACACAGAGAAACCCTGTCTTGAAAAATGAAACAAAACAAAATGATGCTTAATATGTACTGAATTAAGGCTTATACTTTGACATTTGATCCAGATAGTGTAAGAGATATATATGGCTGTTTATCGAATCTCCTTTCCTATCATTCTTCTGTAGCGGGAGCAGGAAGCAAAATGAAATATTCAAGATTTTTTTCACCATGTAGAGCAGCTGGTACTTGAGGTAACTTCCATGCCTGAATGCAAATGACTCACAATAACTTCTGCACTATAATGTTCACATCCGATTGTAACTACCATTGGTCACTACTATGCCTGAGAAGCAAAGACTGCCAACACTTGCTGCAAGATATTATTAATGTTACACACAAAGTTGTATGGGTGACTCTGATAAACACCCCATAGTCAAGTCTTGGTTGTAATACCAGTCTGCAGCTGAAATCCTAAACAGAATTTGTGAGAAGTTGTTACATTTTCACATAATCTGAAGAAAGATTTTTCTGGAATGGAGGGAGTCAGATCCAGGTGAATTCAGAGGTTTATTCTTAGCAACTGGCTCTCTGCCAAGATGTTCAGACTGTGGGTAGACAGACTTTGGCAGGAAAGACCTTGCTTACAAACCTTAAACTGAAACCCTTTTACCTATTTCAATATTAGTTAACCCTCCACATGAGATAATTATACAAGAAAAATTACTTAGCTCACAACTCTTCAAGTTTGAGACCAAGACTAAGTGGACCCATTAGTTTTAGATGTCTGGTTTAAGAGCCAAAGTCAAAGCACTGCAGAGCTAAGTACTCACGTCATGAGCAGGGAAGCAAGAAGAGGAGAGTTCACATTCTAGAGTCTCCATTAATAACCCACTGACTTCCCATTAGGTACCACCTCTTAAATGTTCTACCACCTCCCAACAGTACCTCCTGGAGGACAACACTTTCACTCTCAAACCTTCAGGAAACCCTTAGTATCCGACATACAGTATAAAGTGCCCTTGTATGAAACCTTCACACCCACATCCACCACCCATGGTCCTTGTTTGCTGCTAAGACCCGGACAGACAGCTGAGTGCTCAGCCAGAGCCACATTTTCTTTTGAACAGGGAAAGAAAAACAGATGGCATCTAAACACAGTGTATCAGGTCTTCATGTTACCCCTATTTACTTTTCTCCAAATAAGTGTATTTTACCTTCTATTTTATTTTTGGTAAGGATATACCAAAGATACACATCTTCTGACATTTTCTTCTCTACCTTCAACCCATGACTTCAATACTAGTAACTCTTCCATTACTCCCCTAGACTCCTCCTCACACCAAACTAGAATGTTGTCATTGTGTTGAACAGCCTCCCCATGACAGCACCCTGCTGTTCTCGGCTCTATGCTCTAAAACACAAAAACACTGCCGTGACAGGCTAACTGCTGTACGCCCTTCACTTAATATCACTTTCATAATGCGTCATCACTCATACCAAATTAGCACTAAATAATGAAGTACTTCAAATATTGCCATTTAAATATGTATGGATACGAGCAGCTTAATGCTTAAAAGTTTAATATGTTTCGTTTTATATTTTTACCCCAATCGCAATACTTCAAAGACTTTAAGAGTAAGCATCAACATTTCTATGAAGAGTAAGCTGTATAAAATCCACGACTAGTACAGATTAACACCAAAACACCAGCATTGAATTCCTCCTTTGTGTAATCACTGTAGACACTCAAACTGAATCCTAGATGGATAAGTAATATATCACTACCAGGAGGTTTCAAATGTGCTCTGTACCCAAAAATATATCCATCCTTTCTTCTGTCCTTTAAAAGAGAAATTTAAAATCACTGCTTGTCATAATATAAACAATATAACAGTGAATCACTGTCAAAGCTGACTAATTAGGATATAAGCACAATCTGTTTTGATCTGTGTTCAATTTGCCACACCTAGCTCAGGAGCCGTTATGCAGCAACCAGTTAATATCTGTTGAGTTAATGTATGAACTATTAGAGTAAAATCAATAATGGCTGCTTAGTAGAGCATGTAACATAAGCAGAATGGGCTTTTCATTGGGAGCACTTCTCTGTACAGTACTTGAGTGATTTATTTCACCTTAGGAAAGATTTTCAGAAATCCAAAGACTTTTGTCTCAGTCCACTCCCAACAGTTGTGAATCCTGGGTATTTGGCTACTAAGATACAACCATCAGTCAAGCGGTCTTCTGGTACTTGATACATGAAAATAGCAACTTGAAAACAAAACATGAAAATAATTGTATGTAGCATACCATTCAAGAGTGGAAAGAATCAGCACTGGACTGTATTCAGAATACAGAACAGCAAAAGCAACAGAAGGCAAAGCCAGGAGGTAAAGAAATGGACACTTCCACGTAAGAACTTGAAGTGAGGCGTAACATGTGAAGTCAGAGGTACAGCTGCAATTAATTGCTGCAGTGGGTGTCAGGGTAGCATGGAGAACTAACTGTTGGGCTGATAGTTGAGTTCATTCATAAAGTAAATAAATGGTAAATGTTCTACCTGTGTGCTCAGAGACATCAGAATGTGGAAAGCTAATCATAGCTTAGAGGATTAACAGACACATTCTGCAACATCGCTTGAACTCTTTCGTAATCGTCAAGGAAGATGGAATCAAAAAAATTACTATCAGGACAGATTTAAGGTCTGTTGTATTATCATTCTTAGAGACATACATTGCATCTTCAGGTCAAAGGGAAGTACCTGTGGAGGCTACACAAGGGGATGGCAGTTACACAGCCACACTCTTCCTTGCAGGTTGCAAGAAAGCAAAAGTCTTTATTTTCTGAATGCTACATAGTCCCCTTCCTTTTAAGTGTGAGATCAGCTATTTCTACATCGAGCAAGAGAATTCGTGAACAAAATATATGCAAAAATATTTTGCAAAGGGAAATGCTTTGAGAAACCTAATGAGCAGTTGAGAGTGAGCAGTTGTGCACCCCAAACCTGTCCCAGCTGAACTTGCAATGTGAGAGGTCAAGATTTAATGTCAGAGATGGAGCAAAGCCAGCCAAGAGGGAAAGATCACAGTGAGAGCTGACACCTTCCTTCCTCTGGTGTAATCATGACTAGAAGTAGAAAAGCGCATGGGTGTGACGAAAAAGGAAGGACTGAAATAGAAACATCGAGTAAGATGAGAGGATTGGGGAGAATGAGCCTCCGGGCTGGGTTTTGGGGGTCACCAAGATGACTCTCAAAACACTAAGAGGAAAAGAAATAGGAGGCAGCAGTTGTGCTTTGGAGACCCTTGAGAGGACTTTTTAAAGCAAGTGACATGAAGCACTCTCTACAATGTGGGGTACCAGCGCACAGCCCACCAAGACTGAAATCCAGAACCTTCACATGAGCGTTTTCAAGTACAACCTCCTGCTTCATGTCGTTAAAGCTTGTCTACACTCTGCTTTGGGAAAGCCAAACACGTCTGAGTCTAGATATGACCTGGAGATTTACTGTGAGCAGTAAACACTAGACATCTATGCTGGCCATTTCCTGTTATCACCTGTTCCCTGGGAACCTCACAGACATCAAGCTCAGCATAGTTTTGTTCATCTCATAACAGAACAGTAACAAAAATCATCCTGAGTCATCCTTCTGCCCACAGCACTACCTCCTCCAATCCCAACCTTACCAGGAGAGTCATCTTCTTCACCAATCATCTGACCATTACACTCAGCTTCCTTTGTTTCACTGAACTTCCAACACTTAAAACAGAGCCTCTCATTTATTGAGTATATTTAAAAATTATCATATTTTAACTAAAAAAAAATACCATCAACTATCACAAGATGTGATTTATTATTCTTTCTAGTCTGTTTCCTTCAATTTCATTAAAAATAAAATTGAGTGGTACCAGTGAAATGGCTCAGCAGGTAAATATGTTTGATGCTAAATCTTCACAGCCTGTTCAGTCCCTGGGACCCACAGAGTAGAAGGGAGAATGGACTCCTCCATGCTGCCCTCTGACATCTACATGAGCATTGTGGTGTACATGCACCCCATCCAATAGTTAACAGTCACTTAAAATTGTAGTTATTTCTAAACCAATGGGCATAAACTGGGCAGGAAACTACTGGCATAAAGTTTGTGTGTGTGTGTGTGTGTGTGTGTGTGTGTGTGTGTGTGTGTGTGTACAAGCATGTGTTTGCCTTGGTATGTATGTATTCAAAGGACATCTGGCAGAAGTTGATTCTCTCCTTCCGCCATATGGGCTTGGGGATGAAACTTGGTTCATTATGCACTTTCACCCACAAGCTCATCATCACAATCCTTATTATACTGAGTCTTCCTTACATAGCCTTCCCCTTCTATGTATATTAATCATCACCAAGACTGGCTATTACTTTTTCTTTTCTCCTTTCATCCATGATTTTCTTCCCCTTCTGCAGCCCTTCTGGCCAACGCTAGACCACGTGGATCATTTCCTTCTTGCTGTTACCTTGATGTGTGAGCTCTCCTCTGGCACTGCATTTATCAATGAGAGATCTAATGAAGGTATTTGAAACGGATATGGTCCCTTCCTCCTTGAAGCTATTTGGATAGATTTTTGTGTCATTTGCAACTAAAAGTTCTACTGAATCAATGATGCATCTAGATGTATAGAAACACTGTGAATTTAGATTTTATGCCTCCTAATTAGGTCATGGTTTCTTTGAGCTCAGAAACTGTGACTCATTCATATTTATGACCTCAATGCCTAGAATTGTGCCCTATAAAGTCCTGACATTATTAACACTTATTGAATAAGTCAAAAAAGGAATAGAATTAAAATTCATTGTCAGCCTTATTTAAAAATGTCAAAAAGGTTTATACCTAAAACACTGACTATGTATAAATGTCCTAAATTTTTTCCATGTTTTGAAACAGAAAAATTCAAATTAATGAATTTGGGCAATGCACATAACAGCAAAGTACTCAAACTGTGTATTTTTGCCAGTCACAGAGCTGTGTCTATATTTACAGTGTGAACATTTGAGTGAAAGTAATGATGATAATAACACAACATTTCAGGTTCATACTAAGTAAAAATTAGACATTCCTGCCTCTGGAATGAATTCCACACTCTCACTCCCCTAGACAACACAAATTCATTTCCTGAGCTGACCTATGGATTTACTAAGCTCTAGGGACACTTTTCATCAGGACAAAGAAATAAAGTATGGGATTCTGGAATTATAAACCCACCACAGTAGCAATGGGCTGAACAGAAAATTCGGACAGGGAACATTAAAATTCTGTCTCTATATATGATGGAAGATCCTCATGCAATATATAACTAAGAAATTCAGATTAGTTGAATATGATTTTAGTTGAAACTTGAAAAAGAAAGTATTGAACAAGTGTATTTTTAGTTGTGTTTAAAACTTATTTGTGCACTGTTGGGTGAGGGGCTACCTAGGCCTTGGTGATTTGAATGGTCTGCAGGTGTTGGATTTATGTGGAGGATGTTTGATTGCTTATGAACTCCACTGCTAGCAGTAGAACACCTAAGGAGTTCTGTATCAAAAAAACACCTGAGCTCAGATGTTCAGGGTTCCACTGTGCAGTATGGTGCTGCCCAGGATGGTGGTTCCCTCTGCTGAGGTCTGGAAGAATTTATGAGATTGCCTCCTCATCATCCTTGGTGAGCCACCCCAGCAGCAGCTAACTACTACAAGAAGGCTCACCACACAGTGTGCACCACACAATGAGTATTCAGAGCAGATTGCTACTGTCTCCGAGTGTTGAGAATTCCCTCCTCCATTCTTGCATCCCATAGACTCACCTAATACTGGAGTGTGTGCAAGATGCTGAACAATCTAAGGTTGATGTGGAAAAGAACATGTCTTCCAAGATATTCTCCTTAGCCATATTTCAAATAAACACACATATTTCCATTTCATTCCATGTTCACTTACAGATTTGTATGATAAAAAAAACTTCTGTTTAAAAAAGCAAGTTCTATGATGCACAGCAGTCAGCCCTCAAAGATTTAACTGATGTGAATTACCAATTCTGACTGTCAGTGTCCACAGTGGTCAGCAACGTGTTCTTACTGTCTCATACTTGAAGGTTTCCACTGAAATTACAGCAATTCGGCCTTCACATTGATCACAAATATACGTGTGATACTTCACAGTTTTTAAGGATGCTGGAGCCACTTGACCCTGCACATAGCTAACAGTGAGCTTCCAAGGTCACGATCTCACACTGTGAGTACATAGTCACTCACCTTCAGCTAGCATAGTTATCTCATTCCAACATGGGCATTATCAATGGCCAAGCACAGGGTTTCTATTAATGTTACATAACTGTGGTTGACACAGTTGACTTAGAGTTTTTAAAAAATATTCCTTTAGGCCAAGCAGTGGTGGAGCATGCCTTTAATTCCAGCACTCAGGAGGCAGAGGCAGAAAGGTCTCTGTGAGTTCATGGTAGCCTATTTTACAAAGTGAGTTCCAGGACAGCCAGAATTACAACAGAGAAATCCTGTCATTCATATATATATATATATATTCCTTTAGATCATCAGAGAAAATAAAACAAAAACTGAATGGAAACAGAATAGCTGGACAATAAGATTACATTTTACTTTTAATTTTTACTCACAGACATGAAATGTCTAAATATTAAATTATATAACTCATTTACTACAACCTATAACTTGAAGAAAAAAATAAAGTGAGCTTTGCTTAAAGTGTGGCTTCTAAACCGTAACTGTATAGAAGATTTTTATTTTTTGAAAATTTCTATGTACCTATATAATACATCTTAATACTTTGTATTCTCCACTCCCCCATCAACTACCTCTCTGACTCTCCCCATTACCTCTCCCTCCCAACTTCATGTTCTTCTTTTATAATCAATTAATTACTCATTTTAATCTACTAAGTTTAGTGTGCCCCATCTGTTCATAGGTATGGTGTCATCCATGTTTTTGCTCTCATTAAAGTTGCAAAATGAAAAAGAAGCCCTGCTTATTTTTACATGAGAATAAATAAATATCCATTAAATACTACATTTAGATGTTTAAGTATCATATGATGTGAACAATATAAAATTTTAAATTAAAAATAGTTGGATGCTACAAAAACGTAATTATCAGTCATACATCCTACTTTTAAAATCTGTTTTCTCCATCTTTTAATTTTTCAATTTACAAATATTCTGTCATTATTACCATCAAACATCAGTTACAACATTTATTTACAAAGTCCCCTTTTCTCAAAATAAGAATCTTAGTTATTATCTCCATTCTTTGATTTCCTCTGTCTTTAATTTATTACTGGTCATTATGAAGCACATTGGAAATGACACAGATGGATGATTAGGTGAAGAGTTTCACAAAACCAGGTTCAGAAGGGTCCTGCATGAGGTCCATTGCATTGGGTGGGTGATGGAATGCTCTAGGCATGTGTTTCCCAACCTAGAGATGTTGGAAACCTCATCATTTGTGGTCTTTATGAATATGTGTTACAAATCCATGATGTATTAACTCATATCTCACTATTTAGCAATTGAATGCTATTTTCCACCTGGACATGGATGTTGGGAAGTGGCTTAAATATCTATTACTAAAACCACATAGATGTGTCTTCTGATAGTCAATTCCCATCCTTAAGCTACCAAGGGGCCCACCAAGAGTTATCTCATTGGCATAAAGCAAGGTATGCTTGAAAGGGACTTAGTACGAATGACATAAAATGCTCTTATCAACCTTAGACTCAGGAAATTTCAAAGATTTTAATTGTTCCTGATCTAGAGACTAATGATGAAGATTAAACTTGTATCCTTTTATATAGAAATGTAAACAGAAAACACTAAATTACAATGTAATGACCAAATATCATCGCATTATGTTACAATATTCATACATATATTTATTTATTTATTATTTATTCATAGATATGCCCTTAAGCTGCCCATGGAAGCATTGGTTTGACTTTTGTTTCCTTATTTCAATTCACCATCTCCTTTAAAAAATTAAAGTCAGTGGAGAACCTCTTGAAAAATACCAATTATAAAGGCTGTGTGGTAGTATGGAACACATATAGATGGAATCTCACCTACTGCAAATTTATATTGCAAGCTGTTGGGTTTATAAAGAATATAGACAAAAGGAGGTTTCTCCTGAAGGTCACTGTTGTCTTGTGTGCTCTAGACAGTGTCCAATAAACCAGGAACCAACACATAAGCCAGTTTAATCTTCAGAACTTAAAGAATTGTTGCCTCTTTAAAGATGAGGTGACATCAATCTACATATTATAAATATGAATTTATCAATTAGTAATAAAAATTTGCCTCTCACTTTTATATATATTTTATGTGCTGGTGTATTCAAAATATTCTTTTAAGTTATTTGGGAGAATTTGATGATTTTAAAATATGTTGACAAATTCTTAGATATTGTTGTATTCAAGAACGAGAGTTTAATTCACCTCCCCAAGAGTAGACAAGATTTGATAATTCTTTCAAAAAAAAGTCATAGAAAAGATGATATGTGATTGTGACACCAAACTATAACAATTATTGTGATTTCTGTCTGTATTGTTTGCTCATAGAACCATCTGTCATGTTGAGAGAAAGCACAAACATTCCCATAAAGAAATATATATAAGGAGAAATTATATCCTCCTCCAACAAAGAAAGATACCTTCAAGTCGCGGTGGTATAAAAGAGTTATGATAGGAGATCTTTAAGATTGTAGGATCCTAGCTGACAAACTCACAGACACAGAATTAGGAACACAGATCCACAGACATGTAACTAAGCTGCTATCAAATTCCTGGCCAACAGAACTAAAAGATAAGTATTGGTTTGTTAGATTCTTGGGCAGTATGATGTGTACCAACAGATGCACAACAGTGAGATTGGTGTGAATCTTCATGGGCTTGAGAGTTCAATGGCAATGCTAATGTTATTGTGACAGCCTTTCAGAGAAACCCATGTGGAATGAACCACAAAGAAGCCAAGCCGGACACTCGTCTCTCATTCTCAAAATTTATTCCAGACAACGGCTTAGAGTTTATGATTCATCATCAGGTCATGCTTTGCTTTTTCTTTTATTTTTAAATTCATTTTGATTTTTAATTAACTTTTCACCATTTCCCATTTTCTTCTCCTTCCTCCAATGCCTCCCATGCTTCCCCCAAACACATGGCCTTTTTTTCTTAATTACTATTACTTCACAAACATACACAAAGTGTGTGTGTGTGTGTGTGTGTGTGTGTATGTGTGTATGTATGTATGTATCACTAGTAGTATATTAAATATATACACATAAATAAATAAATGAATAAATAAATACACCAGCTGAGTCCATTTAGTGTTGTTTATATGTATATGACTTTAGGGATGACCACTTTGTATTGGATAACTAATCAAGGGTCTTATCCTTGCAGAAGACTAATTCTTCTACTCTCAACAGTAGTTAATTGTTTTTAGCTCTTCATCTAGGGCTTGAGATCCATGAGATTTCCCTCATCCATTCTCATCCATACCAACATCACAAACTCATTATTTCTAATAGGCAATCATCTTTTAAGTAAAAGTGTGAGAGTACTGAGAAATCAGTGAGAACAATGTATTAATGATTAGTTGAGTATGAAGATGACTTCATAAGACATTTTATGTCTGCTTAGAGATTTGAGTGAACAGTGCACACATTTACAAAATAAGCATTTTATATTATTGCTAAATTTATGAAGCTATTTTTGGACATCCTGTTAATTTGTATGAATCCAATCTATAATTTTCATAAAATATGCATAAAACAGAAGTTGCTTTTATGTGAATAGTGATGGGGAAAAATGTTTTAATATCCTAAGATAATCTAATCTCATCCATATACCATACCTCAATTAAAAAACAGTTCAACTACTCCCCCTTGGTGAACGCCCATAATAACCTTCAATTACTCAGCTGAGCCTGACACTAAACTTCCCAGGATACATTTTTTGAAGTATATTTGCTAGATTCTCTTGGGAGGCCCTGTTCACATCTTGTTATGTGTTCAAGTTGAAGCCAGTCATCAGACATAGAAAGTCCTTCCCAGTTTTCTACTGGTCACCTTAGGTCTTTGTCTGAAACAATGATTTCTTCCCCAGTACAAGATGGTGTGAAATTGTATCTAGATAGAAATCAGTCTTACTCTCTGATTTTCTATTGTATACTTCTATATATGAGAACAATTCATTAAAACCAGTCTTGATATTAGAACTTGCTTTTGTCAATACATTATCATTGACTACATGCACTTTTCTTACTCATTCATTTATTAATTTACCTATTATCTTTGTTCTCTGGGGGATTGAAGAGAGAGCTACATCCCCACTCCTTTTGTGGTTTCTCATTTTGAGACAATCTAGCTAAGTTACTTAAACTGGCCTTGAACTCACTCTGTAGCTGAAGGGTTAACTTGAACTTGCAATTCTCCTGCCTCTGTCTCTTAAGAAGTCAGATATAAATTATAAATTATAATGTGATACAAAATATACTGGTAAATTGTCCCATGGACTTTGCACCTTTTCAAAAAAGACCTGGGATCCTGGGAGGACCTTTCATTTCACGGATCTTATTGTCCCCCTGTCACTGAAACATGGAGAAAGGAGAAAAGCAAAGACCTATGGATAGCAAAAGCACTGCCCAGGAACAGCTAGAAGGTGAACCATTTTCAACTGTAGCCACTGTTATTTATCCCATGGTATAAAAATTTATCCCATGGAAATAAAAATTACCATCTTTGGAACAAGAAATTAGAAGCTCATCTCTGGAGAGACTACACTATGCTTTGCCCCATCTGAAAAATCTCTCAGTTCAGAACCGAAGAACAAATGTTTCAGAAAGGACTCCACAGTCACATATTCTGGTTACTGTAAGTGCCTACTTGATGATTCTTTATCATTCTGTGTGGTTTGTTTGCTAGTTGATATGCATCCCTTTGCCTTTGCTTGCTACTTGCTTACCAAACTCATATGAACCCAAAAGCATGGATACCACGGATCCATATGAAACATGGGGTTTCATGCCTTCTCTAACAGACATGGTGGAGTTCGTGGAGTTCAAAACCAGTGCGTGAATCTTCATTCCAAGTTTTCCCTTGCTCTGGGAAGTCCTATGCATACCTATGTGTGGATAGTAGAGGTAGAACATTTGAAGAGTGAATATGAGAAACCAATGTTATATTCAACTCCACTAGAAACATCTCCTGGAATATCAAACAGGCATTGCCTGGAGAAAGCCACTGGGGTTTTGAGACTGTTATTCTACCATTCCTAGCCTGGACCAGCTGACACAGCATCCACAGTTCTTCCTGAAGCATACTTACAAAGATTCCTCAGTGAAAAAGATGGGAATATGAAGTTCTTTTAAAGACAAATTTTGGTCTTCATTTCTCTGTTTTTTTTTTTTTGTTTGTCTGTTTGTTTGATTTTGACTTGGAAGTGGTGGCTGCAATTTGTGGCTGACTAAGGAGTTGAAAGTGATTGGGTTTAATTACCATACCACTGGGAAGTACACTTGCATGTCCTACTGTAATTGGCAGAACAGGGAATAATCTCTGCTCAAGGATTATGTCAGATTCAAAACTGTTCTCTTTATTATACTTTGTAAATTATGAAGTTTTTTGACTAGGCATTAGAAATTGTTATAAATTGATTCTAAGTTTTAAATAAGTTTTGTTAAATATCATTTAAGCTATCTTACATGTTAAAATATAATCAATAATCAGTGATAAATGAACTATAGTCACACATAGTATTTAATTTGTACTTAATTTAACTAGAGTTTAATTTGTGATATAAATGATGTATTCATAGAGGTGAGGATGTGTTTCTAAATAAAACAAGGATGTGTTTCCAAAATCTTTATGACATACAATTCATGTTTACATAATGTGTAGAGGAATAGTTAATCTTTTAATCCAGCAACATGGCTGCTCTGGGAAAGGATCAAATTCAGGGCCTGTGTGATCCAGCTGGAATGCAACATGTTTTTAAGTAACCCAACTAAGAAAGCAATGGTGGCACATGCTTTTAATCAGAGTATTCAGGATGTAAAAGGAAGCAGTCAGTTCAGAAGTAGGTCATGATTCTTAGTTCATGGTTCTCAGTCCAGAGTTTACAGTCAGTTCAGAGTTAAGAGAGAAGCATGATAATCAACTGAGAAGCACAAAGTCTGAGGCAGAGTGAAGTACAAAGTGAGTACATGCCTTTAATCCCAAGTCTGAGAATCAGAGTGAAGACTTGGCAGAATGACATCTGAGATGAATCAGAGTGAAGAGCAGGCAAAGTAACAAATCAGAGGAAGAGTTAGCAGAGTGAATGAGAGTTAGGACATGCCCAGCTCTTGCAATATAAAAGCAGGCACTCAGATCAGAGAGGCAGAGAGTCAGTTAGAGAACTACTTAGATGAGACACAGAGACAGTTCAGCAAAAGGAGTCAGTGTCAGACAGGAAGAGTGAGTGTGGAAGAAAGATTCAGCTAACAGTGAGCCAGTTTGAAGCCAGGCAGAGCAATTCAATCAGAGAAGTTCCATGAGTTAGCCAGTCAGCCAATCAGAAGAGTTCAATCAGAAGTTGCCAGCAGTCTCAGAAAGTCATTTGGAATCAGTAGCTTGGAGAAGTGTTTGAACCGGAATTGCAAGTGAGTTGAATCAGCCAATCAGAAAAGTTAGTTGAGTTCAGTACAGCTCTGAAATCAGGAGCTAGTCAAAGTGAGTCAGTCGGCAGTAAGTCTTAGAGGCTGAAATCCTCTAGGACTGGGAATTGAATTAGCAAAGAATGAACTGCCCTCTGCCATGAGCTCATGAGAATAATTAAATTAAATCAACATATAAATCAACATTTACAGTAACAGGCAAGTAAATAAACACTCCCTGAATGTATACATGAACCCTCTACTTAAGGAAATAATCAAAGGCAAACTCAAAAGCCATTTACCATGCATCTTGCTGGTGAGCTTGCAGATAAATAACACCAATGGTTCTCCACATCACTCATAATTTTCCAAGGTAAAGCTTGTCTTTATGCATCAACATTATTATACCCTAATTCATGAAAAAAACCCATGAAAGAAGGCAAATTATTTAGGGCAGTTTTTCAAGTATATACTACAAACCTATGTTAACAAGCTGTTTCTATGGTGTAGGAAATGAAGAACTTATCTTTGTATGGACAGGCTGCCATTCATCCTTTGACTCTCAGCCTTTGGGTATCTTTTCCAGTGAGGTGTGTTTCTTTTCTTTTTTGTCTTCTGGTAATTTTTTTTTTAGGTAAAGATATTGAATTGGGGCTACATTTTTATACTATCACATACATTCATATATTATTTTAGAAATATGACTAGGAAATTTGTTAGGTCTACACATATGAACACGTTAGACAGAGATAAATAATGCTATCTTCCCCTCTGAGATTTTTCTAACAGAAGTCCAACTACATCAGAAAAGAATGACAATTCCCACGCACTTTAGCAGATGCTGATGAGCGATCTTTGATAATTTTGACAATGTGATAATTAAAATGTAATGTACAGTTAGTTGTCTCATGCAGTAAAAACTGGAATTTTCTTCCCTTCATGACTTGTGTGTTCTATTTCCTTATAACACTTTATGTATTTCTGTCATTTTTGATGAAACTATCCTAACTCTCATACCAAAGTGTAAAATACTAACAACCTTATTTCATAAATGAAAAAAAAAAGAGAGACTCAGGAAAAATAATGTATCTCTTCTCAGCAGGTAGTCAAACAGCAATCTAATATTTTGCACTAAGTTCCTGGTTATTCTGCATCATCCATACTGCTTCGGTATTCATTTTTACTTTACCATATGTGTGCATATGATCGTGTCTGTGCATTCACATGTGTGTACATAGATGTACAAGAGGACAACCTCAGAGGTCATTCTACAGAAGGCTCAAAGCTTAGAAATTCCACTAAATTGGGTGCCCCAATAATGTTCCTGTCTGCCTGTCTGTCTCCCCAGCAAAATGATTTCAAGCCTGCTTCATTATATGTCTGGCAGGTTTTTTAGTTTCTGAGGAAATTATTCACCAGAAATTACCAGGCAAAGAATTTCCCAGACAGAACTATCTCTGGGTCACAAATTCCCTAAACATTTTACATTACTTTAAACATTTACATTACTTTAAAACCATACTCATTTGTTTTAAGCTTCAAGTGTTTTGAATTTTTATTTTATTTTGGTTTTTGTTTTTGCCATACTGAAGATCAGACCCAAAGCTTGTAGTGTCAGGCAAGTAGTCTTCAACAGAACTATAATCACAGACATTGATTTTTCATTTTAAAATTTTGAGATAGATAGATTCAGTTGCTCAAGCTGGTCTTGACTGTATTCCCCAGGCATGCCTTAGGTTGGGAAATCTACCAGCTTCAGTGTTTCATGTAGCAGAATTATAGGCATAGTTGTGTGTGTGCATGTGTGTGTGTAGTGTGAGTGTGATTATAGATGCATCCTTATGATATTAATTGCTTTTGAGAGCCCTACATAGGATGTCATAGTTTTCAAACACTACAAAATCATTTATCTTTTAAATAAAATTCTAATTAACACATAATATTGTATATACTTTATAGGCTACATTGGTATATTATCATCTATGATAGCACTGTGAAATGATCTGAAAAAAAAAAGTAAATTTACCTGATATACTTATTTTAGGGATGCAAACAATGGGAGTATAAAATACATTATAATTATAGTCACTGTTCTGTGCAATAAATCCCTAAAATGTATCCCTCTGTTTACCTGAGACTTTGAATCCTATGATCATTTTAGCTTTTGTCCTTAGGCCCTCCTTGACACCCGATAACCTGGTAACCCAGAAAACCTTCCCAATGGTTTTGAAGTCTGTCACCTTTAAGAGACTAACATTGTTTAAAGCACCAATGGCAAATTTCTGCAAAGTAATTAGAAAAGTTTTTTTTTTCTACATGAGCACAATTGTTTTTATGTAATTATGTTATATTCTAAATCACCAAGTGAAAAAGATTATATACTCAAAACTTAATAGTAAAAATAACATTTAGCATTTTAAAATTCATTTGTACCTTTAAAAAAAATCTGTCATTTTCAAGTACCATATAATGGTTCTGCCTTTGGGAAAACTCTCCCTCTGCCAGTCTGTTTCCCATTTTCTACTTCCTTCTTTCTCTTTCTAGGTATTATTTTCAATACTCCACAGGATTATAATATTGAATAAAACGTCAAATATTATGATGTGTAGTTGAGATATAATAAGTCAATTACAAATGTTCTAAAATGCTTAATCAAACACAGAAAAAAATGTAACATTCAGAAAAATGTGACATTATTGCTTATCCTAATACTTGCTGCTTAGGTAGAAAACACTTATCTTTCTTTACGGAACAAAAACTTTAAAATTTTGTCTTTCTTGAAGTGAGAGGTCCAGTAGTTACTTAGATTAGCTTTTTTGTTTGTTTGTTTCTGTCTCTATCTTGTTGACAAACTTTCCTTATCTCTAAAGATGACTGATAAAGTCTCAATCAATAACAGCAATATTTTTTAAAGGGTAAAAAAAACAGCTTTGCATTTTTTCCCTTGTGTTTTTAATCTGTGCACATTATCAAGACACAGTGGCAAACTCTTGATATTAAAACTTGCTGATTTTTTTTATACAATTATGCAAGGATCTGAAGGAAATGGTGTGTCAAAATTAATATGCTTTTGTCTATGGATAAAATCCATTTATCTATGGATTTACAATTCTCCATTATAGAAACACCTTAGAATGTTTGCGTGAATCCCTAAGTTCAATCCTCATAATGCATAAACCAGGTGAGCTAGTACACACCTGTAATTCCATTGCTGGATAGAGGAAGTCAGGAGTTCAATTTCATATTCAGCTACATAGCAAGTTCAAGGCTAGTCCAGGATGCCTATGACTCTCTCTCTCTATCTCTCTCTCTATATATATATGTGTGTGTGTGTGTGTGTGTGTGTGTGTGTGTGTTTATAATATATCATACATATATTCTAAAATTACTACTATAGATATATAGATTTTGGCTAGAAAAATGCATAAACATTTAACAATATATCCTTTCTTTTTGTTTCCAGATCAATCCATTTCTGTATTTCTTAGATGAAAAAACAATTAAAAATTTGTATAATCCTCATAATGGGACACCAGCCTTAGCATGTCTTCTAAAGAATATTATATGCATATAGACATAGATGGCTGTACAAAGTAAAAGAAATGACTATATGCGCAAAGTTTTTATTTTATTTATTATTTTTAAAGTTTATGTATATGAGTGTTTTTCTTGCAGGTATGTCTGTGCATCAAATGAATGCCTGACAAGAGAGGGTTCCAGATCTCCTGAAACTGGAGTTACAGACGCCTGCAAAAGCTAGGAATCGAGTGCTGGTCCTTTGGAAGAGCAGCTGGTGCCCTTAGCCACTGAGCCTTCTCTACAGCTTAAATGCTTAGGGTTTTAAGTTACATTTAAACAAGTATTTTCCATAAAACAATATAACAGCAGCACTAAATGAATGCTTACTGTGTGCCAGGGTAAATTCTTCAGCAATACTGACTCATGAGCACATAAACTGAGGCTGTTCTTGTTATCACCCCATACCTTTTTCAGAGGGCAAGATTGAGAACCAGAAAATGACAAGTGCAGAAAATTAGAGGGAAGAGCTGATGCTTACGCATTATTATTACCAGGCTCTAGACTGTGCTGTTGAGTCTACAAGATGCTCCTTAGTGCTGAACACCAATGCAGAGGGCAGCTCATTATCAGAAACAACCCTGTTCCAGAATGAGCCACTGTTGCTGGATGAAAAACACAAATTCCTACTGTTGCGTAATTCCTGGAGATGTGTGCATAAGGACAGCATATAACATGATAATCTTTGCTAGGAAGAGAGGAAGTTTACCAGCAAATGGCCCTCTAGCAAGCTTAGCATTTAGGTGTTTCAATGTTTACTACCACAACCAGAAAATATGTTTTGTTTTTGTTTTCGTTTTTTTTTAAAAAAAAAAAAAAACATTCTTAATTAGCTCCATCATGTCAACCTTGCTTTCCAGAGGTCTAGGAACCAGTGGTCAGCTATTTACTTGAGGGAAGCCTGGGGATCCCTCCCCATAAATGGCTAAGGGGCAGATTATCAGAAGCTGGCTCTGTTGCTTCCAAATCCACCCATCTCAGTTTAATTCATAATTATTCAACTTAGTATTTGTAAACCAAAGAAATGTAAATGCATCGAGGAGAGGGTTTTATTGTTTTGTTGTTAAATGCATGCTTTGGTGAAACCCCTTTAAGGTAAACCATTAAAATACTGTGAAATTAATTACAGAGGAGCCAATGTTAAATGGCAAGTGACACATTACATACATGGTAATGATTCTTCCATCAGCCATGCCTCACCAATGTTCTAGATTCCTCACTCTCCTTAAAGAAGCAGAAACTGCAAACACGAGGGGCGGGCAAGAATACTCATCTGGCATGCCCAAGAGCAGACTCCTTACTCAGTAAATAACCTAGTTATAAGGTTAGTGAGCTGAAAGGAATACAGCATGCAGGGAGTTTATGCTTCCCTGATTGGAATGACTCCTCTTAGCCTATAGATCTCTGTAGCTTAGCTTGGCTTCGAAGAAGTTTTTGTTTGTTTGCTTGTTTTGTTTTTGTTTTTGTTTTTCTTTGTTTCAGTAATATTTGAGGAATGAGTAACAATGAGTAATAAGAGACTTGATCATGTTTAAACCCATTCTGTCTGTTATGTGATATTTTTAGTTCATCTTTTCATAATGTGAGCCTATATTTTGCCTAGAATCATTTACTTATTGGATCAATTAATCATTTATTAACTTAATTAACAAACAAGTGGCTACTGGCATTTGATGATGTCAGTAATTCCTCTAGAGAAAATGAAGCCTAGTTCTGAAGGGCCCTTTGTTGTTGTAGAGACTCTGTTTCTGCTCCCTGGGGAGGGTATTTGTGCATGACACCCACAAGAGGCGACACAGACAGGCTGAGTTTACGGAGCAGTAATTACTCTCAGAACGATGCTAAATTTAAATTGTACAAGTGACTGAATTTCAATTTCGAGTAACGAATCTACACATCATCTTATTGGCAAATCATTATCTAATTTCTATGTACACACACACATATAATTTGCACAATTGAGAAAAGATGTCTCTCAATTAGCTATTTTAAAAAGTGGAACAAGTTTCTGAACTCTGAATACAAAATCAAAGTCCCAGTGACACAGCCAAGGGAGTGAATAAAAGAAGAAAATGGACAATTAAAATTTTATTTGGAAATTTATTTTCAAGATATGATCAAACTCACGATTAAGTCACTACTTAATCACATGGATACCAAAAGAAGATGAATAACAAAATATTGATTTTTATATATCTAAATTTGCATCATTATATACAAATACAACAGCAAATCCAAGCTGCTAGGGTTTCTACATGAGTTAGGACCAACACTATCATAGTCAGCCTCCTCTGAGCATAGTGGAGTCTGTCCTGCTTATATGAGAGTTCATTAGGCAGTCACACACCATCAAATAGGAACTAAGGACAATTATCTCTCCAGACTATTTTACACTAAGAAAATATGTGGATTATATTGGTCAGCAAGAAAACTGCCAGTTTAACATTAGGGAAAGTATTGAGACATTTGGAAAAACTACATTCTATTGTCATTAGCAAACTAGAGAATAACTCGGAGGACTGCTCTCTTCTATGGGGAGAAGTGGGGGTGGGGATGAGTGGGTAGGGATGGTGAGGATATATAATTGGAGGAAAGGGAGGAGCTAGGAGGAATGGAGGGAGGATAGGAGGGGTGTTGATATGTATTATACGAAAGAAGAAAAATAAATTTTAAAAAAAAAGAGAAAGAAAACTAGAGACTAAAACTGCCAGAACTGATCTGCGTGGAATCAGTCACAAAAACGAGTTACTCACATACTTCATTGGCTTGTCTTTGCCTTCAAACAGGGCTTTGCTGACACAGTCCCAGGCTGACCTTAACTAGCAGCTTTCTGCTTCAGATGTCCATTTGCAGGGATCATGAGTATCCCATCATCACTGGGTACATAAGTGACTTCTAACACATTTAGCTCCTTCCATGTGCAGGGAGAAATGTGGTTTTAAATGTGAAAAGTATTTATGGATTTGATGAGGTGAAATTCCAATTTTCCCTTGTCAATTCTAGAGTCCTCTAAAATAATGATAATCATTCTATACATTTCTTCTTGGCGCAGAACAAAGAATTTAGAAGCACATGAGTGGTTCTTGAGCAGCCCCAGGGAGAGGAAGGACTCTGCCTAGACAATATAAATGGTAGGGTAATGGTGCATAAAAGAGTTAAGTAATAGTTTCAAGGTCATGCCCTGAGTCTTTAATAGAGCAGAGAACAAAACCATAAGTTTTGGCTGTTAGACACAAACTATAATGTCCAGGGGACGCTTCTAATCTTACACTCTTCCAAAAGTGCCAACATGAAACATTTGGCATCAGGAAAGTCACATATATGTAATAGCAAACACTTGCTTATCCAAGATGCTAGATGATCCAAAATGAGAGTATTTTAAAAGAAAATGGGAGACAACATAAACGTATATTGCAATTTCCAAATAAAAGCCTCAAAGGACAGCATACAAGTGTATTTCTGCTTTTGCTGCTTTTACTCGTACTTTGCAAGTGACCTTGTGCATTTCCATAGACTGTCTTAGATATAAGTTCTAAAGTCTCAAACTTGCCTTAAAAACTCAGAACATGAAGCACGGCTTCCGCCTGAACATGAGGAAGCTACTTCTTCCTATCCTGTTCTCTACTCCAGCTCACACATGGCTTTGAATCAAACCACACTTTGGAAGAAAAGATAAGTCATGAATTGAATTATACATGTTCTTAATCTACATCAGTGGAAATGGGAGAAACTGTTCCTTCTTAGTCATTATATTTTCTGCCTAGTAACACAAATCAAAGTCATCCTATGAAAATAAACAACTGACTAAAGTCCTTTAGATCATTTTATTGTGGTATGGTAACATAGATATTTGTTTTATTGATGTCCAATTTGTTCATTGATTTGCTGGTGAAGCAAACTTTTGTAGAATGGCCAACTTACATTTATTAGTAAGTTTTAAAAAATTCGCTCTATTTTTAATTGTGTGTGTGTGTAAATATGTGCAAGTGCACACACACACGTATATATTCATGAGTCCCAGTGCCATGGAGACCATGGATATTGGATCCCAATGGAGCCACAGTTACAGGCAGTCATGAGTTTCCCAATGTGAGTTCTAAAAACCAGACTGAAGTCCTTTGTAAGAACAGCACATACTCTCAAACACTGTCCTGGTTTGTTTCTTTGTTACCTGGACAGAAGTATGAGTTACATGCAAAAAGGGGCTCTTAATTGGGAAAATGCATCCGTAAGACTGGCCTATAAGCAAACCAGTGGTGCATTTTCTTGATTGATCATTTATGTGCAATGACCTAGTCTACTGCAGGTGGTGCCAACCTTGAGAAAGTGATCCTGGGCTGTAACCTGAGCAAGCTGTGAGGAGCAAGGCAGCAAAGAGTGTTCCTCCTTGGCTTCTGCTTCAGTTCCTGCCTTCAGGTTCCTTCCTGAAGTTCCTGCCCTGACTTTTCCCAGTGACGGGAGTATGACTTCAGAATTGTTAGGTGAAATAAACTCTTTCCTTCCCAAGTTGTCAAACTTATTTGCTTGTCACAGGTGGCCAAAGAAAGTTAGAAGAACTTCCAAACTGAAGCATGATAAACTAGGAGGGAATACCTTATTGAACAATATTTTAAGTGTTTCTGCACTGCATGGAGAAACACTGTTAAAAATGTCTTCTTCCATATCACACACAGATAATAGGAATGTGAATATCTATAGTAGAAATATACATTCTTTTCTGTTTGCAATCTCTTTCTTCTTTTAAATGAAACTTAAATGTATCTATATATTGTGTTCCAGGTGGCTGCTAATGAAGGGTTATCATCTATTGAAGCAGATCAATTGTCCCCTCAATATCACTGTTCCAGTCTCCAGGACCTGTGACTATACTGAGTGAATGGGAATAAATTGGTTATTAGTTACTTGTGAGACCAGGCCAAAAATTAAATCACAAAGGCCATTATTAATGGAGGAGTGAGTCAAGATGGAGGACAAGACAGAGGAAGAGACACAAGAGAAGACGCTGAAACAAAGTTATGCTAGTTCTAAAGGCAGAATAAAACCCAGGAGCCAAGGGATGGCAGCAGACTTCAGGGATCAAACACTGCCAGGAATCGGACTCCAGAAGCAACATAGCTTTCCCAACATCAACAGTTTAGCCTAGATATGGCAATTCCAGAACACTGATGTCCACAAGTATCAAATAATAATCTGTGTTGTTTTAAGCCATTGCACTCATTAAAAATTTTCATAGAAGCCAATGAAAGCTAACACATCTTCCCCAGGCTAGCCACATGCGCATCTCAGCCCAATGGAAGGCTCTTGAAATCCTGGGGAAGCAATACAACCTCAGAAAGGACTGAATGTGACCCTGTAGTGGCATTGTGTACCAGGCCCTGCCTCTAATACTCTTGGAGTGCTACTGAGCCTTTGCAATCCAGGATTCTAGTCCTTCTTTCCTCCCTCCCTCCCTCCTTCCCTCCCTCCCTCCTTTTCTTCTTTCTTTTTTTTCCCAAGTACCTTACATAAATGAAGTACTTTTCACCCTTCTTTCATCTATGGCCAAAGATGCTAAATGCAGTGGTTAATTCATTCAGATAAGTAATCTGACTATATCAAGGTCCTTAAGTTGGTTGGGCTATTAAAATGCATTTTCTGAGGACTAGATCGTGTGCTCAGCTGGGGGATCCAGAAGTCAGCAACAAAAGCAGCCTTAACTACAATGTGTTTATAATGTGGTAGTCCACACTGTACACTCCAATCAAGTTAAGCTCATACAAGGAAAAAAGTGCCCTAATAAACGCAAGAAACCTTATTGCATGGGTACCGACGCAGACTGTAAATTTATCAGCATCACTGGCCTTGTGCTTGTGAGAACACTTTAAGGCAGTCGTTCTCAACCCTCATAAGATTGCGACCCTTTAATATAGTTCCTCATGTTGTAGTGACCCCTAACCATAAAATTATTTCCATTGCTACTTCATAATTGTAAGTTTGCTACTGTTATGAACTGTAATGTAAATATCTAATATGCAGATGGTCTTAGGTGACCCTTGTGAAAGAGTTGTTTGACTCCCAAAGGGGTTGAGACCCACAGATTGAGAAACACTGCTTTAAGATCTGTCTTCAAGAAGTAAATTGCTGACTTTCTCACGAGGTCCATCCATCCCTTCCATACTCTTCCTTCTTTCCTTTGATATTTCTCCCCTCTCCGTCCCTTCCTTCACCCTCCCTTCCTTCCTGGCCCTCCACTGGGTTCACTGTGGGCTTTGCATTAGTCCTTAATAATTAACATTACCACAATCTTGTAAAGAGAAACTTGGGTTTTGTAAAAGGCATAAACCAACCTGAGAACATCTACAGTGTGTGTTTAACTCCTGCAATGCAAACCTAGTCATATGACTTTTCCCCAGTTAATTTAGGCAGAATAAAAATCTCCTCTTATTGTGTGTTCAACACCTCTTCAGTTGATAATGAATGCAGCTCCATGATGAGAACAAGTAGAAAGTATTCCACAGCGATAGGAACTCCAGTTGCAATGGTATGTGCGTGAGTGAGACAGAGCCAGTGAGACTCACACTAGTGGCCTGGGCAAAACCAGACGGCTCTTAGTTTGAGCAACGGTATTATGGAGAACCACACACAAACCATGAAGGAATTCCTTCCTGTTCCATCACCTGGATGCAGTCTGGGAATGGTTTGTGTATATGTCCCTAAGATTTAATCATCACTGTGACGTACTAAAATGGGTAGAAGATTTTGGACCTTTGGGAAGTGATTGGGAAGAGATAATGTCATGAGAGTGCACTCCCCATGATTGAATCCTTGTGGCTTTTAAAGAGAGGGCAGAAGACTCACACTGTGGTTTCCATTTCATGTCATATGATGCCATACCCAGCCCTGGACTCTACCAGCAAGCCAGCTGTCACCAGCTAAAGGCAGAGCTGACAAAGATCTTTTCTTTACAACTTCCAAGGCTGTGGCATTCTGCCATCGGCAATGCACCGTGAACTAATACAAGACTTAGGATTGATATGCTGCAATTTCTCCTTCCCGTCTCTCCTCAAAATAAAGCTTGATTACACAAGACCTCAAACGTACCTTGCTATCAAGAGCAACATTGGTGGGTGAGGAGTTTTTATCGCCATGCACAAGTAAGGAGATGCAGGAAGCTGGCCTGTTTCCAACACACACAGCTGTGACCAGGAATCATCCTTGTTGACTCTGGGTTCTTGCAACAAGTGCTATCAGGTCAGAGTTCAGCAAGGTAGGGAATCATACCTCTCCCCATGCTTACTGTATAGAATCATCGCTATAAAATCAAAATTGATCAGTCTGTGCAGTGCATGTGTGTGTGTGTGTGTGTGTGTGTGTGTGTGTGTGTGTCTGTGTGTGTCTGTGATGTCATAATGTAAGAAGGCCATCAGCTACACATCATCTATTAATTACTAGTGTACCCTGTGTTGTTGGATGTGTGGTGATAGGTATGTTCATCTGGTCATATATAATATTGAATTTCTGCAATCACATCTCCTGCTTGACCAGCACTATCTATAAAAAGGAAAAAAGACTACAGAGGATGTATGTTATGTTGCACTCAAGGGACTATTTTAAATGGGAAAAGTAACTGTCTCCCCTCAGCAGAGGGAGTTATATGAATGCCTGTATGTGACTTATTGCCTTTTAGTACCTCTGTTATATTTCAGCCTACTTTTAAGCACCTTCAATGTGGATTTCAGAGCTCACACTTCAAAGCAAACTGCCACAAGGCATACTTGTCCTTGAATCTGTACTAGTTTTCAACTGATTTTGAAGGTATGGCCAAAGGTTAGAGAGGTTAACTTGCTATTTGGCAGTCTAATAAATAGCACTGGGAAATATGCTGCCTGAGCCTGTGTTACAACACAGGGTGTGTTACAACACCCCCTAGCTACTTAGTCTGTTGACTGAGCCTGCATTACATACAGCACCCCTAGTTACCTCACTGTTCACTGAGCCTGCATTACAGCATCTGCTAGCTATTCCATCTGTTGACTGATCCTGTATTATAGCACAACCTAGCAACTTTACCTATTGATTGTACCTTATTACCTCCTAACTACTCTAGCCTATGTTGTACATATTATATTTACCAAACATAGGACAAAAACCAAAAAATATAGAATCAAGTATTATGCAAAATATTCAGGGTTTATTTGTCAACTAAGACAAGACTCCAGTCACTTTTTCACTAAATCCCTAATAATAACAATATAAGGACACTGAGTTGAAATGACAAGTTCCTTTACTTCTATTAATAATTCAAAATGAGGTGGACATTCCTTGTCATACCAAATTTTCCAATTCAGTATTAATCATGTAAAGGCTTTCATTTGAGGCTTTTCACAAATAAGTGCAGCAGGTTGTCTACGGCCTCCTCATTAGTCTGTGGCCTTTTGTGACAAATACCCTGTTCTCTGTTATGAATATATTCTCCTTAGCATGGCAATGAAGGGCATCCATAGCCCCAAAAGCACCCAGCCCATTCAGGAAGTCAAGGGAAACAAGGGACAGGGGAACCAGAAGGCACACAGACAAGGTTTGTGTAAGCCAAGTCTGGCTAAGCTTGGGCTAGGACTCACACAGACTGAGTCAGCATGAGATTTTTCTCAACAGTAAACACATCATCCTGATTGTTACAAGCAGAGTATTCCACACTCCCTAAAAATACAAAAATAGCTACAATCGCTTCCGAGAACCAACAGGGGCTAAAGAATCAATCCAGGGCTCCTGAGAGAAACAGATACCTATATTTGCTACAGGCCTGATTCCAGCCGTCCTCAGGACTGTCCTGCCTCTTTCTGCAGTCATGTGGAGAACTCACTGATGGAGGAATGCTGCCTGCACTGTACTGTTCTGCACAGACTCAAGTTGCTACAGGAAAGAGTTTCCTTGGCTGACACAGCAAAGTGAATTTCTCTTACAAGAAAGAGACTTTTTTCTTCTTCTCTCTCATTCTACACCCTATAAAGGACGCCTTTCCCTCCAAATCAAATCAATGGGTGTCAGATTTCAATGCACCCCAGAATTCTAGGAAGCAAGCTCAGAAAATCTGATTGATGAGTTCTTGAATTTTGTTAGGGCCACGATCCCAGTTCATTTCTACCCTGCATCTCATATGAATGCCCAGACACAGAAAGAGAAGCTGAGTCTTTGGGGGCAGCTTTGTGAGGTTGGCATAGCACCCTCCAAAGGTCTTTCTTAAAGCTGACGGTACAAGGTTCCCAGCCATATTAACAGCAACTGAGGTGGACAGCATACCTGTGTTCATTAATAACAACTTATCAAAGATAATCATTTCATTCTAATTGTAACAACTATATCCTTAAAGGAACTTAGTTTAATATCATCTTTGAATGGTTAAGAAGATGTACTTAGGGAGTAAATTACACACCTTATTAAGATACTGTAAATTATAGCATTCTTCTGGAGATTAAAATGTCAACTTGTTTTACTAAACATATCATTTTGTATCCATTTGCCTATAGCAATGGAGCAGACACTCAGCTCACCAGACTCCGAGTTATAGTAATAAAGGAGATGTTAGCCAGAGACTCTATACAGTTGTCAATATAAATGTGCAACTGTGTGCTCATACACACACACACAAACATACGTAAAATCCATGCTGCAGGACAAGGCATTCAATTGAAATCATTACATTATAAATAATTAATAATTATATTTTGAAATCCCAGTAATAAGATGATTTGGCCATTCATAAATATGTATAACCTTCCTGTATCAACACTGTCGACATAATTTGTTTTCCAACCCCACTGATTTTCTCTAGGCAGATGTATCATTTTCCAATTATGAAATTAAACATTTGATTTGAAAATATGTTGGCAGTCTAATTTCAGGTTTAATATCTTTCTGTGTGTTTTCAGAAATATACACTGCTAAGTTTCAGGAGGAAATCATAAAACTTAAATGGTTAATAAATTTCAAAGACTGTAATCAGCCTCTGGGTTAAACTGTTAAGGAGAACATAAGCTTTGAGGGCTCAGGAAGTCTTTGGAGAGGAAAGCCACAGAGAGCTAGAGACACAGATGCCGAGGACCCAAACAGACCATAGCAGCATCACAGATGGTATCAAGGTATAAGAAATACTGAAATGACAGTACTATCTCTAATAACCATAGGGATATTAGTCATAGAGTCTGAAAGGAGCTCATCCCAGTGATCTCTGTGGACAACGGTGCTGGCTGAAGTAACACTACATAACGCAAACATAATTAGAATGTGTCAAGACTCCAAAATGCCACAGAAGTTTCAGATTTAGTTTGTTACATGCTATACAAAAGAAAAAACAGATGTTACTAAATATGGTGAATATAATCTTAATTTTGATAAGGGACTTCCCAATACTAACGGGATTACTCTGATTTGTGCAAGTAACAAAAGTAACAGAGGAGGAGCTGGCATGCCACCTTCACCCCACCAGAGTCACTTGTCTGGGACAGACAGGGTCGGATCCAAAACTCTGGGAGAACCCCACTGCCTCCAGCTCCCACTAGGTTACCCACACTGCTTTCCAGTGAAGATGGCTATAAAATGTCAAGTGTGAGCAGTGTATTTGAATGTTTAACCATAAAGATTGGGTGAAAGGGAAGGAAGACAAGGAGGAGAGGGTAGAGGAAAGGGGGATGGGGACCAGAGGTAAAGACAAGTGACAGAGATAAATCTGAGTGATAAAAGGAAGTCACTGGGGCTGCCCCAAGGGAGCAGCAGGGAGCATCCAATTCTGAGACTCAGCTCTGCTTCTTTCTTGAGCTCTGAGAAAAACAGCTACATCCATTTAAAATGAAACAAAATCACTTCTTTTCCTAAATGCATATGAGTTAAACTGTGTCATAACCAAACAACACTGTTAGTATGAAAATTCAAAGTCACCGGATATACATGGAATGGGGAGTTGTGCATTAGGAAGGAAGGAAGGGAGGGAGGGAGGGAAGAAGGAAGGAAGAAATAAAGAAGAAAGAAGGAAGGAAGGAAAGAAAAAAGAAATAAAGGAAAATAAAGAAAGAAAGAAAGAAAGAAAGAAAGAAAGAAAGAAAGAAAAAAAGAAAAGAAAAGAAAAGAAAAGAAAAGAAAAGAAAAGAAAAGAAAAGAAAAGAAAAGAAAAGAAAAGAAAAGAAAAGAAAAGAAAATGATGTGTTTGGTTCCTAGCACACACTAACACTTCACAATTCCAGTTCCAGGGATCTTCTGCCATCTGCTGGTCATTCCTTGTACTGCATTAATTTGAATTTTTAAAAGAAACCTTTATTAAGTGCAGGTCTATGAGAAAATATAACCATACACAAGGAACATAATCAATCATAAAATAATCAGATTATTTAAAAATCAATAATCATAGGAGTCAATATTAATATGCTGATATTCATTTGTTATTTTTCAAAGACAAATATAGATATTCAGAGCAACTGAAGAAAAAGAAACCATGAATTTGAAAGACAGCAAGGGTGTAGGGTACATGGGAGGGGTTGGAAGGAGGAAAGGGCAGGGAGGAAATGATGGAATTACACTATAATCTATTGCTCATTCTTATTTCTTAGTTTACCATCTGCACATTTGAGACATTGGATCCTTTTTCAATTACAGAGACAGTAATTATCTCACAAACACTCCTCTCTTGGGTATTCTAACTAACACACATCTATGTATCATGATCTTTCTCATTTTCATATACAGTATATTTACAGAGATATTCACACTTAAAAATTTTGTTTTAAACTGAGAGGAAAAGGAGGGAAGGGAAAAGCTTAACTAAACCTTTATTTTTTCTTTATTTCTCTGTCTTTACTCTTCCACGAGTGTATGAGTTATTACTTATAGTTTCCTTCATTTCTGAAGTTTTGATTTTGACAATATCTATTCTATGGAATTCATTTTGGCAAAGTAAGTTGCTTTTGAGTTGGTTTTTTTTTCCTTATAGCTTTTATGGTGGTAAAATTAAACATTAATAGAAATATCAAATTGAGAAAGGTGTTCATACTGCTGAGCCTATGGAATAGTTCACAGAGGGCATTTAACATTTATTTTAGGTTGTCTCTGATGTTTATCTATTACTAAGAATTTCTAGTTCTTTTCAAAATTCTGTAAGAGGTATGTGAACCTTACACAGTAAATAGCCTTTCTTTCAAGTGGAACCCATGAATCAGCCAGCAGTCCCCCCCCCCTTTTTTTTTAAGAATGTGTCACATCTCTTAACTTCAGAAGACCAGAGACCTTAGAAGCCTTTGTTGAGTGAAGTTTCCTCCCCTTCAGCCCAACAGAGAAGGGGCATCGTTCTTGAAACCTCCATGAGAAAGCCTAGAACCTACTGCTGAATTAAAAAATACTGGATTCAGATGCAACTCAAGGTAGTCCACATCATCAGAATCTATCTTCCTCCTCTAGATAAAAGAGATCTAGAATGACTCACTGTAGCTGGACTCACTATGGTTATAGAATCAGATATAAAGTTCATTTTGGACTAAATAGGAGAAATGCACACTTTTCTCAAAAAGTAGACCAGGAGATGGCCCAGGCTAGTGTCCTCAACAATACTGAATTTCCTAAAATAAATCAGCGTGATGACACCCAAGGGATGCTTTTTACAATGAACAGTTTCTGTTGATGTAAAGTCAATCCAAATGCCAGTGGAGAAAACCGAACACCAATTACTTGTGTTGATGAATGACTTAAGTTTCATTCACCTGAATCAGTTAAGTGATGGGGTAAAAATAAATCTGCGAGAATGTTTTAACATACCCCTAAACCTACACAAATGTAGTGTTGCTCATTAAGAAGTAAGTCCAGTCTTCTTAGCTTTTCTGTTTTGTACAGGACTGCAAACTGTGTCAGTGATTAATAATATGGCTGAAAAGAGTCAGACGTTACTTAATGATCTCTTCAGCCTCGCGAGATTGAAACTGTGGGGACAAAATGGAGCTCTGCTCCAGGTACTATTCAGTCAGAATACTGAAATTTTTTTTTTGATTTACACTAAGTTACCATATAACAGTATTTAATAAAGAAGCATGCAAGAAATGTATAACTCCAAACCAACTGGTTTAAAAAAGAAAATCATGATGCAGAAACTAGTAAATTATTATTATTTTAATACTGAGAGAATAAGAAAGAGAATTTGTCCGTGGAAAGTAGCTTTTAAAATTTGCACTTACATTCTGAACAGTTTGTCATGGCACAAAAAACACTTAACAGGTCACCAAACAAGATGGAAAAACTACATTAATGAGTAGGATTGCATCTGATTATCACATGATATTGAGCAGAAGGAAAACCAAGTAGTAGCTTCATTTCTTTTCTTTTTAAACAAAACAACTAAAAAATAAAACCTGTATCCTTTATGATTATTGAAAACATGCGCACACTTGTTCATCGGGATATATTTCAAGTGCGTATCATTTTGTTTGTTGATAGGAACCACAACACTTTTGATCCATTCTGAAATATCGATGGCCCTGATAGCTACTCATCATTTACAGTTTCAGTTGCAAATGAAAACAATACCCACCTCTTTCCCTTATTTACAGAATGCACATTTCAGCTATAAAGGGCACAAAATTTGGATCCCCTGTCCCCTTCACTGGCATATCTCTGGTTAGGCATGCTGATCTCTACAGTGTTTCCAGACCTTCATGAAACTCCCGGGACAAGGATATGGGTAAGCTGACAGATGAGTTTTGGTCAAAGTCTCATTCCAGAAATAGTTTTAGGAGCAAATCTGAAAAAAGGAAGGGGGTTTTTCTGACCAACAGCGAGAACTGTAGAAAGCAAGGGAATGAATGACTGGCAGGCAAAAACAGCAGCCATCTTACCCTACCTCCATCTTCCAGAATGGCTTTTTGAACATGGAGTCACATTGGCCTGTAAATAGCGCCATACCTTGTCCTGAGCTCTTTGTTAATGCTCCCAAGTGAGTCTGACACACCCTACTGTTGATACTCCATGGTCTATTGTATAAGCATGTTTCAGCACCTGGCTTTTCATTATGGAATGGTCCCAGCATAAGATTTTTTTTTATAGTCTAAAAACACTGTATTAATTTTTGTTTTGAGAATTTCATGCATGAGTACTGTATTCACATCACTTTTGCCCTGCCCTCTTGGAATATAAACCACAGCATTCATGCAGCATTTTCTTAGACCACACAAAGTCAGTCCCTAGCTAATCATTTAGAGATCAAAACTCCAAATCCTTAGGTTCTGAGTGACCAGCATTTCCTAAAGGTGATCATGAGATCATAAATACGGGCCCACTGAACACCATCAACACCAACAGGAACAAGTTATATCAACACATGAGGACTTAAAATGATATGATGAAGATATTTCATGAATCTTCCCCAAAATTCATAAATCTAATCATGAGAAAAAAAATGAGAGACAGATAGCAAATCAGGAATATTCCAGAAAATCCCTGAGGAGTACTCCCATCAACTGTGAAGCTCATCAAAAGTCAGCGAAGGCAGGAGCTGTCCAGTGAGGAAGGAGCAGCTGGAGAAGATGCGGTGACTATTGACACAGTCTTCAGCGTTGGTGAGTCCAGACAGAAACCGTGTTAGGGAAACTGGAGGAAAGCTGTGTAACTGGAGGCTTTAGTTGGTGACAGTGTGTCAGTGCTGGGCTAATGTTCCACACTCCTGTGAGATATGGAAAACATAAGCAACTGATTGTAAGCCTATTGGACTCTACAACCCCCCCCAAAAAACAAAGAGTATACATCTTTTAACACACTTTATAAAACACATAAACACTTTTAACAACTCCCCTCCCCATCTCTTGTTTGGTCCTTTAAAGATCTAAGCTTTGGGATCTGAGACCACATATCATGTTGCTCAAAGGAAAACATGTTGAGGTGTAGCCACTGTAACTATGGGCTTAATTTAATGAAGAAGCAAAACTCTGTAATAGGCTAAGTGCAAAACAATTCTGGATTTTTAGCACTTGTCTAAAGCCCCTTTCACTGCTTCCTCATCCCCAGTATAATCCTACAGCTATGGTCTGTTTCTCAGCTTAAGACTTTTCTTGTAGCTCACACTGAAACCAGGGTTGTCTTTACATTTCGTCCTCATGTTCAGGTGCTTCATTGCTATTTAGCTGAATGGCATTTTGAAGATAACCTGAGATGCAGGCTACTTAAAGGCAGGTGGGAACGAAGAAGGAGTAGGAGAAAGAGAAGATGTGGGAAGGAGAAGAAAGAGGAGGAGGAGGAGGAGGAGGAGGAGGAGGAGGAGGAGGAGGAGGAGGAGGAGGAGGAGGGGGAGGGAGAATATGAATTGGGGGAGATCAGCTACCTTGCAGCATAGGCTATGGCACGGTGAACAGATGTCAGAACAAATGGGGCCTGATGTGCCAGAGAGTCCTGTAGATGGAGGTCAGGTCTGTTTACAACTTCTTACACATTGGAAATATCCACTTTGTTTACAGGAAGACTTAACCAATTGTAGATATTTAAATAGCAATTTCTCTCCTCCTCCTATTCCTCTTGCCCTTCCTCCTCTTTCTCTCCCCCTCTCCCTCCGTCCCCTTCCCTCCCCTTCCCTCCCCTCCCCTCCTCTTGTCTCCTCTCCTCTCTTCTCCTTCTTTCTAACTCTTTAAAGTAACTGGTACTTCCTGTGGTTTAGACTTCCTTTTCCTATTGGGTGGCTGGGTTCTTTAATCATAATATGATCTGCTAAATTATCTATGAATTTATTTGCTAAAACAATGCCATTTCCCCTAATAAGAATTAGTTCTTGTAAATTTTAAGATAACAACATCATGCTGCCTGTCTGGACAGTGCTACAACTCTGATAGTCATACTGTAAAATTAATTCTAATCACCCTTGCTGAGGGAAACCTCTGAATTTAGTAAGGATGAACCAGCGTCCAACTCCAGAAAACAGAGGACGCCACTTGGCAACCCATTACAGTTGCAGACAATTCGACCAATGTCACCAGAATCCAAGGAATCTCCTCCTGAAAACAGCCAATGATTTCCATGTTGGGTAGAGAGTAGGTCTTATCTATGAGCCCATGAGTTCTCTATATGCCACTGAATTAAAATACTATGATTCCTTTAACTTCTTAATCTCCATTTTACAGACATTGCTTTAACCAAACACTCTGCCAGGCTGTTTGTTTTCAGGCTAGGGTTGTAGAGAGTGGTCATTAAAACATGCCTATTGTGGGGTGGTGCGCCTTTAATCCCAGCACTTGCAAGGCAGAGGAAGGTGGATCTCTGTGAGTTTGACGCCAGCCTGTTCTGTAGAGTGAGTTTCAGGACAGCCAGAGTTACAGAGTTACAACAGGAAAACCCTGTCTCAAAAAACAAAAATAAAAAATAAATAAAATAAATAAAAAAGCCTATTACTGACATTCCCTAAGGGTCTGAAGATTACTACCTCAGACTTCCCAGCAACAGACAGCAAATATGGATGCTTTACATGGGTAACAGTAACAGACACAAGCTTGTGCCCAGGTAACTTGTAAAAAACAAAACAAAAAAATGCTGTCTTTCTCATTTCATATTAGCATTCTCCTTTTTCTTTGTTTTTTCTTTGTTGAGGCTTTCATACACGAGAGCTATACACTTGTGTAGCTTCCAGCTCTCCCTCTCATGTTGCTATTTTTATTATAGCATTCTGATCTGTAAAAGCATTAAGATGGTCATATTTAATACACTTGGTTTATTAAATAAGACCAAAGTTTTTTTAAAGCTACAAAGAAGTATTCACAACTGAAGAACTCCCTTCTTCCACAGTTGTGTTTTTGTGTTATGTTGTACCCCACCTGTCTTTTGCAGCAATTTTTTTTTTTAATTTGGAGACTATGTAAGAAAATCACATAGCAACTTTGGAACACATAGTATGGTATATATATAAAATTAAAAGTAATATACAAAGGCAAAACTCTACATTTCTCTGCAATATATAGCTGATGTGCACAATAAATAGTTCACACATATTTACACCCAATTTCAACTGTGAATACAGGTAAAATAAATGTCAATCTACCTCCCTTTTCAATTTCTCCAAATAGAGTTATACTCACAATGACATATGGTGAGACTCCATTTTATCTTGTAAACTCAGTTTTCAACATCTCTGACTTCAAAATGCTTTCTTACATGTACAACTTTTAAGCCAGTGCTAGGTTTCTCAAAAACAAACTGATACCCAAGAAGCTGAAGCAACTACAACAGAATGTGTGGTCTGGGCCAGGGAACTAATGCTAAGAAGCTCAATGGCTGATAACCATGGCACCACTAAATACTAAATACAACAAGATGCCCTTTGGTAAATTTAATACAATCAGAACTTTTTAAAAGGAATGAGAATGGGCCAAACATGGCAACACTTTATAATCCTAGCACCTGGGAGATAGCAGGAAGATCAAGAGATTAACCTTAGGCACATATTGAGTCTTAGTCCAGCCTGGGCTACATCTTTCAATGCATACTCATGAGTACAGGGAAGGTTTGTGAGAACCACTGTTGTAAAAGTTAAACCCCATGCAAGACTACTCTGTGTCTACACAGAAACAAAAAGGCTAGCCTACATATGTGTTTTTCTTATCAAATTTCATCCTGTGTCATCTACTGCTCAAGTATTTTAATAACAATTACATACAAGGATCACAAACATTCCTACCAATAGTCCTCAAATTTAAACTTTGCTTTGGGTCCTAGAGTGGTCTCATTTAGACAGAAAACACTCAATAACTTAGACATTCTCTTACCACATTCTGTTATGAGATTTGGGTTTCATTTCTCTTCTACATTTTGATCATTATTTCACACAACTAGGATGAATTCCATAGAAACCATGTTTACATTTCAGGGAACTGAGTAAATTGCTATTCATAGTCTCTGCTGCAGTTCAGACACAGGAGACTGGGGAAGGATGCTGGCCGACATAAAAATGTACTTCTCATATATGTGAGTCTAATAGAACTTGGAAAATGGGATTTACAGTCTCCATCTAGAAGAAATCTGAATGCCAAAGCTCATATATGTTGTTTGTTTTGTTTTGTTTTGTTTGTTTGTTTGTTTCCAGACAGGGTTTCTCTGTTGTAACTCTGGCTGTCCTGGAACTCATTCTGTAGACCAGGCAAAACTGAACTCAAAGAGGTTTGCCTGCTTCTGCTTCCTGAGTGCTGGAATTAAAGGTATATGCCATCACCATGCCACCACTGCTGACTGGTGATTTTGTTTTAATTAATTATGAAGGGAAGAGCTGAACTCAAGGAGAGGAGAATATGGCAGAATGCATGCTCATCTCTTTCTTCTGGGTTCCCAATCAGCCAAGGAAAAGAAGAATGAGGGGTCATGATTCCTCCATAAGAACAGAAATCCTGGAAAATGGTCCTTTTCCCTGCAGACAGGATGACAAGTGACTCTTTGCACATGCAACCTGGAAGGGGAAACATGCAAGGGAGAGGAAAATATGTAACACATAATGTTTTGGAAAAGGTGATTTAAAAGTATAGTAGATAAAAAGAGTACAGCACCTATCACAGGCCATATATATATAGATACACACACACATGCATGTTTTCCCATATATGTAGAAATAACATGCACTTCAGACACAGGACCCGGAGACCCCTGTGTTAGAATTGACTTGAAAGCCTCCTCCCTGAGAACTAGCTTTGTGGTACCAGGAGGTGCCAGGGAATCTTCCAAAGTAGGGAAGCAAACAATAGTCCTAACTACAATAACACCTATGAACCACAGTAATGACCAGCATGGCACAATAACTCCAACTATGTAGTAGTGACAGGAATACCTTGGTGGTAATCAATAGTTACCAACAATTCTCTAATTGTACTTAAGATCTAATTGACAAGAAGAAAACCATTTCTGATATTGGAAATCCAGCCAACTACCCAGGGCTAATAAAGTCATGGATCTTGGAGAGTATAATACGTTACTAAACCCAAATAATACCTATCTACAATGTAAATGTGTCCTTATACCCAAAGGTAAGTGTAATCTTCACACTTCAACAAGGAATTTATCTTTGTTGTAGACGGAGACCATTACAGAAAATCACATCCAATTAAAATGCATAGTTTAACTGATTCACCTATAAAATAACTCCCGCAACTAAGGTTCATTGTTCATTGCATAAGCGAAGGTGAGAAGAATTTAAGAGCCAGGGAGTTGGGGAGTTTGCTATGAGAATGTGTCTTCTAGGAATATCAGAAGCTATACCCATAACATTTTACCAACATGACTGTCCAAGCGTGAGCCAAATAAGAACAACTATAGGCATGCTAATGCAGACATGGAAAGGCCGAAAAGGCCTCAACATTACACAGACACACAGATACACACACACACACACACACACACACACACACACACACACACACACTACTAAGAATGCTGAGAGGAGAATAAATACTCTTACCCAGGCAATAGCACAACAGTTGATTATTCAAATACCAAATGGCTATTCCTGAAGACATACATGCAAGTAATATTATCCACATTGAGCAGGTTACATTTAGGAATCTATATGGATACATATTTACATATATGAATATAACAACAATTAATGAAGAGCAGAGGGTATGCATTTGAAAGAGACCAAGGAGTGGTAAATGGCAGTGTTTGAAGAAAGGAAAGGAAGAGAAAAAATTATATAATTGTATTATAACCTCAAAAATAAAAGAAATAAAAACCATTAAGAAGGATTACTGGTATGAAGATTAGTTCATACAGCACTTCATGACTTGTAATAAGAAAAGTGAAATACAGAAATATTTCTTTGGGAGTTCATTTTTGTTTCCTATAAACAAAATGTTTAAATGTATTTTTACTTGGACATGAAAACCAAAGAGGATGGGAATACAGAAGGCACTACAAAAGGCAGATAATTATTTTGTAACCCACTTTCTTGAAAGCAGTTTATACAGAGATTTTAAATGGAAAGATCATAAATAATAATGATCAAAGTGAAGAAATTGTTAATATAATATAGAGTCTCAAAGTAGTCATTTTAAGTGCCATTCAGCAATGTGAAGATCAAATAAAAAAATTTCAAAAATTTAAGTCCAATTTAAAGTGAATAAAATATGAGTCAGTTGCATAATACATGTCATATCAAAATAATTCTACAGAATTTAACAAGTAGAAGTATGGAAAAATGCTGTGAACATATTTTTAGTAGGGGGGAGAAAAATGAAAATGCAGATCCCACACTTGTGGATTAAACAGAATAAAACTTCTAAGAATTAGAATTTATCTTGCAGAAGAAATTGGTTTGGTTGAGTGTCCTACTTAGATTTCACTGTCAATGTGTTATAGTATAAAGCCATGTAAAAAGGGAGTCTCTATTGAGGGACTGGCCAGATCAGACTGACCTGTAGGTATGTCTTTAAGGGGTTGTCTTGAATGTATATCTAGTTTTATTTCTATTCCTGCCTAATGGCCTTTTGGTCATGGCCAAAAGCAACTTAGAGAAGAAATGGTTTATTTTTACCTTCTAGATTAGAGTGCACTATGAATGGGAGTCAGGGCAGGAGCTAAAGCAGACACCATGGAGGAATGCTGCTTACTCATGGCTTGCTCAGACTGCTTTCTTATACAACCCAGGAACACATGTCTACAGATGCCATTGCCCATAGTGGGGTGGGTTCTTCCACATACCAACCATCAATTAAGAAAATGTATCCACAGCCTTACCTAAAGGGTAATCTAACACAGGCATTTTCTCAGCTGAGTATCCTCTTCTTAGATGACCCTACTTTGTGATAAGCAACATTCTTCCATGGTCTCTGCTTAAATTCGGGTCTTGAGGTTCCTGCTCTGCTTGAATTCCTGCCATGACTTTCCTCAATGATGGGCTGTGATCTGGACATGTAAGCAAGATGACTTTCCTCTCCAAGTTGTTTTTGTTCATGGTCTATGTCACAGGAATAGATAGAACAATGTAGGAGAACTCAGACCATTTTGACAGCAGTACCATTCCCTGGGTAGGTGGTCTTGTGCTATACAAGAAAGCCTATGATCAACAATGTCAGATATGGATTTCGTGTAGAGCAGGACTTAAATTCAATCAGAAAGTGGTTAGTTACTTCCACAGGGTTCATGACTCTATTTCACCAGTGGGGGTGTCTTATCAGGCAAGTCATTACTGTAGTTTGCAGGGTTTACATCTGGGTATCATCTATGATTACTTTTCTCCTCCAGTAGCTTGCACCTTCCAGCACTACAAAAGTTAGCTAGTAGGAAAGAAGCTTCCAGAAGTGTCATATTGATATTGGCATGTTATATGATTCATGTACATGGTGTCTTCAGCAAAAAGGTCTTACTGTCAAGTTCCAGAGAGTAACAAATAACAATGACAATAACCTCGAATGTTTGGGGTTCTATATGAGACCATACTGGCCAACAACTCTAAAAGAGGAAAGCTATTCCTGTCACTGGGATTTTTATTCACCTGTGGTGTCTAGTAAGGGTAGTGTTGGAGAATTCTAGGGTAACTGTATTTTAACACACACATACACACACACACACACACACACACACACACACACACATTGGTGTGTAAGCTTTTAAAATAACATACGATTCATAAGATTTTTCAAAGGCCTTTAGATGTATTTATTTCACCCCAATTCCTCCCTCCACCCTCCCCTACCTTTTCCCATCCTGATTTAACCCTCCATGTTCCATCAATACACCCAAGGTTTTTATACAACTGCTTTCCATCTCTCTTCCTCTGCAAATCATTCCCATCTTTACTAACACCTTAGCCTCTATTGATACTCCAAATGAAACATATAGATTTGAAGATTCAAAGCTTAATCCACAAATGAGAAAAAGCATGATACCTTTATATTTGTATGTCTGGGTTACCTCACTCAGAATGATTTCCAGCTCTAGACAAGCTATAGAACCTAAGCATTAATCAACCACTGCTATTCTAAAAGAAGTTGAACACAATATTAAACTGAATCCTATTGTTATACCCATAAACTTATGGTCTCTTAATACTCATGAGAGATTTTTCCATTTGCAGCAGATGGTGAATAACAGAGTCCCACAAATGGCCATGGTGCAGAAAATAAGAGCCTGTGTAATCATCATTTCTAAATGGAAAATAGATAGATATAGATATAGAGATAGAGATTAGATATAGATATTGAACCTCTCCTTCCAAGGCTCAGGGATAGACAGCAGAAAGTGGTGAATAAACATAAGCAAACTGTGTCCTCTGGACACATAAGAGAAGCTGTACATATAAACTCACAATGGTTGTGACAACATTCACAAGCCCCATGCAAGCTCACACCAGACCAAATCCCAGCAAGGAGAGGGGAAGTGGACATGAAATATCTCACTGAACAGAAGAGCTATTGGCAACTGATAGCTGCTTTGAGATAGATGTCAGTTTTTTTTTTTTTTTTGTCTGTTTGTTTGTTTTTAAGAAAGAGTGTTGCCACTCCTAAAGAAAGGAGTTCCAGATTCTAGTGGAAGGCCACATATCAATAAACACAAGGGCATCACAAACCAGATTTGGGTGGAGACAAAAGGACAGAAAACTGGATGAGTATGAAAGGGGGGTGACTTTTGAAGAAACCAGGGAAGGGGGTGACTATGATCAAAACTCACTGCATGAAATTCTCAAGGAACTAGTAAAAGTGAATGAAAAAATCTCAAGAAGCTAATAAAATGACAACAAACAAAGAAAACAAAACAAACTAACAACTCAAAACATGAAAGTTAGGTAAGGGACCAGAGAGATGCTCTGTTTGAACACTCAGGTCACCCAGGTTTGATTTCTAAGACTCACACTGGGTGGTTCACAACCACCTGGACTCTAATCCCATAGGATCCTGTGCCCTCTTCTGCCCTCTTTGGACAGATACATATATAGATATAGCACATATAAACACATAAATATAAAATAAGTAAGCTAACATTTCAAAACAGAAAGAACGATACCTAAGCATGAGCCTACAAGTGAGCCAGCAAGCAGCATTCTCCCAGAGTTTGTGCTTCAAATTCTTGCTTAAACTTCCTGTCCGGACTTCCCCCAATAACAGGTTGTACCCTGCAAGTTGAAATTGATGTACTTTTCCCTTAAATTGTTTTTTAAGAGTTTCTTATTAGAGAAGCAGACAGAAGACTAGAACAGTGAGACAGGGATGTTGGTGACTGGCATTTTCCCCCCACTTTATAAAGATTTACTTATTTTATATTATATTTATGTTTTTTGTCTACATATTTGCATGTGTATCATGTGCATGAATGGCTCCTGTAAAGTCAGAAGAGGTGCTTGGATACCCTGGAACTGGAGTAACAGATGGTTTTGTATACCTTGTAGGTGGCGGAGACTGAACTTGAGCCTTCTGTAAGAGCAGCAAAGAGCTCGTAACATCTAAGCCATCTCTATAGTCTCACTTCCTAACTTCCTTAAGGGAGGAAAACTTCATTCCCTACTTTTCTCTTGCATAGGGAAGGAGTAGTCTAACCAGGAAAGCAAGACAGGATATATGAATTTAAGAACCTTCCTGACTCCCAGTGACAAATAGGGAAAGTGCCGTTTGCTGCATGAACAAAGTCTGCCTCAGTCAGGCTCAGGATGAACACAGAGCTTCCCAGAACAGAGAGGGATATATACTTTGCCCCATATAGCTCTTATAGAAATACCATATGGAACACTTCCAGGGTGCCCTGCTCAGTCCTGAAATATGGGCCAGCTCACCCTATTTAACTGATGATTGCTTTCTGCAAGTATGTATGTGTACGCATGTGTGTATGTCCATGTGCATACGTGTATGTGTGTGTGTGTGTGTGTGTGTGTGTGTGTGTGTGTGAGAGAGAGAGAGAGAGAGAGAGAGAGAGAGAGAGAGAGAGAGAGGCTAGCACCTAGGCTGAGCTGTGTATGTTTTGCCAGCCTACTCCCTCCACACATAGCTTAGAATACTAGATCATCTCTGGAAGGGCAGGGCTGTTTTTTTCTCTCTCGGCCACACTTCTCCAGCTGTCACAATTCCATTTTAGAAATGCAAAGTGGAAGATGGCCTTCTCTGAAGGGAATTCTTCAACTGGCAGAGTTCCTGGAGATTTCTTTCAGAGAATTATTAATTTATTAACACTTTTTAAAGTGAGGTAGATTCCCAAGATTCCCTCTGTCAGATAAATCATTGGGGTGTTATAAATAAAGCACTGCACCTTAAATCCCTCAGTACCTAACCCAGAAAGCTAAGAGCCACCAGTTTTCCAGAGAGATTTTAGAAAAATTAATTGATGTTGACAATTCAATTTTTCCCCTAACATTAAGAAGTGCACAACAATGCAGTTACAGAAAAGGTTCTGACACTAGACAGAGTGAATGAAAAACCTACAAGTGCGCTAGGATCATCACATTTGTAACTTATTTTGGACAAAATAAGTTGAAGTTTAAAAAGAGAGACAGAGAGAGAAAGAAAATAGAAAGGAAAAATGAGTAACTCTTCAAGTTCCTTTCCCTCAAGTTAATATTTTCCCTCAGAAACCCCTATGGGTTTACTTTTACACATCTGAAATGATCAGAGTGACACTAACTGAACTTGTGACTCCTGGGTAGGTTTTAGGGTAACTGCATTTTAATTTTATTACACTAAATGACAGTATTTTTCTCCTAATATACAGATAAAGTTTTGGGAAGGAATAAGATCATTAAAATGTCTGAGGAAGGTATACTAAATGAGATAGTGTTGATGTTCAGATTGAAAGAATCTTCTGGGCATGCCTGTGAGGGCTTATATCGATCAGGCTAAGTATGGTGGAAAGACCTATTCCAAAATTGTTTAGCACCATTCCCTCAGACTGGGTCCTGGACTACACAGGAAGGATCAAGTCAGAGAAGAAATGGACATTCCTCCCTCTCTGCTTCCTGACTGTGGATAAGATGTGACCAACTACTTCAGGTTCCTGCCACCTTGACTTCTCTGCGATACTGGAATGTGCCTTTGAACTCTGAGCAAGAATAAACTCTTTCTCACTGACATTGCTTTTGTCAGAGAACTTCAACACAGTAACAAAGTAACTGCTGACTTTCACAAAGATTTGATTACCTAAACAATAAAGTGACCTTATACAAGCGACGATCTACAACTTATGTCCCCCAGAGCTGGATTTTTACAGCTACGTGAGATATGTTATGGATGGGATGATCTCATGATCCTCACGTAAGACTTCTGGGTCATTCATCAGTGGGCAAGTAATTAAAACTCTGAAGTGGAAGAGAAGAGGAAGATTTTATCAACATCTGCAATTGTTCTGAATTTTACACAATGGTATTCTACCACAGCCTCCTGGATAAATACAGCAGAAACTATTTAAAACGGTGTCATTAAGCAATGCTCTAGTCAAATAGAGCTAAGCATAATTGTTATGGAGGCATACACTACAGAAACATCTGTGCACAATCAAGACATTCTAAATGCCTCCGAGTACATTATGAACTCAGCAAAAGTTTTAAAAAATGAATGTAAATTATAGGTAAGGGGAAAGCAGCCATAGCAGTAGATATAACTTGTGATTTATTTACTGTACTTTAACCACTTTTCTTGGGAACTGGTTACATGTCACACAAGGAGTCTCACCACAAGCCAGGTTCTCCAGTCAGGACTATGCTGATCCTCTGTGTTAGTAGATGCTCTAGTTCTGAGAGACTTACAATATTTACTTTCACACCTCAGTAGACCCTTTGAGAGACTATGGTTTTTAATTAAGAACAGTTATTGGAGTATCATTTAGAATATTTTACTAATTGTATTAAAAATCATTAGACTTTACTTACTTGTAGCTCTTAATAAAGACAAGCTATTTGTGTTGCCTGTGAGTATGTCCATGCCTGAATAACATATATTCCAGATTAAAGATACATAAGGAAGGATTACTACTAGGAAAGCTATTTTGAACTTCCAATATTCAAGCTATTCTTGAACTTCCAGTAAGAAAACTTAAACACAGGCGCATTTATTTTCTTGGTGAGAACATTAGTATTCCCTGTTGACAACATGTTTAAGTTTTCTTACTTGAAAGTCAAAATAAATGAGTATGATTGTGCACAGGGCACCGTAGAATGATGAATTCCAAGAAAGTACATGGTAGTCATGTATGCATAGAATATCCTCCTTTAAGATTCATATTTGTAGAGAGGATAACCCTTAAAACCCAAAAAATTTCTCTTATAAAAATGTTATTTAATAGTCTTTATAGAAGATTTCAAAACTAAGGCAATTAAATATATACATATATCATTTATATACATCTAGACATACATATTAATATATATTTTTTTCCTTAATTCCCACAGAGGAACTCTCATACACACAAATCTATTGCTAGTCTTAATTACATGGTGTGTGATATGATGCATTATAGTTTTGAAACTTAATGAGGTAATTCATATGAATGGAATCAGCAATGATTATATATTCTGTCCTATGGAAATCATTATTATTTTTGAAATTGTTTTAGGTTATTTGTTCATATGTGTGTTATATGCAATATTTCAGCTTTTCTTTCTGGCCACTCCTGAAACACCTTGGGAATTCTGACTAACACATCTCTTTATTAGGACCAATCCTTCTGGGCAAGACTTGTATACTGAGCCTTCCTAAGCACAAAGCAGTTATAACCCAAGTTTATTCTTGTTTCCTTTATAAACTCCATAAGATTGTATAATTTTTCCTAGAGTGTTTTCTTCATAATTCTGTTTAGATTTTACCTGATTCTTATCCTTTTACTCTTTTTTTTTTTGCAATATGATTGCATTTTACATATTCTAGTTATGAGTGCTTCATAAAAACCTCTGGTTCTATATTTTAAGGTTTGCTGTGGGTATTTAAATGCACTCATGAATTAGTTCCAACAACCTACAGGTTATTCCTCTAGGTTTCTTGGGTATATGATTATCAAGTCTCCATATAACAGCATGCCTCATGTGTCTCCATTCTTTCACCTCTGCTGTTCAGGATCAGTTAGTATCTTAATCTTGAGTGTTACAGATTATGTAACACCTAAAATCCTAGGATCTAAGAGAAGTATTTATATATGTCTGCATTAACACATTAAACAACTCTGCCTGTGTTTTTCTGGTCAGATAATTATTTTAAACCATAATTATGAATTAAAAATTCTCAAATGTATTTTGATAAGATTTGGGACATCAATAAAACTTTTCCCTCTGACGACTATTAAACTACTAAGTTCAATTCATTAGTTTTCTAAAATTGAGCCATCTTTGCCTTTCTGAAATCAGACTCAGTTCCCTATCATTAGTTTGAACACTTAGACCTTTTCCCTGAGTTTTGTTCTGATGATGAAAACTGAGATTGATCTCTGATTTCACATACTATTTATTCTCCATTCATTGGAGTTTTGCTTTTAAAAATGTAATAAAATTGAAATTCCCTAAAGCAATATTTCTTACTCAGTTTGATTCATATTATTTCATTGGCTTGTCATTCCTTTAACCCCCATCCCCACAAGTGTTGTCTCTCCAGTTACTTAGTACTGCACATCTGATTATAGGTAATCATCAGAAGAACCTATCTAGCCTGTTCTTGTCCAGATGTGTCTGGGTGAGTGGTGATGTCCTTGAGATGCAAGATAATCATGAGGGTTTATTCTGGTTTCATTCTGGTCGGATCTGTTGTTGTATGAACGGAGCCCCTTGATGATGCTCTCTACCTCTGTGAAGTGAGGGTGCCTCCTCAGCTGCATGCTGCTGTGGAAGATGAGTAAAGTCCACAGAGTTTCTATAAATAATGATGGTGATAACTTTTTTTTAAAATGATTTATTTATTTTTATTTTATGCGCATTGATGTTTTACCTGCATGTATGTCATTGTGAGGGTGTTAGATCTCCTGACATAGAGTCACAGACAGCTGTGAGCTGCCAAGTGTGGGAAGAGAATTGAACCTAGATCCTCTGGAAGATCAGCGTATGCTTTTTTAAATTTTTTCTTAATGAATGGAACATGAATATTTGTTTCTCTCTTAGTTTTGGTCTCTGTATGACACATAGAGCTTACATGGGAGATACACAATGTTATCAGCTGTGAAGCCTCTCCTTTTAATCATCTGTGCTTGTAATAAAGAAGCTGGAGGCACCATGGAAGCCTTTAAACCAGTCTCTACTGGATTTGGTTGTTTCAGGCAAGGCCTGGCAAATAAACCTATGAACAATTCAAAATGAACTATGATACAACTTAGGTGACTTAGAGGTCAATTTTGATTATTATAATACTAAACTCTCTGTGGAAGGCTTTTATACTTCTATGCCCCCCAGTACTAGAATCTAGAGCCTCTTGAACGCTAGATAAGTACTCTAACAACAAATTCTATCCATGGCTGTTTTTACTTGTTTTGAGACAAGTCTCTATAATTTGACTAAGCTGAGTTTGAACTTACTCTTAGAACTCAATCAGGGCTTGGACTTCTAATTATCTTACATCAACTTCCCAAGTTAATGGGATTACAGGCCTGAGCTACCAGATTACTTCTTTTGAATACTTATTGTATAAAGAGCTATACTGTACTAAGCATCCTGTACTCAACCGTACATATATTGAGAATTTCATCCTGCACGAGAATGCACTGGTAATGAGTTTACCCAATAAAAGCCCCCACTCTGCTTTCTTGAAGACATCTTCCCTTGGGAATTATCCCCAGTGTTCTACATATACTTTTTTGTTCTTTTGACTTCTGGTATGTTTGTACTTATTAAGAGATAGGTGAACCTATTTCATTCAGTTACCACAACATTCATATAAGAAAGCCTACTGGTATTCTTATGAGAAAACACTGGATCCATGAATCTGATATAAACAACAGGACTATCTTACAATAGAGAAAGTGAAAGAGATATGATAGAATTAGCAACCAAGGCAAGGCAAGTGTGCAGAGTTGACCTTCAACCCCAAAGAAGAGGTTCTATCTTACTCCACAGTGTCTATAGACACAGCATTATTTGAAAATAGAATTTTTGCAGATACAATGGGCTAAAATGAGATCACGCTGGAGCAGGATGGGCCCCATGCAACATGGTTAAAGTTTTCAAAAGGATGCAGCACATAGACAAATGCAGGAAGACAGAGGCAGAATCTGGGCTGATACAGCTACAAGGGGGATGCCAGAGGCTAGGGAAGGCTCTAGAGGGATCATGGCTCGACCAATACCCTGCTTTCAGAACTCCAGTCTTCAGACACTTGACAGACAAAATGACACTTCTGTCATTTTGAAATGCCCAGTGGTGTTGCTTTGTTCGGAGAGCTGCAGGGAGGGTGGTGCTGTGGCTCAGAGCCAGGAGAGGCTATAGAGACTCATGATGTCAATGATGTAAACAGAGAGCCAGATGGTATGCCACCAGCAACAAGAAAATGTTGATACTAAGTCAACTGCTATCCCAACTGGGATGAAAAGAGGAACATATTCTGAGCTGCATGGAAGGCAGAGCCAATGTAAATTAATAGATGGAAGGAAGCAGAAAGTACAGCTACTTGAGGCACGATGCCTAAGTGTAGTGAAGTTACTAACATTGTATTGGGGGGTTTTCAGTTCGAGTATTACTTATTACTAAATTGACTTGTCGATGTACTTGGAAAATAGTGCCATGGAACCTAACTCCATGGGCCATAAAGACACAAGCATGATCTCATGAACCCATAAAAGTTGCTCTTGAAAACACATCTTGCCAAGGGAACTCATTCTCACCTTGTCCTTTCTTTTTGCCATTTCAATCCATCTCTGATGAATGTTGAAAGCCCTAATTACTTGTTGAAAGCCCTTCTCTTACCCTTTGGAGTTTTATTTGTCCATCCCCATTTTCTCATTGATGAGTAAGGGGAAAGTCAACCAAAGTCTACTGATCAGATTCCCTACGCAAGAAAAGAGAAGTCATGTTGCATTCCCTCTGGTCAAAAGGATCAGTGATGTAGATGTCATGCCAAGAAAGGGGTGGCTGCATTTAACACTCCACAAATAGAATTAATTGACTTGCTGTCTAAGTCATATGATGGAGCTATTCTAAATCTGGGAATGAAACCAGACTTTCTCCCCATCAATTCTCCTTTCCCTTCTCTAGACCATGCAGTCTCAAAGTTTTTATTCTCAGATGATAATCAGTTTAAATGAGGGAACTCCTGCCAAACTCAATGCTCTAATTACACAGTCAGGAAGGACTGATAATAATTATGGCAATGTTCTACACTTACAAACTGTTAGGCAATGCTGATTTAGACACCAGGATCCCATTTTCTCTAAATTATATTCACACACATATTTTAAAAGTCTGAATGTGCCTATTAAAATTCATCATTAATAATCACTGTAGCCAAAATTTTAACTATGAAAATTAGTTCTCAGTGTTATATTGAGTTTTCTATTTTCAAGAAATTCAGAAGTACCAATGAAATGAGAGAACATGGGTACAATGATCCCAGGGTCCCTTAACATAAGAGACAGAAAAAGCCTTGAACACCCCTTTCCCCATATCTTTTTGTGTAGGTGTGAAAACATGTAGACAATCAAATACAATTACACCAGGGGTCTAAAAGAAGGCCTATCAAGGCGAGTGAATTGTGTGTTCAAGATATTATTCATGCTTGACATGGCTTTTTAAAAATTCTCACTTCTTGTTGCCTAGAATTTTGCTTATTCTTTCTTTTAACTATCAAATTCCATGGTTACTTCCACCAATAAAACAGCAATGTCCTGTTGAAAGAAAAATATTCTAGCAGCTTACAATGCTTCTATTCTCCTCGCATTTCCTCACCCCCTAAGGGAAGCTTGTCTGCCAGATCCCATTCACGACCAACAAGCCCTTGCCAAAAAAGCTTGAAATGGTGAACCAACTCGTGGATGAATATGTAGCTTATATTTATGAAGGAGTAAAAAGCTCACATTTTCTGAACAAGTATTGCACATCATGATTTTTTTTTAATAATGCAATGCTAGTTATAAATGCTTTAGGTCATCAAAATCAGTTCTGCGATTTTCCCCACAGAGAGATATGGAGTTACTAATATAATTTTTTAAATAGATACATATTTTATGGTTTATCATTTGATGGGCTTGTGATACTCTGATTCACAGCACAGACAGAACACACTTCACAGGAGCCATTCAAGGTCAGTCTTCGCAAAGCCCAGCCCCTGACAAACAACCAATTTGATCTTCCCAGTTTTCTCTTTCCAGTAAGTAGTTCATCTATTCTTCTAGCAGCTCATTCTAAAAAGTCTCACTAAACTTTGACTCCTTTCTTAGTTTCCCATACTCTGTTGGTCATGTTAAACTGGCTTCATCCTTAAATTCCAGTGTTAACACTCTGACCCCCAATTAATCAGGATGTGGTCATATTTAAAAATTGAGCTTTTAGAGATGTAATTATCTCAGAAATATTTACACTGGAGTAGTGCAAACCCCTAATCCTATATAATGTTGGGCACAAATAAGCACTCATGCAAAAGGTCATTTGAGTTTGAAACTGGTCACCTGATCTTTGGAATTCTGTTTCCACCAGGCTAGAAACCTAAGATCCAGGCCTGAATCAGATGCCCAATCAAGACCTTGCTGACACTTTGACCTAAACTTCTGGCCTCTAGAACAGTAAGGAACTCATTTTTAAGCCACTCAGGACACCACAGTAAACTTAAACTCTATTCAGTGGATCAGCCAATTCTATAGATTTCATGTACCCACAGATACAAATTCTTGTAACTGCTTAAGAAGCCTAATAGAAGGCTTATTCTTAGACTTATCATGGGGAAATTTTCTGAGAAACAGAACTAGTCTCAACTAAACCCCAATGTACATGGCATATAATTATTTCAGATTTACTAGTAAGAGGTACCATGAATATTTTTATGTTCCCTGTACCTTGCTGAACCATAGCAAACATACTCATCTAACCACTCTATGTCAGTGCCCCTGCCAATCATACAGCAGACAATAATTACTCTGAATCACTCCAAGCACTAAAACTAGTATTCATTATTCACAAGCCAGCTTCTCATGTTATTGTAGTTTCCAGAGATGGGTCAATGTGGCAAGTAAAGTTCTCAAATTTTATGGATATTCATAGTTTATTGAAAATTTAGAAACTGAGCTAATCTAAGAAAAAACAAGTCATATTATTAACCTGAGAAATGAGTGTTACTGATGCTGTGTAATTAGGTGGTGAACTATGGGCACAGATGTTATACCGTGTAAGACATCAGAGCAGCCTTAGATCAATGAATGCTGGCCAGAGCACAAGAGTCTTGCTGTGTGTGCCTTTATGTTTCTCTCTTTGGATTGTCTTGTTGTCTGTGGATTAATCTCTGTTTGGGATATTAAGCACTCAGAATTCATTTAAAATTTGAAAGCATAGTTAAAGCATACTTCTTTGTCCACAAGGAACACTTTTAATAGAACTGAAAGATGAGAAATTTCAATCAGTAGGAAACAAGAACTATCAACAGCAGCCATTGACCAAATTAGACTATACTATCTATCCTCCAGCAAATAAGTGATTGATAAGTTATGAAATAAATTTTTAAGACCCAATGGAATAGATTATCCCAATTTGTTTGGCTCTAATTATTTATGGGTAAGGGTTTCAAATACTTGGATGACTTCATGTATTCATAATGGTTCAAACACTTGTAGTAATGATTAGTATGCTCAATTCAATAACTAATGTTATTATTCCCATAGAAAATTAATGCAACATGATCCACTTTCAAACATGAATGTGCTTATACTTATTAGTCTCATATTTCCTTCTACATGACAATTTCTCCTTATCATAACCTTATGAAATCTGGAAGAAACTCAATACTCTACAGGGATTATAAATACTTATCAACTCACTCAATTTTGAAACAAAATTTGCATGACTGTGTGAGATACCATGTGAATTCAGTTGTAAACCTTAATGCCCACCAATGCAGGGAGGTAGGCACAATGAACTCCACGTATATCTGGATCTATCTGTATACGATCCTGTTACCCACAGAGGGCGCACTCCAAGACTCATCAGTGGACGGTGAAACTGTGGTTATGGAAATCTTACCTATGCTATTTTCATTTATGCATGCATACCTATGAAAAAGTTTGATTTATAACTTAAACACAACAAAAGATTAATAACAAAAATGAAATGGGGCAATTATAACAATATAATAAAAGTTACTTGAAACTTCCATATTTATTTCTGGAATTTCCCACTGAGTATTTTTAATATTTTAAGTTATTTTATTATGTTTCATGTGTATGAATATTTTACCTGAATGTATTTATGTGCACTATACATGCAGAAGTCAAAAGAGGACACTGGATCCCCTGGAACTGAAGTTACAGATGATTGTAAGCTGCCATATGGGTGTTGGGAATTGAACCTAACCCCTCTGCAAAAGTAAAAGTACTCTTAACCACTGAGCCAACTCTCTGGCACCCACTGAGTATTTTTAGAAAATGGTTACCCATGGACAACTGAAACTGTAAGGAGCAAAATAGCATATAAGGGAGATTACTGTATTTGGAAGACCAGGAATGACTTCTAAAGAACTTGACCCTTCAGCTGTGTGCTGAGATAAGGAGTGGATAAACCAACAGATGAGGACACGAGACTCAGAGAAGGAATGAAAAGCTGGGCGCAACACTCAATGTGCTTTGAAGTTAACTTCATCTTCTGGGTAATGAAAAACCACCAAACGAGCTAGTGCTAGCCGGGCTGTGTCTCCAGATGCAATGGGTGAGAGCAGGAAGAGAGGAAGAAGACAGAGGACATAAGCTGGGAGGTAGCTACAGCCACCTCTTCACAGAGCTGCAGAAACAGAAAGAGGGCAAAAGAAAGTGGAAAGAGCAAAAAACCAAAGCAGACTAGCGCTACGGTCTGGCAGCAGAGTGTCTGACAGCAACTGACAGCTGAGGAGGGAGACAAAAATGTCATAGGGACAAGAATACAGTGCCTTGAAAATCCAAATATTTGGTTTTTTTTTTTAGAAGGAAATATTCCACACGGGAGAATACTGATGGTGGGGAAAATTAGCATAGACAAGGTGATTTAATACCAAAATCAATGTACAATATTCCTAAGGTTGGAAGTCCAACACAGGCTTAGAAGCCTTCATTGACCTGTTCATTATTAATGGAGACTCTAGACAAGACCCTGTTCCCTCATCCTTCCTATAGGTCTCCTATGTAAGGAGACCTTAAATAGGTCTCCTCCAGTCCTTAGCTCCTGGACTCCTACCTTCATCCTCAGATCAAACTCTTCAGTGGTCTTCTATTATCACCTCTACGTATGGGAAGGATCTAATCTTTTGAGGACTTCTGTTTTTATTAGGCCCACCAGGAAAAGCCAAATTCATATACTCTCTCTGCCAGCTGCCTTGCAATCTTAATTCAATCAGTAGCCCTAAGACCCACTGCCTTGTTACATCTCATACTCATAGAATCTAAGAATTAGGAAATGGATCTATTGAATGGACATTTTTCAGCTAACTACACATTTGAAATATTTCTACCTGCTCACCCTAGTCCACATCCACTCTACCTACTTCCCTGGAAAGAGTTTGATGCATGAAAAAATTCTGCTTTATATAGAACATCATTGTGAGCTATGCAGAGCCCAAGTGTCTGAACAGTTAGTTGCCCCTTCACAAAAAGCCAACAAATTCCTTATCATAAATAATCTCCAACAGTAGCATCTACAACATTGCCAAACCTTTGCCTCATCCACTGAAACGCTCAGCTTTGCTCCATAACCACACATTATTGTTACATTTTTTGACAGTTTCCTACATGTATATAATACATTTCAGTCATGTTCTTGCCCATGGTCCTCTGTCATTGCTCCCTACTCTCCTCCTGAAACTCTTCTTCTCAACAAGTGTCCCTTCTACTTCTCTGCCTTGTGTTTATGAGTGTGTGACCAACTGAGTTTAGCTAGGTTCTCATGCACGATGTGGAAGCTATTTGCAGGAGCACAGAAAAATTACCAGTGCCTACAGCAATAAAGAAAGCCACACAGTATTTTTTAAATATGGGTACTTGTCAGTTTTCATGGCAATGATGCCAAAAAAATTATTCTAAATAAATGAGAGATCTTCAAAATCATAGGATAGATCCCTTTGTTGAAACTCCTAATCCTTTAAAAGGTAAATGCCATAAAAACCCATTCCTAACATTTCTTGGGTAACCAAGAACCAGATACTAGCTATCCCAGAGACCTAGGGTAAAACCAAATACTACTGGTCTACAAAAAAAGTGATTTAAAAAAAGCAGTGATAAAATAACTCCCAATAGCATTCTGCTATACTCATAATTTGAACATCATCAGAGAAGCAGATGGGAACAAATACAGATACTCACAGCCAGACATTACACAAAAGGAACACACACAAAGACCATAGAACACTGAGCTCTAAATGGGCTATCTCCATCAAACCACCCCCACCCCCACCCCAAAAGAGCTCAGGAAAACCCAGGGAAGAGAGGAGGCAGAAAGAGTATAAGAGACAGAGGGGATGGAGGACACCAGGAGAACAAAGCCCACGAAACCAACCTATCAAAGGTCATACGAACTCACAGACTGAAGCTGCAGGCACGGGGCCTGCGCAGGTCTGCACCAGGTCCTGTGTATATATTATGGCTTCCAGTTTAGTGTTTTTATGGGATCGCTGAGTGAGTCTCTGATTATTGTAACTTCTCTTGAGCACTTTTCCTTTTGTGGGTTGGCCTTGTCCAACTTCGATGTGTGTGTGTGTGTGTGTGTGTGTTTATCTCATATCTTGTTTTGTTTTGTTGTTATCTCTAAAAGCCTTTACTTTTCTAATGGGAGTCAGAAAGGGAATGAGTATGGAGGGGACAGGAGGTGGGAAGGAACTTGGAGGAGTAAAGGTAGAGGTCATTGTAATCTGGATATGCTGTATGAGGGAAAAAAATCTATTTTCACTAAAAGGGAAAAATCCATATTAAAAAATAAGCATCCGTCAACACAAACCATTTCCTTGTTTTCAGATCAATCAGCAAGAATTCATAATACTGATGAAGTCTAGTAGCAAGAGAAACCATCAAAAGCTCTGCAGAAAAGACTGGAGTTAATGCTGATTCTGTTGGTGAAAAGGCCAAACTATTGAAGAACAGGAGAGTTAATATTATGTGTGTGTTTGATGCAGCCCAGAAGTGAGAGCTTTATCAAACATTCCTAAACACTGGGTTCATAAGCATTTTGCATTCATTACTAATTGCAATAAGAAGGTAAACAAACTAGGGGAAGAGTCATTAAAGATATTAAAAATAGCAAATTTAACTGAAAAAAATTAAAAATTTTCCCCCAAAATAAAACCCTTTTGACAGAAGGAGAATGTCTCCTAAAAGCTACCTCCACAGTCCTCTAATGTGTAGGATTTTAAGGAATGATTCTGAAGTAAGTATAAAATTTAAACACGAGTTTGTTTGGTTTTTTTTTTTCCCTAATGAAATCCAGCAGACACCCATTGGTCCCTTGCTCCTGGGCAATGATGAAATTTTGTAATATTTTATGCATGACTCTGAAACTTTTTTCTAAAAATATGATCTTTGAGACACTGAGCAAAAGGAGAGAAAATATCTAAATAACTATGTTTCTTCAAAGACATTAATTTACTATTTTATGCATTTCATAAACTGTTTTACTTTTGTAGAAATTATTTCAGTATATATTACTCATGGTAACTACTGAGTAGGTATGTATGTTTGTCAGATGGCAAAAAAATTATGAGAGATATTTCTAGCAAAATTAAGGAGGGAATATATTTTAAGAGCTTGTGCTTCTTGAAACCACGATATTAATTTACTATTATGTGCATTTAAAAAACTATTTTATTTTAGTGGAAATTATTTTGATGTGTATCACTCTTGCGATAAGTACTGAGTAGGCATGTTTGTGTGTGAAAAGAGGAAAATTTACGATAGATATATCTAAGCAATTGGGAGACACATTTACTTTTTAGCTTATGTTTTCCAAAGGTGTTAATACAAACTTCTAAATGAGTATTTTTAAAGGGCTAAAAGCTAGCTTTCTCATAAAACATTCATAAGAGCATTCAAAGCCAAGTGTGAGCTTCCCTTCATGCATTTTATCTTCATCATTGTTCCCCAAGGAACTTAGCTCTGTACACACTCCAAGGATTACCATTGCTCATCTCAAGGTGATTACTTCAGTGGGAGACATGCGATGGCTCCCCAAGAAACCAGGCTCACTTTCAACATAATCAGCATGCTTAAAATTTAAAAACACGTAAACTCGATTTTGTAGCACAGAAGTACTTATGAGTTTAGTCATTATTATTCATAGGGATGATTTGCTAACAATATTGATAAGTAGTTACTGTATCAACTAGACATACGCTGGGGCACACAGGTTCCAAGGAACCAGGGAAGATGAGGCAAGAAGTAGAATGGGGTAGGAGAGGGACCCACTTCATTCTATCATCCAAGAAATGATGTGTGAGTGCAGCATCCAACCTTGCCTTCAAAGAATATGATACAAACACAAGACATTTAAGCACAAGGACAAACGTTATGCCCCAAACACCGCTGAATAAACAAAAAGAACATAAATTATTTTATAGATCACATGTATAATTAATTGTTGCTGAGTTCACTACCAATTACTTCATATTTGAATGGCTACTGTGAGTGAGCAGTATTTTATTTCATAGAAAATGAATGTCTCAAGTAAGTCATATCACACTTAAGAGACCAGGGGGAAGAATTCTACACTGTAGTTTGTCTTCGGCCATTTGCAAGTCCCTTTGGATGTAAACAGAATTTCACCTGGTGACTGAATTATTGATGAGCATTAATATCTTGTGACACTGCTGAGATAAACTTTGGGCTTTTAAAGTATTTCAATGGACCCCCTAGTTCTTACTTAATGAATGGCATCATTATAAAATTGCCTGGCTCACTAATATTCGCCATTTGCATATTTACACAGCAACAGCTCCACCTTCCATCCAAGGATGAGTGCTTCTGAAGTGTTAGAGACTCACTAAGGTGAAGTGTTTCCTTTCATCAGATTATCAATTTATCATAGCACAACATGAGAATGCATATAAAATAAAATTGACATGCTATTACCCATCTATTTAATGATATACAAAATTTTATTTTATATGTTTATTATGTATTTTATCATCCCTATCATTATACAAGAAAACTAAAAGTAGTTGATTTGCCTATTATACCATTTCTAATTGATATCATATAATACCTCAGATTCTCATTTAAAAATTGAACAATACTTTGCTTTGCATTGCTTTGTGGTTCTATTTTTGAGTTCTCTAAAATGATTTAACTGAAAACTTAATATCTCTTTCTGCTGCAGATGTATGTATACAGCTATTTCAATCCTGACATGTTCTTTCCCGTTGAGGAACAGCACACCTGTCAGATTTGAGCCCTTCCCTGAGGATGCCAATCAGTTGTCATCTATTTGGCTTCTCCCCACCTAGTTGGTTCATGGCTTAACTTCAACTCCACTGCTTTCATTTTCCTTTCTGTGTCTAATTCCTACAGAAATTCTGTGTCATTTCAATCACATGTCATCTGTATTTACTGTCTTCCTCTTTTCTATACGTTATAGTGAAGGTTCTGGTCCTTCCCAGTCACTCTGTTTGTTACTTCTGTGTCACCGTGTCATAAATTATTCAATCTCCAAACTTTTATTGCATCATGCTCTCTCAGAAATACGCACTTATTTTCCAAACATTTAGTTATCTCCTATAGCTTTTGTTAAGACTTCTACATCATTTTGATTTTTTGCTTTATTTTTGATGCATTTATTTTCTCTGGGACAACACAAATATATTTTGAAAGATTTAATGGAAAATTGTATACTTTTTTTATAATGCTGTGAATATTCACCCTTCTTTGTCTGGACATCCTTTTGGCTAAGAAGTGGGCACATGATGTTTCTTAGGGGCTAGCAATATCTGTAAAGATAATAAACAGTGTCCTGATAGTATGGATAGTAATAGAGACTATTTCTGTGTCAGTCAAAGTATCATCTACAAGGAGACATGAGTTTCAAAACATTCCTTGGTTTATTCTCTTATACAATACAAAAACAGCAGTGCTAGATTATGACTGTGACAAAAAGATACAGATCCTTACATGTCACCTCTTGTGAAATTATTCCAATTTGACACTGACTAGCAGGGTAGAGCATATCATTTCAGAACTGGGGATTGCCAAGAGCGGCTATGTATGACTTTACATTCAATTGAACGAATGCTGCTTAGTCCCACATGTAGTTTTTATTTTTCAAACTGTGAATGTTAATATCAACTAAACAGGTCAATAAGATAAAATAAGACAACATCATGGTTAAGTGCTGCCAAATCATAGACACCGAATACATATTTCTTGGCTGGAATATAAATCTTCATGTAAGAACTAACATTATTAGCTTTCCTGTCCTTAGGTAATTTTGAGATGAGTTAAAGCAAGGATGCTTTGGTATATTGAGGATGAAAGATACCAGAGTGCCTACTACTAGGAACTACATAGGTGATTCAAAGTACTTCACAGGATAAAGGCTGAGAGATTTCTCTTTCAAACCTCCTATAAATTTAATCTACTTAGTATCATAATATGGAATCATGTGATACATACAAAGGATATCTGAAAGCCTCTGAGCCAGTTAGCAGTAGTAATAAAGAGAAACAGACCAATGTAAAACCTCTAACATATTCCTCCATAATAAGGCATTTGTGGGGTCTCATTCTGTGACTGGGTAACAAGTGACAGTGGGAGCAAGTTACACTTCATCCCATGGATGAAGCTTTTATAATGATGATTTCACTGGGTTCGTCAATATGTGAAACAGTAATTGATAAAAATGGAAGAAAATGAGATAATTAGGCAAAGATAGCTCCTTTTAAAGCAAAATATTAGCACCTCCTCATAATATTTTCAAATATTTGGAATCTACAACATTCGCATTTCAAACTGAGTATTATATCTGAAGCCCAAAGACAAAGCTGTAGACAATGAACTAGTCATACTCATAACGCAGGTAAACATCATATGTCCCCCTTCTCCAACCTTCAAAAAACACCGCAGCTAATAATGCACAGTGTGGAAATTTCTAAGGAGAAGGTACAGACAGTGTTTCTTGACTGCTTCCTGAGGATGCTCTTTACATCCACCTGTGATAAAGAAAGAACAGATTTAAGAATCTCATCTCCTACAGGAATAATACAAGGCTTAGGCACGTTTGGGGCTGATCTTCCATAATTATCTTTTACAATTGTATCTCCCCAAATGAACACATTCCTTTGTTGTTGTTGTTCCTTGTGTTAAATAGCATGCTGGCAGAATGTCTTCCTAGCAGAAAGGTACCAGTTAAGCCTGGTGCTTTGATGTAAGCATGCACAGTGGTTGTATTTTCTGAGCCAATACAGAACAAATGTACTAATGAGCAGATTCTTCATCATCTAGGGCTAGTAACAGTGATGGATACATTTACCAAGGGCACAGCATTAGACTGACAGTACAGCTGCTTTTGGATAAAACAACAACAAGAACAAGGGCTTTTTCTCAGCACTGAACACCTTAACCGAGTAGGGACAGAAAGTGTAAAGGCAAGGTTGAGTTCTACTCACCTATGATAATTCAACAATTACAGTTTCCATTTGTACAATACAACCATAACTGACACCCTCCAGGTGTGTGATGGGGACTTCATAGGCAGCAGTTTGTTTATTTGTTTGCTTGTTTTTTGGTATCTGCTTATAGGCACTTAGCTGTGCTGTATTATGTAGAAAGAACTTGGACATTCACCACATATGCATTTGTATTAAAATAGCCCAGAAAGATAAATATGATATGCATTCACTTATATATGAATATTAGCCATTAAATAAACAACCAACTTATAATCCATAGACCTAGAGAGGTTAAGTATAGAGAAAAGGACTGGGAAAGCACATAGATTGCCCTGGCAGGGGGATACAGAATAGATTGTATAGGTGGACTGGAGGCTGGGGAGTGGAGGGACAGGAAGATCAGGTTGGGGGAAACAGGATTGAGGAAGAGAATGCGGGGAGTGACAATTGTAATTTGAGAGAAGGTATGGAAACCTATTACAGTGGAAACTTCCTAAAATATATTAAGGCAATCCTAATAACATCACCCAATAATGGGGGAGATAGAGTTTCAACTGGCTATCTCTTGTCACCCAAATAAAGCTTCCAGTATTGGGACTGAATTGTAGTCAATATAGTTGTTAGGCAAGGGAGTCCCATGGAAGTCCCCAAATGACCCATGCTGTTGCCAAGACAATGGTTTGAACTCCACAGTCATCTGAGTCCCACTGATGAGAACAACATCCACACAACTCATTGAAAATGGAGAAGTCTAGCTGTGCCTACATGAATCCTTCACCCCTATGTCCCAGTGTCTGCTGCAGGAAGGTACTCTGCAGGCCATCAAAGACAAATTTAAACACCCACCTAGCCATAAAACCTTTGACCTACACTCTGTCCTGACTGCATGAAGAAGAAGAAGGAGGAGAAGGAAGAGGAGGAGGAGGAGGAGGAGGAGGAGGAGGAGGAGGAGGGGGAGGAGGAGGGAGAGGAGGAGGAGGAGGAGGAGAAAGAAAAAAAAGAAAGAAAATGGGCCTGGGAATGTGCTCTACTTTAGTACCTGTGCTGGTAGGCAAATGCTGATGAATTCCATGGGCTTGCTAAGTCTCAGGTAGAGCCTTACTCAGGTCTCAACAAGAGACTTCATCTCAAAACAAAACAAAATCACAAACCAAACAAACAAATAAAAAAACAACAAGGTGGGCAGCTTCTGAGGAACAATACCAGAGACTTACCTCTGGTCTACACACACACACACACACACACACACACACACACACACACACATGTACATTCATACACATACACACAAGCACACACATATATACATAAACACACACATGTACATTCATACACATATACACAAGCACACACATATATACATAAACACACACACAAGAACATAGAGACACACACACATACATGCATGCACACCTAAACATTGAAGTAAACCCTTAAACACTCCACATACCCCCACACAAAGAAAATGAAAAACTTGTTAATTAATGAACAGATGCATACAAGTATGTCAAAAGAACACAAGAGCTACTTTGAAAAAAAGAAAAAAAAGAAAACTGGAACCATCTCAACAGAAAACCAAGCACGCCTGTGATGCATTGCACCATACAGTGCAAAATGCACACTCCCATACCCGTACTAAAGATGGGAATAAAACTCAAAATAAGGAGAAAAGGCAACATCTCATAAAGAATTACTCTCCATCAAGGTGTAGTTTCACAATTCTCTGACTAAGTATGAACTGTACCTTGACCCACTGAGCCATTTCACTGGCTCTCTAAAACATTTTTTAAATTAAAAGTCACCATAAAAATGTATTAGACTGTCAAATAATTTTTAAAAAATTTAAAAACATGCTTTCTACCTATAGTAATTTGAAACCAATAACAGCAATAGGCGCTCATTAGCAAAATTGACATTATTATAAGTACAGAATAAATCTCTAAAGAAACCTCAAGGTGTTCAATGATACCCTCAAATTAATTTAAATTTAATAAGGTAGGACACATTCCATCAAAATTTGGTGAACAATCTTTTGCCTTACTGACTCCTATCCAATGTTTGTTTCCTGAGTCTTCTCTCATCTGCTGGTGTGTCTTGGGTGAGCCCAGCAGTCTCTGGGTCTGGGTTTCCTCCCTACAACATGTCTGTTCTGAATATATTTATCTTAGTGGTTGTTGGGAAAATGTGGGCAAAAAATACTTAGAGGCATCCCTAACACAATGAATATGAGAATTACCTGCCATTATGATTCTGAATATCATCAAGATGTATCCTAAAGAAAGAAAGGGTCACTCCTATCATTCTAGTTTTACTAAGTAAACTAGGGTCAAATGGGGAGGGCACAGTGAATAGTAATTACCTTTAAATGCCCAGGTCATGGGTGATATTCTTTATGCTGTTCTATTATTTTCAACTCCTATATAGATATGCATTAACTTATAATAAACATTTAAAACCTAAGCAGCTGTATTTATACTCTATCCTTTTAAGCTTTGTCTTATGATAATAGTATGTGCATAAATTTAAATACTAATCATCCAGAACGTCTTCAGTTAAGAATCAATTCTATCCTGCCCTTCAACCTCTGCTTCTATCAGTGCTCATGATTTTTAAAACATTTTCTGTTTCTGTGATTTCCAGTCATTACTTCCACATCTCTAGATAACACACCTAGACCAGGGATATTTATTGTATCCAGTTAGACACTCATTTGTCTTCTTACTTTGATAAGTGAAAATTCAGTTTTCCTAAACTCTCCTATCGTCCATCTGCCTCCCAAACTTTGTTATTCACAATGTCTTTGTATTTATCAGTTTTTAATTTTTTAAAATCAATTTACATGAGCCTCATTTTTACTGTCATCGCTATTGAGTATTACTTCAGGGGTAGTGCAGTCCATAGAAATAGGAGTGTGTAATATACTTAAAAGAGATGTGGCAGAATTAACTGTCAATCTGGGCCATCTGTATCTACTAATATAACCCAAGAATCATTAGCTGAAAGAGCATAACAGATTTGAGTTTCTAAAGACATCTCTGAGATACTGAATTTCCATTCTAGATTTTGTCATGCTCAGCTTCAAGAGCAGAGGCACACTGGTCTTGCCCACCCCATTACCAGGCCTCACCTGACCAAAAGGAATGCATGACATGGTTCTACTCTCCAGCAAAGATTAAAACAGACATTGCTATTACAGTTTCTAAGTCCATAAACTAACCTTCACCATTCGTTAATGTGTTTGAGTAAGAACCAGACCTCTTCTCAGCAGTGGTTCTCACCTTTGTTTTCCATGCTGGTACCAAACAAACACAGTAAACAGACTATCAGTCACAGTGGCTGTGTATATGTGAGTCACATCAGACATAAAGTATCCTGACTGTAATGATATATGGGAGCTTGGATGGAATGTCATAAGCAGTGAGGTCAAAATAAATCCCACCATTCCCTCCAAAGCGCTTTTTCCTAAATGTCTGGAAGTACAAAGTATTTCCTCCCCTTGCCCCAATGGTGAAAAACTCATTTAAACTTCACTGAAGATCTGAAGTCGTGGCACCCTGGCTAACCATGCTTCATTCACATATAGGCAAATAGCTAATGAACACCCACTACCTGCCAGATGATGTACGAGGAGTGCACATCTCCCTCCCCAACCCCTTTGGGAACACAGACAGACTGCTGCCCATGCTTACAGTCTAGAGAGAGTACAGAAATATAAACAATTACAACCTAGCGAAATCTGAACTGAGATCAGTCATTACTCAAACTAGCCCTAGCTCCATTGGGGAATTCTTTCACTTGGAATCAGCCGTCTCAGGGCTTTTCTGTAGTTCTGGGTCTTCAAACAGTTTCCTGCCAACTGTTCTGTGGTATTTTTCATAGCTGCCAGAATTTGAAGTCTGTTACAACTAGATGGTTTCTATTCTAATTCTTCCCCTTCCAGCTGGTCTGTCAACCACCTCGGATGCACCTGCCTCTGTTTTTCCCCAGCTCTCTACCAGAGACATAGACACTGAAAAAAATATAAATTATAGTCCTCAACAGACTTAGACATATGTAGCAAAATTTCTGCATTTTATTTTACCATGGTAACATCGTTCTATGCCTGATCATGAATATTTCTTTATTTAGTAAAATCATCTTTTTTTTTAAAAGAACCACTTTATCTTATTTATTGTGTGTAGTTGTTTAGCCTGCATTGATATATGTGTACCTTATGCATGCCTGGTGCAGGCTGAGACTAGAAGAAGGCTTTGGATCCCCTGGGACTGGAGTTACAGATAGACGGTTATGACCCACCATGTGGGTTCAGAGAATTGAACCTAGGTCCCCTGAAAGAACCACTTTGCTCTTAACTGTGTAACAATCTCCCAAACAGAAGATCAGCTATTAAATTTCATCATTGATAACCCCAATCTCTATGTGGTTATATGAATTCATGAAATTGCATGTTTTTCCATGTTCAATGGAGGGAATCCAAAATGGTGAAAACAGCCCTGACACACAGCAGACACTTATCCAACATAGGCTCAAAACCAGAATAAAGCACTGTAGGCATGTGGAAGTTAAGGTTAGAGGTTACAACATGCCACTCAAGCAAGAAAACCAGAGTTCAGATCTCCCCAGTCCTAGAAAATGAGGTGAGAATGGAAGTTTGTAACTCCGGCCTTAGAAAGCAGAGAAAGGAGACCCTTCCAGCAGGCTGGTTAGAGAGACTATCCATAATAGGGAGCCTGTGTTGTTGTTGTTGGTGGTGGTGGTAGTGGTGGTGGTGGTGGTGGTGGTGGTGTTTTGGTTTTATTCCTTGTTTTCAAAGTTCTCCATCAAGATCCTCTGAAGTTCACTAGAGTGTGTTATAGCGTAGCCCTTTTTATTTCTAACTTTATTAATTTGGGTTTTCTTTTCTTTTGGTTAGTTTGGCTAAGAGTATGTCGATTTGATTATCTTTTTCAAAGACCCAACTTTTTGTTTGACTGATCCTATGCATTGTTCTTTTAGGCTGCTTTTCATTTATTTGTGGATTAATTCTGTATGCAGATTATTTCTGGAAACTCACTGCTGTAGGGTTTGAATCATTAGATTATTTGTTTGGGATCAGCCTAAGTTTGTAATGTAAGCACTCAGAAATACAAACTTTCCTTTAAGAACTGCCTTGGCTATATCCTAAAGATTCTTTTTCATTTAGTTCCATCAATTTTTAAATTTCACTACTTATTTTCTCAATGACTTACCAACTGATCATTTAATACTTAGTCTCAGCCTACACTGCAAAGCAGTAGTAATAAAACCACATAGCACTGGCACAAAAACACAATTGTAGACTAATGGAATAGAGAACCCAGAAATAAACCCACACAGTCATAGTCAGGCACCTATTTGCCAAAAGATATCAAAACCAGACATTGCAAAATGAATTTAAAAATAATACTAGACTTTAGTACATGAAAATTCATATGTAAAGGAATTAACAAGATTTATATCTCTCATCCTGTACAAAGTCAAATCAAAATGGATCAAAGGCCTAAATGCAATATCTGGAACTCTCAAGTCACTAGAGGAAACTGTAGACAAAACACATTAAAATAAAGGTACAGGTAAGGACTTCATGAAAAGGATTCCACAATACAGGAAACATCCCCAAGCATTTACAAAAGGGAGTGAATAAAATCAAAAAGCTTCTCTGCAGCAAAATATACAAGAAACAAAGGGAAGTGATAGCTGTCGGTATGGGGAACATCTTTAGCAATTATACACCCAACAGGGTGTCCATATCTAGACCAAGAACTAAACACATCAAATCACACAGAATCTTCAGAACAGTACATGGGCTAATGAACTGACTCTCCAGTTCCCAATGGAAGAAATACAAATGGACAGTAATAGTTTTTTTTTAATCTGAGCCATCAAGGAAATAAAATTTTAAAAGATATTAAGTCCTTGTCATACTCCAGCCAAAAGGACTATTAAGAAAACCAACCAAAATACTTGATGAAGGAAATACAGAATCCTTGCACACTCTTAAGAACATTAATCTGTGTACTTGGTATGGAAATCATTGTGGAGGTTCATTGGAACGTTTTTAAAAAAAACATAGTAAAATCTACCTGTTGTAGAAGTTTATTTTTAGTTATGTTTAAAATAATTGTTTGTGTGCACTGCTGGAAAAAGGGATGCATAGGCCTTGGCATTTTATATTGTCTGCAGGTGTTGTAGTTATGTGGGGGAAGTTGATTGCTTATGATCTGCACCTGAGGAGTTCTGAATCAATAAAAAACACCTGAGCTGAGACTCTCGGGGTTCACTGGCAGTATGACACTGGACATGACTGTGGTTTCCTCTGCTTAGGTCTGGCAGGGATTGCACCAATGAATATGCCTCCTTGTCCTGTTTAGGGAGCTGCCACAGTAGGCAGCTCAACTACATCTACCATGTGGTCCAACTATCTCTAGGTACACTCCCAAAAGGTTTCAAGTTAGCATACTGTGGATACCTAAACATCTATGTTTACTGCTGCAATATTCACAATGGCCCAGATATGTTACAAGTCTTTAAATAGTTTTAAAACATTTGAGGAAAAATTTCAGACCTACACAGCAAGTTTCTAATCACATAAGATTCTCATGAACACAAACTTAGTAGTGAAAAATAATATATATTATATCTAATATATGTAGTCAACTCAGATATTCAAAAACAGACAAATTGATAAAGGAAATATATCCTCCCACATTCACAAGCACACACAATTGAGTATCATTTATCCACAAGAATAAAACTAAGTCATTGGCAGGAAAATTGACAGGATTCGAAATTATGTTAACTGACATAAGCCAAAAAGACAAAGATTTCCTATTTTCTCTCATGTGAGAAATATGGATATAAATATGTATATATTCATTTTATATGTAAGAAGGAAGCAGATACAGTCTTGGGGTAAAGGAGGGAGAAATTAACAAGAAGAGAGAAATTTAAAAATAGAATAAAAATGATGTAATTCTATTTCAATTAGAATGATTTTTTTTTTAAAGAAGAGAGGGCAATAGGGTAAATATGAGTAGAGTAGAAGATATGCATGTATGAAGATGTCATCATGGAACTAGTATTTCTATGCACTCATTAAAATCAATACCACCACCAACAACAACAAAAATGCCAAGGTTATTAACAACTACAAACAAGAGACCTGAGAATAATACTAATAGATATACTTGAGCCACAAATACCAGAAGTGCTGTCAGAAGAAAGCTGTTAGGATTGTCCCTGAGGCTAGAAACAAAGAAAAAAGGATTCTTAAACTAGTTTACTAAAAATCACATTAAACAGTATACTAAACTGTAAATGGTTGTGTAACGTGCAAAAGGATGCATTTCTCAGATATGGATGGGAACCATCCATCATAGTCTAGTTTTTCATGGTGGCTATCTTATTTTAATGCCTCTTGGAATAGTGAAACAGCACATTCTAAATGTATATTGACTAATACTACCATACTACTCTATAAATGACATTAAGGCACAAAGTTAATTTCTGAATGAGTCTTAGAGATTTCTCAAGCCCACGATTCTAAAGTCAAATGTGGGTAGCAACAATGCAGTGGAGTGCTGAGTAATAGTTACTTAGAATTTATAGACCCATGCTGGGATCACTGCAGGAAGGTCCTTGTGCCCATTGATCTTCAGAGAAACCAGAACTGTTAAGTACACAGGACTGTCTTTCCAATGAAAGATGAAGAACCTGTTCTTCCATCCAGAAAGCTGGGAATCAGAAGTGATTATCTGTGTTACCTGTTGGGCCAGGGCATACCAAGCTCCCACAAACAGGACCAGAGGTGGCTAATAGCCCAAAAGACCTCTATGCTATTTCATATGACCAAGACCAGGCCAGACCCATAGGCTCCTAAGCTACAAGGTAAGGTAGCCTATTTCTAAAACCCATCTTCTTAGAGGAAATGACATCTACCCTGAGTCGAGCTTCAATGTAATTATACTTCCTTGTACACCAGGTATTGTATTACACTAGGAAACTTTAAAAAAATTATACTGGGCTTAAATATATTTGAAATAAACTACCTGGTATCAGACTCCCTGAATTCTTGATCCAGGTTGCTGAATTCAATCTGAACTGGGTTTTCATTCAATCTCTTTGAGTGGTTGGCTTCTCTACCTGACATCTACAGAGACCGCCTCAGACTCAGATGCTCATTTAAAAATAAAGACACATAGCCAGGTGGTGGTGGTACATTCCTTTAATCCCAGCACTTGGGAGGCAGAGGCAGGTGGATCTCTTGTGAGTTTGAGGCCAGCTTGATCTACAGAGTGAGTTCCAGGACAGTCAGACTAACAACAGAGAAACCTTGTCTTGGAAAAAAATAAATAATAAATAATAATAAATAATATATAATAATAATAAATAAATAATAAATAAAAAAATAAACAAACAAACAAACAAATAAATAAAACAAAATAAAGACACAAGATCAAGATTTACTAAATAATCTCTGCCATGATTGGATGCTAATAAGCATAACCTTCATTTATGATAATGAAAGAATAAGTCAATTTAGAAATTTAGATGCTATGCCAGCAAAGAGATTAACTGAGTCAAGGAACAAAGCAGGACCCCAGATATCCAGTGGCACTTCCTCATTGACTCCAAATGATGTTTAATCACCATCCATTCAGAGGGGCTAAAGATCTGTCCTCTATCAGGACACAGGGGTGAGTCATAGCTTATAGTAGTTTCACAGTTTAGTTATGTGGGACCAAAAATCAACTGTAAACATAATGATATCTTCCAAATGAACAGGACAAAGAATAATGACTCAATGGGTAGAAAACAGGGAGATGGCCAATATGGTCTGCAGTCAATATAATACTGTAATAGGAGGGACAACTCGAACTACTTTTCATTTGAAGGATATATCTTAAGCTGCATTGTTAAATGTAAATATTGGCCTTAATCATTGAAGAAATGTGCCAAAGAAAGTGTCAGTGCCGAAACAATAATATCAAACCAGATAATACAGTCTAAACAGCAAGAAGATCTTCTCCCCTAACCAACTTGGCATCTTAAATATACAGGAGTTACACATAAGATAGCATGCATCCACCTCACAATTCACATTTCTTAATATATGTTGGGTTTTAGCTGTTTTGAGAGAGGGCCACTTATAGCCAAGCTGAGCCAGAACAAACCATGTAATCAAGAAGAGCCATGAATTCCTGATCCTCTTGCCTCAACCTCCAAGTGCTGGGACTCCAGGTATGTGCCATCACATCTAGCTCATCTTCCTTAATATGTTAGAAAACCCATTTCTAGCATCTACTGAGTCAGTCAATTTTCCATGGTGTTACATATGTTTCTGGAGCATTTATTAATGTTGCCATGTGAGCGATGGTATTAATTTAAGTTAAATTGCCATGATTATGACATAAGCTTAAAGAGTAATTAAGTGTAACTATGACACTGACTTTGACAAAGGAGAAAGGCCTTCATTAAAGATGGGTGTGAAGTTTGGGACGATGTTCATATTTTTATCAAGGATTTGCTATAGCAAATTAATTTTTTCAGCTTAATCCTAAAATCAATCTTATAAATTGTAAGTAAATGTCAAACCTTTGCCTGAAGCAATGTTTTGAAAATTAAATGTGCATTGAATTAAATGTTTTAATGTGGATTACTACTTTTAACAAATGTTGACTTCTAAATTAAAAATGAGCATATTTTCCATTCACTATAAAAATGTAATTTGCAATTACATCAATTGTGTCATGTCAGAAAAATCATTAACTTGAAAAACAACTTTGTCTCTAATGCTTATTATGAGTAATTTGGAAACCAACCAAATTGTTGGTGTGCCTGTGTGTGCTTTCGCATTTGTATACAGGTATTCTACTAATTAAAAGTAAAAGCAACATACCATTTAAGTTAGTTAATTAAGTATTGTCATATCACTTTAAAAGAAAGCTTAAAATCATAGAGCCAATTAGTTAGCACATCATTTTAGCACCGAGAAATTTATTTTTAATGAAAGATAAACTTTATGGCATGTAATGTGAAGATCCTTGTTATAGAATAATGTTTATTTTATACAGATCATATGAAGTTTAATGTGATGTGTGTGATGTTATATATGTTCACTGTATTTTAAGCTTTAAGAGGTCATCTTAAAAATGAAAATTTGTGTTTAGAAACCAATATTCTAAAGATGTGTATATTTTACACATACTGCCTTGGTTTCTTAGTGGTCCCCTACCCTTGGGGTCTATAAGGAATTAGAAGGAGACAGAGTCCTATGCATTCACAGCACATATCATGCGAACTCCTCACACAACTTCCGGATGAGTTCAGCTTGCCATATACACTTCTAACTCCAATACCATGCTCTTATAGCAGCACAGCCTGGTCATAAGGAACTAGGCAGGCACTACTAAATTCAGAGAGGGTAGTTCAATTCTGCTTTGGGAACTTAGAATGTCAACTCCAGGTTATTGTATGAAAGGACACTGAGACTACTGAAGGGACTAGGTTATTTTATTCCCATCCTGATTTGCCCAATGTAGTGTTCATGTCTAACACTACTTAAACATCTTATACATAACACTATGTATATATCTTACGCATCTTATACATAACACTATTTATACATTGTAGGTTGAATATTTATAGGTCTTCTTCAAGATAGTGCCTGAACATAGATAATACTCATCTGCATCTGAAGTCCCATGAATAAATGTAGACGTTTCAAAGGCTTCAAACATTTCCATTTTGTGCACTGCAAATTTATATCTACTAATTTCCTTTTTTGTATTTTTTTGTCACACAGGGTCAAACTGATGGCTTGATTTCTTATAAAGTGATAAAAAGGAATTAACCTTATAATCTATTTTCATTTTGAAACTTAAAGTGGAAAAACAGGCCATGCATTTCCTCTTTTTATACTGTAGGGAACCTGGTTAGCAAGACTCTAGCACACTGCATTCCACTGTTGCTTCTACCTTCCTGGCTGGCTGTGCAGAATTTTTCTGAACACTGACCTATAGGTTAGCTATCTTTAGCTGAAACTGGACTGAAATGTTGGATTAGAAATGCCAGGAGGAGGGAAATGATATGCATTTTCATATATAATGATCTTTAAAGAATTTTATTAAAATGTATTTCCCATAAACTTCAAGTGTTGCTACCACGAAATGAAATAATTCAGAGGAACATACCTCTCAAATGATCACTAAGCTCCTCACCAAATGGCAGGATTGTCTATGAACATTCAGAAGAGTCTAAGATTCCTACTTCTGTGCAGCTTATCTTCTAGAAGAGCAAAATAAACAAGTAGAAACAGTAAAATATGTATGTCCCATTGTAGGGTAAATTCAAAGCCAGAAGGTAAGGTAAGTATTGCTCTTTAAAAGGTGTGGATCATACTGTCCTTATTGAGAATGTCATGTTAAAAAAGATATGGTAGTATTTGAGGGTCAGGAATCTAAAATTTTGTATTCATTTTACTCATGTTTGTCTTACCTCATTTGCAATCCCTGCTATCCCATACTCTTTTTAGCTGTCAGGTTAAACAGAAGATTCTGTAAAAAATATACTCTTGTTAAGAAGTCAATTTGGAAATGAACCTTTTCATGAATGGCTAGCTGGGAGACTATCCTCAGGCTGACACAACACGGCCCATTTTATCTTCCAAGCTTCCTTCTCCACATTTTTCCCAATACCAGATTTTCTCCAGCACTGGCTCCTGTTTTATCTCACTGTCAATGGCCATGGCTTTTGCATTGAATTGACTTTACCTTAACACTGGATTCTCAAGGGTAGGCATCCAAGCAAGTCATGCATCTGAACTTGTGAACAGCTCAGCTGTAGACAAGGTTAAGATAGGAGAATAAGAGCAGTGCTGAGCCTGTTGTTTAACAATCAAGAAACAGAGAATCCCATCCTTTGGTTGATGTATTTGTACATGTGAGGGCCAGTACTGAGGTAGTCTCTTCCTTATGACAAGGGGACTGGGCCTAGGATCAAACTGCCTCTTAGCATAGGGCAGCATGAAGCCAATCACAGACAAGTCATTGAAGTCCTGATCATAGAATGCCTGAAACCCACAGTAATAGTAAAATTTCAGACTTATCAAATGACAAATTCCTGTGATAAATTAATATTACATTGTTTCCTGTTTATGGGTCAAAAAAGATAGTGAAATTTTACTACTGTATAACACACACACACACACACACACACACACATACAACAACTCCAATAATAACAATTCAGCAGTTGTATAGTCACATTTTAATGGATTTTATGGAATAATGTTCATATTCATCTAGAACAGATTGAAATATTAAGTTCTGTCTCATCCACCAGACCATACAACATTTTTACAATCTAAAGTGATCTCTGTTAATTTTTCATTTTATAACTGAAACCCTCTTCCCCCTCCATTTGCTATAAAAATGAATCTTAATTATTGCTGTCTTTAATTGGGTTTTACATAAAATGAAACATATCCACTTATCTCCCAGCAAATGGTGTATGTATTATACATATACATCATATACATATATATGTATGTGTTTATATATTTAAATATAAACATATACTTTTATACTAGCATCTACTCTCTAAAATAGTCCGCATCTGTTTTAGAACAAGGATTTTAAAAAATAATTTAACTAGAAATTGACGAGGCTTGAGAATGAAGCTACAATTTTCACTCTTTACTCCAAATCAATGAGGGTCACATTTATTCACTGATCCTGGAAAATTCTATAAGAATATGCATAATTACATGATTGTATAATCAAATATGGCTATGAGATAATTGCTAAGAGAATTTCCATTTCAGACATTTTTCCTTTGTGCTTGCTAATGAATTCTGAATTTATTTTTTTCTAGAAACTTATTTTACTTCTATGTGATGTGTGTTTTGCCTGCATGTATGTATGCATGTATGCATGTGCTCCACATACAAGCGGTGCCCACAGAAGCAAGAGAAGGGCATACGGTCCCTGAAATTGGAGTTACAGGAAGGTGGTAAGCCATCATATAGGTGCTGCGAATTGAACCTGTCCTCTTCAGGAACAGCCAGTTTCTTAACTCCTGAAACTTCTCTTTAGACCCCTGGCCTCTCCTATGTATTTCATGTACTTTTAACATACACTATTGGTATAATATGGCATTTTCACAGTGATGGAAATTCAGTGTCTAGGGCTCATTTGAGTCACTCCTAACACATTTTACCACATAACAAAGTAGATTTTCAGCAAGCATTGAATTCATCTATATTTTCAAATTGTGTATGTTTTTTGTGTAACTACAGAGAGTAATCAGGAATCCCACATAAAACAGTGAAGACATCTTTACATCACAGAACACGGAGTGTCCAGTGGACATGCATTTGACAAAGGATATGAGAGCTGATGGCAGTTCATGTCCACAACTCTCCACATAGGACTGGAGACATTTTACACTGTTATGGGCTGGTTGATGACTTAAACAGTTCTACAACAGCAAAGCTGTTATCAAATGTAGATATGATATAGAATATGGAAATGTTTAAAATTTATCTTAAAATTTGTAGCAATGACAACCGCAAGCAAGCATGTGGAGGAATGGATAGAAGTTACAGTAAATTAAGGCAAGCAGCACCTGGCAAGTGGAAAAGGCAATCCACCCAGCAAGTGATGAGCACCTGCTAGTTAGAGCTAAGCTATTCACAATCACATTCAAGCTGGAGCTTTTAATGGGCAAATGACAATAATCTTGCTAGGCAAGCCACAGCCTCACTCTAAAGCAGATCATGCAGGCACCCAACTGCAAAGCTGGTCTGGCTGCAAAGTAAAATAAAATGACAAAGGAACATGCTACACAAATAGCTCCACATATCTGGCTGTGAGGTCATAATATAGATTGTGCTTAAGACGTCTAAACAAGATAAATGAGTCCACATTTCCATTATCAAGATCAATGAGAGCTCAGGTATAATTGATCTCGGTAGATGTATATTACAGACATAAAACCTATTTGAAGAAATTGTGTTAAAGCTCTTCTCTCAACTTACAGTTTTGTGAATGCCAGGGTTATACTTGATAAAGGACTGCATCTAAAAATTATATGCAAATACAGAATCCCTATGAAATGAAGATTCATGAAGGCAGGGAAATATTATTAAGAAGGGACATGTGGGATAGCAAAATGGCTTAGCAGGAAAAGGCCTCTGTCTCCAAGCCTGACTCCCATGTGGTGCCTTCTAACTTCCATACATGGGAGGACTGAACCTACAAAGGTGCACAGATAAACAATCAGAGTAAATAAAAATGTAGTAAAAATAATATATTTGTGACATGTATCCAGATGTAGATATTGCATGAAAATAGCCAAGGATGAAATCAAAGCGAAAAGTGTATTTAAATTAATCCAAACTCATGGAGAGATGTCATTTTCTGTGGCAACAAATATCACTAACATTAAATGTTAATTAAAATGAATATCAACACAGAACTTTCACTGATATTATGTAAATCACTCTACTGTTTGAACTGGGACGATAACTGCCAGTACTAAGGCCACTTTATCCTCACATGAGCAAGAACAGATGCTTATAAGACAGATATCGTCTCACAAATTCTATTTTAACTAATCGACCACTATTAAGAATTTTATCTTAGGAAAACCTAATTATAAAACAGTTACTCTTCTTACTATGCAAACAACATCAAGTAGACTGGGCTTTTAATTTTTGTATCTGCTCTATTAAACTGTACCACACTGTAACTGGAAAGCAATGGTATTTAGCAATGGCTCTGAACAAATCAAGTATGATTTTCAAGTAAAACAGTCTCAGCCATCAATTTGTTAGTTTAGAAGGTGAGGGATAGAGCTCTCCTACTGTGTAGACATTTCATCAAATGTTCAAAGCAGGTGCTGGTTTTCAAAAGCACACATGAGACAACCCCAAAGTGCTTGCTACTGGGAGATTTGAACTTTCTTGTGTCAGAAGACTACAGTGCAAAGCTCTGCCACCAATCTTCATGCCACTAGGGTATATGAGGTACACAGCGAGCTCTATGATGGGAGGGGGTGAAGACAGCATCCTGTTAACCCCTGCCCACCAGCTAAATTGCAAAGTCCAAGGTACCCTGAGGGATGCCTGTCACAATGGAGGGGCTGCTGCTGCCTGGTGAGTACGGATAGTTTTCCTGAGATTCTCTCCTCCTTATTCCAGAAAGGGGAGGAAAAGAGAGTGGGAGGGACTATGGGGAAGATGGGGGGGTAAGAAGAGTGAGAGAAGGAACCTTCATTCTCCATATCCTCTAGTTCTAGCCTGGGTTAAGGAAGACAAAGAAGAGAGGGACTGACATTTTGATTTATATAAAAGAAACCTTAAGCCAAACAATGCATTGAAGTTGTGGGCTTATTAAATTCTGACTGATTCCATTATCTGAGGCAAAGTTTCTGTGCTCTGTGTCTGCAGATGGGGGAAGTAGTTAGTGGCTTCGCAATCCTGCTTAAAGAATAAGTGGAGAGAGGCAGGGCTCAAGCAGCCAGTGGGGCCGTCCATGTGCCCAGCTGGATGCAAGCACACAACTCAATCAGGGCTCTGAATTCATGTCAAACAGCAGTGGAAACACATTCTATGTTGCCCTGAAGGGAAACGTAACTATAAAATAAGAAAATCAATGCTTGGATATAATCCAAAATCAGAATTGGAACATATGAAGAAAATTACAACTCCAATAAGAAAAATCTTTCTGGGGACTTTCAAGTTTTGATTAAGGAAGGTATGTGTGAGAGAGAAGTGGTGTGTATCATTTCTCTTTAATCTAATATTAAGCGTAATTATGTTTTCTTTCAAAGAGCTGATGTGTCATCAACTTTGAAGATTATTGTGACTCCTTAATATATCCTTCTAGTTTATGATATAGAAATCAATTAGCAGTAGTTCAAAAGGTGTGAAGGAAATAAAAATGGACAGAAAGAAGGATATACAGTGATTATAACCTAGGCATTATTGGAAGGGTTTTAACAGAAATATAGGAATTTCATAAATTCATTAATGTTCAGACCACACAGATTTCAAATAGAGTGATTTAATTTAATCAACCTGAAATCTTAACCTCCACATCCTGTTTCAATAAACTTATAAGGAAATATTGAAACATGTAGAATAAAAGAATGCCCCAAGAGAGCAGAGAATACATACTCACATACAGAAAATCCATCTGCCATCTAAAATTAATCCTTAAATCTCAGTAACGAACACAGGGAAATTGAAATGAAAGGAAACACCAGGGGTTCAGTCATTGCACATTTTCCTTTAACAGCAGGGATCTGTGGCCATGCTGGTACCAAGGGGTGAGAAAAGGCATGATTTGTCACAAGGACCCATTCCTTCTCCCTTTCAGTACAAACAGCCTTTAGTGCCTTTCTTTCCTTTTTGATTGGTGGGTTCCTGTAGACAGGTGCTGTGAGTCCAGGAAGTCCCTATGTAAACATATATGTAAAGTGATAATCTAATAAATAATTACCTAACAGATGATATCAGGTCTTGAAAAAAACAAAAGAATAAGAATGTATGGAATTTAAAAAAAAACAACTTTAAAATCTATTTTTAAAGATTTTATTTTTTAAATAATGTTTATGCATATATCTGCATTGCTGATATGTGCACATGAATACAAGTACCAGCAGAGGCCAGAAGAGCATCTGAGACCACCTGCAGTTGGCATTACAGGTGGGCTGAGCTGGCTTGATGTGAGGGCTGGGAACCAAACTCAGATTCTTTGCAAGAATAGTATGTGTTCTTCACTGTGACATCATCTTTCCCGCCCTACTTTAAACCTCAAAATGGAAAAAAAAAAAAATCAATCAAAAAGCAAACAAACATTGCACAACTATAGAAATTCTTTTCCCTGATAGGTAAGAAAGCAGGAATTAGGTTGATAGATTCACCTCTGCTCAGCTCAGTAGGTCATCAGCAACAGCGTGTTTGACTGTCCATCTTGGTCATTTGATAGGTCCCTAAGGGCTGTCAGCGAACTAACTCCAGTGCTGTTCTGTCAGCATAAACTAGGGAGGCTGGAGGCTGTTAAATCCTGTCATTGCTGACCAGTGAGCCAGGGTTGGGTCACTTCCCTGCATGGCCGCTGAAGCACCAGCTGTCCTCATGGGCATAGTCTGGATAAACCCAAGCCAAAGAAGGCAAATCTGCCTCCTTGACAGTGTCCCTCTCACTAGAGTCGTGGCAGCGCTCATGACCCACGCTAGGAACCATCTCAGCCAACTTATTATGGCTTGCAAAGGGAACCTCAGCAGAGCACAAATGGATAAAAACAGCCTCACATTCAATATAAAAAAGTCTTAGCATGTTCCTAATTGAGTCTGACAATGGGATGCAACTTAAGTAGTTGACTGAGTCTCAGTGAGGAGAATTCAGTGCCCTCAGCCACTGGCTTTCCCCTAAACTCACAGTTCCATCCTTCCAGTTAGAAGCATAGTTACACTGACACATATCCCAGTCTGCTTTCCATACATTGCCTCTCCCTGTCCCCCTGCAAAATTCAGAGAAAAACGTGAATTCTCTGTTTCTTGACTGCTTGGACTCAAACATGAAATTTGATATAGTCTAATCTGCCAGTATTTGTTAATGGTTTGGGACATGGATCATAGGAAATAAGGAAAACCCTTTTCTGACTCTACACCCCATGACATTTATGATTCCATCATGATAAAAGGTCAAGAAAGTCAACGTGAGATCCGAAGCTGCTTTGTCTGCTAAGGTAATTATTCCCCTCTCCTGATGCACTATAACTCTTAAGATGGAGCTTAGAAGAGAACAGTAACAAAGAACAAGTCCATTCAAATAAATTAAAAGGAAATACTTTATTTCCAAAACATTATCCATATTGCATTACTTACTTCTCATCAGCATGTGCTCACAAATCATATTTAATTCTATGCTAAATTGCTTCATGTATTAAGAGACTTGTGCTCGAATAAAATTTTCTTGGCCAGTACTCCACTAAAGGACTTTCTCCATATAAGAAGAGTTACTACAAATCAGATTATTTTTTCACTTTGGTCTACAATACATGTATAACTTTGAAACTTCAGGAATTATAGGATGCAGTCTCTGAATGGTGTCCCATGTGTTCATTTGAAGCAAAGCAATGTTGGGCTCTCAGGGTCAGAATTATCTCAGCAACAGAAACAATCCTGAATAGGAAGTAAGGCTTTCAGAGGCATGCATGATTCAGGCCGTGGCAGTTTCTGGCAATGTCTACTATATGTGATAAAATAAATCTTATACCTGTAGCCTTAGTGAGAACTTTACTGTCCAAACATCTAACCAGTTACCAAAGCACCACCTTCTTGTCTTCATGCTAACTTTCCCATCTGTGAGATATGATTTAAGGACTTAGGATTAAAATCCTTTTGTCGGAACATGAGTTATACCTAGGAGTACTCAATCTAAAATAGTTAACGCATAGTACGGGTAGCGTATGTACAGACACTGCAAACACCAACAATATATTGATGAAGAGTAAAGGACAGAATGAATTGAAATATGATGAAATTCAATGAACAAATTATCACTTCTGTGGCTGTTCACTAGAAAATTCAATGCTTTTTAGTATTAAAGTTTCTACAATAAAATTCTAGAAAATTTATTAAAAACCACTCATAAATGGTAAACATAAATCTCACCCCAAGATTTAACTTCATACCTTCTACATGTTAACTGTTGGTTAGTTATTATTTTGGAACCTCACTGTTTTAGCTGCTTGACTTTATATATATATATATATATATATAATTTACCACATCCACAGTATACGTCACTTCAGAATCAATCCTAAGCTAAGTGTCAATGTTGGTGATCTAGTATCTGCATAAGGAACACTTAAATTCTCATTGTCATGTCAATTAGAAATACTGACATTTCTATGTAATGGATAAAATCTAAAGCCATTGTGATTTAAATTAGCATTCTGTCATTTTAACCATCTAATTTAGCAATGCCTATGCTGGAGCTGTGTCTTAACAATCCATTATGGAAGCAAAACTGTTTCCAAATAAGCAAAGGATACATTCCGCTTATAAGAACGAGTTGGTAGGTTTTTGTCAGTAAAGCAGGGTGACTCACTCTGTGCAGCGGTGTATGTAAGAATGATCCACAGCGCTCAGGGGTCCGGTGAAAGTGTAAGGTATGGAGGCTTTATTTTATCACCTTATATAAACTGTAAAGCTGCACATAGGTCATTATTATCTCCATCTAAAAAGGAACTAGAATTTTGGTGGAATAAAGAAGCGGTTAGACAAGTGTTTGGATAAAATCACACACTGCTGTTACACTGACCTCTTTTTATTCTCACAATAACTTGATCTTTATACACACATATATGCATACATATGCATGTGTATTATCAGCAGGAAGTCTTTTGTTCTTAGGCTAAAGTTAAACTTGGGGTGCTCTTGTCTCAGCCTCTCAGGGTCTATGATTACACCCAACTTGGTTATGTCTTACATACTTTTTGTGGGGTATATTCTTCTTTCCTCTTCTTTTCCTCTCTTGTTTTTTCCTTCTCCTTTCCCTCCCACCTATTCTCTCCTCCCCTTTTTAAAATTCCATACTAGCCTTGAATTTACTACAATGGTAGAGGTAATGCTGGCCTTCTTTGCTGCCTACCAAGTACTAGGATTACAGGATTACAGGAGTGGGCCACCACATCAGTTTATATGATATGGAGTATCAAATCTAGGGTTTCATACATGCTAGGCAAGCATTCTACCAACTGGACTACAACCCCCGCTCTAGAGGTTATATTTTGGTACAATAATCGTATCTTTGGCTAATGAAAAAAATTAATGACATATTTCAATAAATGTTAAATAGTATATGAGTTGAAATGTTTCCTGGTAATTTAATTCTAATGTAAAAAACATCAAGTATTCTAAATATATACACAAGTACTCCAAATACTTCAATAAGTATTTTACCATGTTTGATGTGGTAGAAAGTCACTACCCTGATAGCCTGGCATTTATGACCTTATGTAACAGTCCCCCAGGTGCCCCTCACCCCAACCACCAAGGACCTCTCTCTAATTAAAGGTTTGTATTCCATTTAGTCCTTCTTGGCTCAAGCACTTTGATAAGGCAAGCTGCTATCCTCAGGAGGGAAAAACAAAAACAAAAACACTAAAACACAGCAGGGGACTCAGGGAAATCTTTACCTAAGGGCAAGTAGAGATATGAACAAATATCTTAGCCCAACAGATTGTGTTGTATTCCTTAAAACTGTGGAGGAATTATATAAGTAGATCCTTAAGCACACAAGACTTCAGATGAAGTTACAGATTCTGATTCTGATGTTAAGATACTATAAAACAGAGGACCTATCCAAGCCATGCCCTGACTAACCTGTTTACAAAGATTTATTTTTAATTATGTGTAAAGTGTGTGTCTGTGTGGGTGCATGTGTACATAACTGCAGCTGCCTGAGGAGGCTGGAAGAGGGCATGTGATCCTCCTGCAACTGGAAATACAGGCACAGTGACCGCCTGACTTGGGTGCTAGGAACTGAACCTGGATCTTCTGCAAGAGTAGTATGCACACTTAACTATAAAGCCACCTCTCTAGCCCCTAAAATATCTCACTTTAAGCCATTTGAATATTCAATATTTTAACAAGAGATGTTTCATACAATACGCTGATATGTTAAGATGATTTGTATGCTCTAGCTATCGACAATTTATGTTTAATTACAATTTTCTTGAATTCATTTTATATTCATATGATTATTAATACTATTATCAACAATTCAGCATTTTAAATAAATGAGAATGATATTTGGGATTACTGGATTAAGGGAGGATCACAACTACACACAGAAAAGATTTCAAACTGACACTTAATATCCCACAAACGGCTGATGCTAAAGATCAATATAGGAAACCATTAATAACGGATGCATTTGTTTCAATAGCTATGATGTTAGATTTTGCTGTGTGTACATTATGAAGAGGGACATAGTCAATCAGGAATTTTCCTGACTCAAATTTGTCCCCAGACACTATTTGTTTTTTAGCTTAAACCTGAAAGTGTTTGATCTCCAGCTAAAGAAACACACTAAAAGCCAGGCTAAATTTTTAGTATTGAATTTCACTGATGAATTGAATAAGGAAATATGAGTTATCGTAAAATGATCATATGATCAGCTAATATATAGCATATTTTATTACCCAAGTTGCTGTTTCACATTTTCTTTATTTGATAAATATTTTATAAGGCAGAACAATGCTCTCATGTGGGGAACTGTGCAGAAAGCTTTTATTCATAATAGTATTTAAAAGTCTTCTAGGCTATGAGGTATTATATTACTAACAAACTGCTCAGTAGTACTACAAGCCCTTCAAGAACTCTATGGGAAAGTTTTGAAAGACATGTGTGGAAAAGTTCATGTAACCAGTGAGGTATACAATACAAGGTTCAGCATAAACACAGGAAAATCTTTTTAATAAAAACAGTCATTAGACAGATATTCTCATAGTTAAGTGTTTTAATCATCCTGGGAGTCCTGCTCTTTTCTGAGGGGAAAAGGGTAAGGTTGGGGTGGATATGGGGGAGAGGGGAGATGAGGGTAAGTGGGATGAGTGGAGGAAGAGGAGGATGGAGGTCAAGTTGTATTATGAGAGAGTTAAAAAATAAGGAAAGAAAAAGAAAAGACAATTGATTGAAAAATACAGTGATATATTGTGGGATTTGAAACAAAAGAGGAATGCATATGAAAAGCATTATACAGAGTATGTAGTTCATTAAAGCAAAGTATGTAGTTTTTATTGTATTGAAATACATAATAAGTTTTGAAATAAAATGTGAAATGGGCTAAGTTACAAACACATACATAACCACATAATGTTCAGCTAATAATACAAGAAAGATGTATAACTAATATGTCAATAGTAATCAAGCAATACTTTGAAAAGAACTCCGATTAATCCAAAGGAGTGAACAAAACTGTGAAAAACATAACACCAGGAGCAAAATTTCATGTGATCCTTGAATGGCTCCAAACTCAGTGATTCCTCTTCTGGCTTCTCTATTACTGTGAAGCATTCTACAGAATGTAGATTCTTTGAAACCTTTATTTCTTCTAGGGAGCTGAAGAGCTCAGCCAGCTACATACTCATAAGGGGAAAACATCAATACATGTAGCATGCGACGTGGCCAGCTTGTTTGAAGACAGATATAAGATAAAATTGCATGAGACAGTAATTACAAAACAGGCCTTGTGTAACATTAAACACAAAACAGGGGATGTCTAGAGTGGCAACATTCTGCTAAACACGAGAGCTTCCAAAGCAATAAGTACAGGGACTAACACAGAATGACCAACTCATGAAGAAGATATAAGAAGAAACTCCTGATATACATTAACCTGGCAAGCAGAGACACTGGCTTCAATCTCTAGTTTCAAAAGAAAAGAAAAAGATGTAAGAAATTTCCAGGTATATTGACGCAAAATTCAGATCTTTTTATATGAAATAATGTGTGTAGAAGTGAGAGGAGGAAAGGAAAGAAATGCAGTTTTTATTATGGAATTCAGTAATCCTTTCTGAGTAAGAAAAGTTAGATGCAGAAATTAATAAATATGCATATTGAAGAACAAAACTACAAACTAAATTATCATATAAATACATAAAAAATCACCTTGAATAGAATAATAAAATCCATGCAAATCAGGAATAAAAGGGAATGCTGCCAAAGTAGATTCTAACAGATATAAAGCACAGGCATGGTAATGGTGGGGCCTGAGTGAAGGCATTTAGTGATAGATATGTGCAAAGTCCCACTACTAATTAAAAAATGAATTAGGAATTCATACTATGAAAAATAAATGAAAAAAGCACAGTGTTTGAAAGAAAACAAGAATTATCCACAAACAATGCATTAGATTATAAAGGTGCCCAAATAATCTATTAAAAAATTTACTAGAAGAACAAGGTTTTAGGACAAGGCTCAATACAAAAAAAAGAATCTATGCTTTAAATGTATACTTATAATTAACAACTGCAAATTGAAAGGAAAAAAAACCTATAATATTTAACCACATGAGATGTTTAAAGATATATATATATATATATATATATATAAAAAACTTACAAAGGGAAGGTCCTAAAATAACAATATAAAGAATTAAAAGCAAGGATGTCCATCTGCATGACGGTTGTGCAGGATTCAAATACTCCATGTTGGTTGCACAATGATTCTTTCCAAATGGCTTCCCTTTGCATTCAATGCAATCCTAATCAAAGTTCCAACAGGCACTTCCACATAAATGGAGAAGCTGATATTAAACTTAGAAAGATAAAGAGAGTATGTTTTCATGCTTTTATTTGTTTTGTTTTTTGTTTTTGTTTTCATGAAACTAAGCTGGGTGATGGTGTATACCTTTACTCCCAGGCAGGTGAAGGTGGATATATAAGTTAAGGAGAGACTGGTCTACAAAGCAAGTTCCAGGACTCCCAGGCCTGTTACACAGAGAAACACTGCCGATATAGACAGACAGACAGACAGACAGATAGATAGATAGATAGATACATAGATAGATACATAGATAGACCGATATAAGAAATAAGAAACTGGGGGAGGGGCACAACAAATTTGATCACCTCACAAGACGCCATTCAAGACATTACTAAGTCAAGATTGTATCACCTCAACATAAAACAAAATAAAATAAGGGCCTGATGATATTTCAGAAATATGTACATTTACCTAGGAGTGTCAGTTGCTCTTAGACTAAGGTCTCAGCATGCTGGAAGGCCTTCTGAACAACGGATGGTAGATTTATCATCTATCTGGACAAATAATGAGACAGCTGCACAAAACAATCTCACACTATACACAACCAGCTTCAAGGTGAAAAGATTAAATGATACAATTGGCTAAAGTTTTTAAAAATCCAAATTATAAACTAAAGTTTTCAAACATAGAACTCAAAACACAGAAATCAGAAAAAAAATGAAAACAAAGAACAACAAAATAAAACACCTGTTGTTTGAAATATTCTATCAAAAATAAAAAAGTAAGTCACAGACTGAGTGAAGATATATCCAAACACTCGTTGGATGAAAGAATGCATCCAGGATAAGGATTCAGAAAAAAGCCTCCCTACTGTTAAGGTAAAAAGATTTACTCAATTAAAACATTGGCAAAGGACCCAACAAGACATTGTGGAAGGAAGAATGCAGATTGCAGATAGCACATAAAGATGTTCAATACCAGCATCCATTAGAGATGTACTGAAAAACCACAATGAAATACTACAACCTATCACTAGCATAAATGAAATGAAAGTATAAGGAAATTACACTGTTTTCAAAGATTCCTAGAAATTAGAACCCTTTGGCATAGCAGGTCAAAGCAGAGGCATATACAGAGATTTCGGAAGGGTAGGATGTACTATGAAAGATGAACTATACCTAGGAATATACATCCCAGCCAGGACTGGTAGAACTGGCCTGTAATGCCAGTTGCTTAGGAAGCCAGGACAAGAGTATCTCAAGTTCAAGGCTCACCCAAGCTACAAGATGAGGTCACAGACATTATGGGCAAATTAGCGAAGCCTTGTCTAAAAACTAAAGTAAAATAAAATAAAAATTGGGACGAGATATGGCTCACTAGTACAGCAACGACTTAACATTTACAGCATCCTAGGTTCAATTCCCAGTACCAAACACACAAACTATAACCCACTTCTAGCATGTAGCTTAGAAAATACATTTTCTAACAAAATATTTATTACAAATTTATTTATTTGTAATAGCTATATACCAGAAACAATACCAAAGTTCATCTAACTAGTACGTGGATAAGTTAGTGTGTTACATTCATGCCATGAACAATTTTTAATGCCTTGTTGATGAACACTACAATAAGCTGTGCATTATAATTTCCAATGCATTATGCTGAGTGATAGGTACTCACCATAGAAAAGCTGAACTGTCTAACTCTTTGCATACTAAACTCTAAAAAAGACAAGTCATGGGGACAAAAGCCAGTTAGGCTCCCTGTGTTTATGGAAGTTAATGGTGACTACCACAGAGAGGAAATCGTGTATTTTAGGTTAGAGTTTATAGAACTGTACATCATTAAGAAAAGCCAAGGCAGAAACTTGAAGAAGAAACCAGAGGAATGTTGTTTGATGGCTTGTTCCCTCTTACTTGCTAAGCTACCTCTTTTATACAGCTCAGGTAACTGTGTTTAGGGAATGTCACCACCCTTAGTAGGATGGGTCTCCAACTTCAATTAGCAATTAAGAAAATAAATGGAAAAAAATCAATATAATAAAAAATTCAAGAAAGAGAAATAAAGGAGTGTGTGCTCTACAGAAAAGCCCACAGCAATTCTTCAATTGAGGTTCTCTTTCCAGGTATGTCATGATGACAACCTATCAACCACCACAGGCTCTGAAATCACACAGATAAATGAAACAGATGAACAGCTCTGTCCTTCAGGGTTCTAAGTTGGATACAATTATATCTGCAGTACTTGATTACACCAAAGACCAAACACTAACTCAAGTGTCCTTCTAAAACGGAAACTACAGACACAATAGCATACCTCAAGTTCTCTAACTCACAGGCCATTTATTTATACAGCCTACTTTCAAGGTGAGAACCCTTGAAGTATATAGAGAACTCTAGGGCACGTTAAAGTAGAGGATGAAGAAAGGTAACCATCACACCAGATGCCTCTTCTATACTCCACTCACTATCCAGCTCGCCTGCACAAGTATCTTAAACCTTAAAGCCTCCATGATTCTGCTGTTGACCAGTGAAGCTAAAAGTAGTCAAGAAATAAACAGAATCATATAAACATCTTCAAATGGCAACTTAGTTATAGGAAATGATAACAATAATATGACAGAAAAACTGCAAGATAACTCTTAACCCTAAAAATTCATTTTCCAACCAGATGTTTTAAAAGAATATATAATAAAGTTTCATTAAAATTAAGTTAATTAATCAAATATTGAAGATACTTGGGAAGAGTTGCTTGTGCAATTACATACAAGTCAAGTTCAAAACAAACCACTAATATCTCTGCCTTTCTTCATATTCATATTGCCTTTCATCAATGGTGAAAGATTTTATATGATTATTTATCACATAATTTGTACATTTCTAGCTATGGTCAGATTCTTAAAAAGCTGCATATAAATCAAAAATTTTTAAAGAGTGCGATATATCAGAAGTATTATACAGAAATATTTATAATATAATTATTATACAATCGTATATTTTGTAAGTTATGTACACTATTACATCACTTATAATTGGGCTAAATATATCTATATGCACATACGTATATGTAGTTGTATATATACACACACAAATATGTATGCGTATAGGCCCACAAACATTTGTTACATTGTTGCTGTATGTGTGGTATAATAATCCTATCAGCTACAAAGATAGTTAGAAATCCCCTTTTGACTACTCATGCTTCTTCCTTATTTTGTCTAACAGAAGGATTCCTGTAGCTGTTACTGCAATTCCACACTGTACCATATGTTTAAGCTTCATAACTACATTTTTCAAATTGATATGCAGCAATTAACCTTTCTGCATATAGTTTCATGAACTGTCATATGCTAAAAGAGGACAGAGAACCCATCACTCCCTCGTCCCTCAAGAAAGTCCCTAATTTTATCTGTGACATTTTATCCTTCCACATAAAACATGTGAGTAGAATCCTTTCAGTAACCTGTTGAATTTGGCTTCCTCCATTCAATGTAATGCCTCTGAGAGCCAAATAACTATGTATTGCACCATTCATTCATTTTTATCCCTGAAAAAATAAAAACATTGCTTGAATGAACAGGATTTGTATGTACCTTCACTAAAGAACACCGTGTGGTTTCACGTTTAGGAGAACTGTGAATAGAGCTCATACAAAATTTCATTTACAAGTTATATGTAAATATGAAGTTATATTCCTACAACATATTGTTGAAGATGGGGGATGCTGGGTCATATGGTAAATGTATATTTAAATATTTTAAAATGTCAAACCGTTTTTTCTAGGTGGCTAAACCATTCATACGAGGAGACTACTAGGTTTCTAATTATTCTAAATCTCTGCAACTCATGTTAATTATTGTTGATATTACTTATTTGAGTCATTCTATGAGATGTATACACTGAAATTCATTATGGTTTTAATTTTCATTCCCTTAACAGTCAAGTTACCTTAAACATGCTTTCATACTTGCTATACCTGTTGATTTATTTGTCATATGTGTGACTTTTCCTGAGGAGAAGTGAACAAATGTCTGCTCACCCTAGTTAGGACGAAAATAATAGACCAAAGACATGATTCCAAGTCTGGCTTGGTGACCCAGTGACTTTATTGGGATTCCTTATAGGAACATAGTTAAACCAAAGGCATCCGCATTATTGGACTGTCCAAATAAATGTGCATGGGTGCTGACTCACAGAAGCTACATCCCAAAAGCATTCTGCACAACTTGTGGGCAGCTCTACTGGAGATTCTCCTCTGAGCAGCTGTTTACTGCCTTTTACAATCTTGGTGAAAGGACTTGTCAACCTTGTAGTTATTTGAGCTTCCCAAAACCTTGTAACTTTCCTTAGCTTGGTAACCATATGAACCTCCTTCCTCTGCCCAAGAAGGAATACTTAAGTTTGAAGGAAAGAACATACAACACCACAGCACACACACACACACACACACACACACACACACACACACAGCGAAGTGTCGCTCTGACTCTTTCACTTGTTATTGTTATTACTATTGTCGTCATCATGATCATCATCATCTCACTGTTGCTAAACTTTGAGATTTTGAGTCAGGCTCTTGCTATGTAACCCAGGCCGATTTTAAACTCACAATTAGCTAAGGTTAATGCCTTAGCCTCCTGAGTTCTTCAAGTAGAGCCATGCACGACCACAATAATTTTTAATACTATTTAACTATATGTTTTCTCACCCTTGAGCTTAGAAAGCTCTTCATATAGTGCATACAAGTTCCTTTGTTGAGCAGGCGATGAGCAAATGCTCCCTGATGATCCGCAACTTCTCTTTCACTCTGTTAGCATAGGACTCACAGGGAAAAACATCCCTAATGTCCACTCATTGCTGTCTTCCTTCATGGACCTTGCTTTGGAGGCTTGTCTCATAAGTTTTTACATAACCTATATTTCTTATATTATGTACAGAAATCTATAGATCTACGTTTATACATACGAAAATTTTCTGTCAAATTTAAATTGTGAGTTTCCCCCTCTTAAACACGTAATAGTAAATGTTATCTGTTATTGCGATTTATTACAATTATTTCACTAGCAGTTTTGTGAAAATGAATTGGATATAATCATGGCAAAGTTATTTAAAATGTCCTGATTTCTTTTCTTCAGCTACTACTGTGTCTTGATTCCTGTACTTGATCAAGAAGCTTAACATTAGCAACTACAATTGTTCAAACCTAACTTACTTTAAAATAAGATAGTTATTTTTCCTTTTCCATACAGTGAAGTTTTTTTTTTTTTTTTTGTCTGTTTGTTTGGATGGTTGGTTGGGCTTTTTTTGTTGTTCTACCTCCAAAGGCTTCTGCAAAGATTTGGTGAGAATTGCATTAAACTCTGTATATAAGATGCAGCACAAACCATGTCAATCTCACAACCTGCAAACAAAGGTTGTTGGTACCTCATTATAAATATCATGAAATTCTTTCGTAGGCATCTTGTGATTTTTCAGCACATAGATGGTTTGCTCAGCACATGTCCACATTTTCTGTTGGAAAATTAATGAGTTAGTTTTAAATTTTTGGTTCTAATTGTTCCCTGATAGTCAACTTAAATAGGAGTTTTGTGTATGTTGAGCCTACATTTACTATCCAGCTATTTGCAAGCTACTTGAAATGTTCTACATAGACCATCCTATCCTCTATGAGAAACTTTTATCTTTCTCTTTAATCTGTTTAGATGAATTTTCTTCCCTTATTGCCTGGTTATAACTTCAGCACAATCCTACTTAGCACTGTTGAGAATAAATACACTTATTTTATTTCAGTCTGGAGGTAAACATGCAATTGTATGTCGGGTGTTCTTTGCTAAGTGAAACATACATAGGTCTTTTGCAAATGGCTTTTTTCTAACCTATATTTTCTCCTATTCATTTTTCATCACAAACAGGCATTGGTTTTTTGAAAATATGATGTATTGCATCAATTAATAAGATTATGTGAATCTCCCTCATAAGACAGATAATAAAGGCATGCATTAAACTAATTACTTTGTAATCTTGACCCAGCTTTGAAACATAGACTAAAGAGAAGACAGTCATGGTAAATTATTCCTTTCATACATTTCTGGATTTGATTGGACAATTTTTGAAGCTTTCTTAGATCTATCCTAATGATCTATCTTTGCCTGAAGTTTTCCTACACCACATTTGTCTTGAGTTGATACTAGAATAATGTGTTTTATGAAATTAGTTGGCAAGTACTTTCTTCTATTTTCCACACAGAAGAAGATATTATATAAACTACCGCTATTTCCACTTTAAATATGTTTAATAAATTTTTACTGGAACAATCTCACCTAAGGAAGTTGTAAATTATGGGTTTGATGTCACTAACGGCTGTAGGGGTATTCAGGACACCTATTCAATTACAACTTGGGTGTTGGTAAATTGTAAGTCTGAGATTTGTCCTATTTCATGTATTTGCCAGATTAACACATGTGGAGCTGTCCATGGTACCCCTTATAATTTCATTCACTAGAGGATAAGTAATAGCATTTCTCATTTGCTTTAAGATATTGGTAATTTCTGTCTTGTTAGAAATCTTGTTTTATAATTTTTAATTTTGGTTAAGCCACTTTTATTTGCAGGGTACCAAATTTCTTGGCAATAATGTATGTACTTTGCAATAAAGAAGGGACCTCATATGTGCAAACTCTCTTCCAGATTAAAATGTGTGTGTGTGTGTGTGTGTGTGTGTGTGTGTGTGTGTGTGTGTGTGAGAGAGAGAGAGAGAGAGAGAGAGAGAGAGAGAGAGATTCAATATGTACTCGATGACTAGTTTCAACATCATGAGGAAAAACTAGTCAGAAAGAGAAAGAGCAAAAAAAATTTGAATTTGAATTAAAAAATCTGAGACTACAATGAAATAAGGTTTTAAGGTGGGTGATAGCCTAAGTACCCTAAGTTGACCAACGAGCAGTGTATACAAGTTCAAATCATTATATTCTAGCCCATAACAATGTATCATTATTACAGTCAGGATAAAAATAAAAAATGCTGGGCTCAAAGCACTGTTTATATTTTATTGCCTATATAGATTAAATACATGAAATTTGTCTTACCCAATAGGAAAAAAAATGTTCAAAAAGTTGATAGGACAATGTAAGTTCAAATGCTTTGCAAATCATAAATACATAAATACAATACGGGTACAGAGTTATCACTGGCTAGTATTTGAAGGCAATACTAGCCAGTATTAGGAAGGAAGTGATATTAGCCAGTATGGGGCAATACGAGCCAGTATTAAGAAGGAAGCCTTGTAAGCAGAAGGCAGGGTAGGATTGAGCAATCCTGAACACCTATCCACAGCAGGCATCTCCTTCCTGCCCAGGTATTGAGTTGTAAGTAACAACACCAGGACCAGTTATTTCAGAATGAGTATCTTCAGAGAACATTCAGATCTTTGCACACGAAATTTAAATATTTTTTTCTCTGCCCCCCTTTAGAGCAAAGTTGTTTTTTTTTTTTTTTTTTGTTTTTTTTTCTGGTAGAAAAGGAAATTGGTGTTGTTTGCTTTTTGTTTTCTATGTCAGCAGGTAGGTAGTAACTGGAACTTCCATTCATCTTTTGAGAATTCAGTTGTGAGCACAAATGTAGAGACCTGATCTTGTATCTCCAGACTTTGACTTTCACCACTGCAGGAGCCACTCCTCTACAGCAAGCTAGCCCTGCCTTCAGCTTGTAGCATGACGGCGCCATGCCTGGTCTCCTGGCTCCAGTCCTCCACTGTGCTGGGACACTCAATTTTGTACACAGCTTATCTTTACTAATACCAATCATCTCTTGTGTTTCATCTTTTTGTCTTCATGCTCCCTACCTACAGAATTTTCCCTTTTCAGTATTTCAAAAGAACATTAATGATTATCAGTTTCCCAATAATGTAATTTTCCCACCTGTACTAAACTTCAGTTCCTAGGATGTTCTTCTACATTTTGTGGAATTTTTCTCCTTCCCTAAATCTACATGTTTGGCTTCCCCTACCTATCCTTTAAAGATCTTCAAGGCACAATTTTCTCTGACATGTTGTGTGTACCAGAATACTGGTTCTGACACCTTAGTGGGGATCAGAGTCACCTGGCAATTTAGCGAAATCACAAGTACAGACTATCTAGATTCTGGAGCACTCAAATAGAATGTTTTCATATTTGACTGTCTTTGGTATTGGGTCATGCCTTAAAAATCACATCTTCAAAATGTTACTATCTCTTCTTCCATATAACTGTCAGTAATGTACTCTGTAATGGTGTATCTTATAGTCAAATTTGTTTACAATCAAGTAAATATATTCACAAAATGTATCCTACTTTAAATCAAAATCAAATAGAAGCTATAATAAAATCATCTAAATAGTATTATGAAAATTAGGTGATAAAATGATATATTAAATGGTAGGCTGAATTCAGTCCTATATATTTATATATAATATTTACATATATTATATACACATATACATATATCCAAGTGACCATATAGTATCTTTTAAACTATACTTGTATTCTTTGAGAATTTCAGAGTATACAAAGTGTTTTGACCATATCCACTTTTGAATGTCACCTCTAATTCCTCCAAGAAACCCTACAATTTCCCTTCCATATTCATGTCTTCAGTTTTTTTTTAACTCATTGAAATGAATTACTGCTGGCAGGATGAAGGACAGGGCCATCCACTGGGCCATGGACAACTTGCCAGGGGCCAAATCCATAAAGAAAATTGACTCTTACTCCCCAGAAGCCATCAATGCCAATAGTTTCTCAGCTAGGAGTGGGATTTGTAAGTCCCTGTTCCCTCCAAGTTGGAGTCTTGCACATACACATAAAGACATCATATACTTGCATGCACACATACAAACACACAGGATGCACATCTTTCTTAAATACAAGTTGGACCAATACAGAATCTCTGAACAGATTCATAAGTTCCATAAACAGTGCTTCTCCTATATTATGAACTCTTTGACTGAATATTAAAAATCCTTTCAGAACACACTATGAAATTACTGATGTCCTTGAATTATCTAAGATTAATGGATAGCTACTTTTTATCTACCTTTTTTTTTTACATCCAGATAAATATGAAATCTAGCAATTTGAATAATAAATATATTACATGTGAATTTTTATTGTTTTAGAAATAAATTAACATTTACTGGGCAAACAGTCACTCTTAGTGATCTCAACTCAACTTTAAAAACTTAGGATTCAAACACTGAAATCTGAACTCACCAAATAATTCCACAAGAATCAGCCAGACTTGAGGGCAGCTGCATAGTCTAGCATATTGGGCAGCATAAGCTGATCTAGTTGAAGAGAGGAGACAGGGAGGCACTAAGTTGGTTGGGGTGGATTTGAGAGGGGGAAGGGAGGATAAATATGATCAAATATATTATATGGTGTTCTCAAAGAAGTAATATAAATATTATTAACAGGGAGCATAACTATGTAAACCCAGGGCATGTTGCTATATGTGGTGAAATGTCTCTAGAATTAGCATCTGTGATAAACTGTCTATGAGAATAAGTAGGCATAGGGGAATATTATAGGCTTATTAGGAATGAATGTTGGTAAATAATGCCTTTAGTTTTAAAATAGAAATGATCTAAAATCTCTGTCTGCCCAGGTGCTTATGGATTACTTTAGAAATTCCTTTTCACTGTACGTACCTCTCATACCAAGCAGCCATTAACAACTGCAAAACATATTTTCATGTTCTCGGTATTGTATTAGTTACTCACCTCGTTGGTGCAATAAACTGACACAGGCAACTTAAGGAAGGATAGGTTTATTTTGGTTCACAGTTACAGGGTATAGACTATCACTATTTAGCAAGTCACTGCATCAGGGGCATGAGGCAGCTGGTAACTACATCCACACTTGAAAAACACAGAGAAATGAATTTCAGTGCTCAGCCCTTGTTCTCCATTTTATACAGTACAGAATCCCAGCCCATATTGAAGGTGGGTCTTCTAATCTCAATTAATCTAATTGATATATTTCCTCACAGACATGCCCAGAGAGGTATCTCCAATGTAAAGTCTGTCGAGTTGGCAATGTTAACTTCCACAAGGAAGCACTATCCTGTGTCAAGAGTACCTTATTTCAATGAATCTGTAAGTCCAAACAGCCAGTAACATTACTTACGTTTTGGACCAGGGGCACCCATTGTACAGATCACCCAACTCTCACAATGATACAAAAGTCATCTGGACTCTTCACAAAAAACAACAAAGAAGGGGAGAGTAGAATAACACTCTGTGTGCATCTGTCACTCTTCCCTCCCTAGTCAGCTTTAGCCACCTTTGTCGTTTATAACTATCCCTAATCAATTATGAACAGAACACCCAGGCCTGCAAGAGTCCTTACAATTAAAAGCTAATTAATTTAAGATAAAAAGTAAGTCCCATTAGTCATTATATGTAAAGATTTATCTATATTTTTAATATTGACTTCTAGATTTTTACCACATGCACACACACTGCCCGGCACCAGGGCACAAAGTTCAAAGGACCATGTTATATAGCCTGTGGACTACAGGTTGAGAAATAGCACAAATGGAGACACACCAGACTAAAAGGTAAAAGAAAAATAAGACATAGAAAAGGACAGAGAAGGTTATGGCAGGGAAGGGCTCCCTAAGTAGAGATATTTCAGCCAAGGTGACATAAATTGTTCAGAAATTACTGTTGTAACCACCGCATGTCTGAGTCTGCTGATCTATAAAACTAGAAACTGGACTAGAGGATGCAACTTCAGGTTCTGAAATCCTGTGACTTGACACTTTGCAGCACAAAAACTTTACAGTGACCAGCTGTTCCAACAGTGTTGTAATCATATCTCTTTACATGTATCACCTTTCCCCAGCAGTGAATGGCTGCTCCCTTCTTTTCAGTCCATTAAGATGTGGTAGTAAATATTTAAACATGAGAGACACGCTATTTCTGAATATCACCAAACAGTTTTTTAGGATTCCACAGTGGCTGGTCTTGAGTTTTCCCATAAAGATAGTTTATTAATTTACTGCTCAAATTCTCACAACTGGAAAAATATATTTGGCTCATTGTCAGGGCAAAAATTATTGACTAATTTTTGACATAAAATAGCATATGAATAAAATAAATAAATTAAATAAATAAATAAATAAAAAATAGCATGGTACCAGGAATATAGTGATCATTTTGAGGAAAGGACACAACTATGAATACATCAATTGAAAAAGTAAAACACACAGTGATGTCTCACCTTTGATGGACTGAATCTACATAGATATACCAGTAAGAAATACATAGTACTAAAGTTGAGTTTAGAAAAACAAATATACCAGAAATGTATGAAAACCAACATCTCAGTATCAATATACATGGAGAAAATGTCCTTAGTAGTTTTAGCAGCAGTAGAAGTATAAGGGAAAATAGCCAACAGTAAGAGGTTCCCCTACCAGTAGCCAAGGCTGCTGCTACTCAAAGTGTGGTCTCTGGTCCAGCTGAGTGAGAATTACCAAGAAACTCAGAACACAGAATCTGGTACTATTTTCTCCAGAACTCCAGTCTTCCTGGGTTTCACAATGATGTAGTATGCACACCTAGATTCCAGAAGCAATTTCCAAGGGCTTCACTGAAATTTGATCAGGTGAAGCTCTGACCTAGAATGGACCCACACCTTCCACCAAATGCCAATAAACATGAGCATGACATTGGTGAGTTGATCCAGCTCATAAACAAGCTCAAATCTCTGAATTATCAAGAATACACCTAAACTGGGAATGTGTAGATCATAATGTGTTCCAGAGATGGTGGCCCTAGTCACGTATGGCTTTCAGCACTTAAAATATCGATAATCTGAAGAAGATAGGCTATGCCAAAAACACACCAAAAACTATAGCAAAAGACATAAAGTATGACTCAAATACTTCTATTGATTTATGACGTTGGGTGGTACTAAGCATTAATAGCTACTAAAGTAATTTTATTTATTTTTCTTGTTAATGTAGGTACTCGAATGTACAACTGCCTCTATGGAACATGCTTTATTTTTACTGGAAAGTTCTACTTTACAGTCAGGAAGTATCCTGCAAAATAATTCTCTTTACGCATGCAGAGTACTGCTGAGTAGCAGAAATATCAACCAAGTCAGAGACCAGGATTAGAACTACGCTTGAATCCTGTTGTTATGAGCTAAAGCAAAAAGGAACCATTCTTCCCTCAGGCACCAGGTAAAAAGTGTAATCACCCTCAGAGACTCATCACTATCTACGTACTCATAAAAGGTTACAGCTCCTATCTTTTATAAACATCTGAATAAACAGTAATGGCATGAGAGAGCCAAGTCTAGCTATCCATCAAAAACCACACTGTCTTGTACACAGTTCCTAATCCGTAACCCATTTGACTCCTCTGGTGATGTCAAACCATTGAGTATGTAGAAAATGGTGACTGGATAGACAGGCAACCACCTAAATCACCAGAGGGAAAAGTGTTCGTAATGCCAAGGGAACATACTCCTGAAGATGCCTTTTATTCTTGCCAAAATATCCTCATCTATTTGCTGTGCTAAAACTAATCAGCTTCCAGCCAGCCTGTTTCAGTGTCAGTGGAAGAAAAACAAATGAATAACCTCTCCCTGTGTCTACAACTGTGACCTCAACAAAGTACCTTCCAGACTGACGAGAAATAACAGAAGTATCATTGAGATGTTATGAGAGATCATTAACTCAGATCACTAACTTGACAGAATCCAGAGTCACCAAGAAGACAGGTCTCTGAGCATGACTGGGAGGGGCTATCTAGTTTAGGTTTTTTGAGCTGGCAGGATTTACCCTAAGAGTAATGCATCATTTAATGGGTTGGAATCTTGTCCTGAGTAGAAAGGAGAAAGTGAGCTGAGTACAAGCTTCCTGACTATGGATGCAATAACCAGCTGCCTCAACCTTGTGCTGACATGATGAAGCCCAGCCCAGAACTCTGCAACAAAATAGTGCCTTCCCCTTTTAAGTTGCTTTGTCAGTAAAATACTAATAGCTAATCAACAATTACCTCACTTTTATTATCGTTAAAACCGATATCTATTTCACTAGTTCTAAGTATTTTATCTTCTAGAAGTACATTATAAATGCCAATTGATATCGTCCTAAGACACTGAGTCAATGGCATTTTAAAAAGATTTACAGTTACTATGCATGCTAACTTGAATGGAATTTAGTGTGATTCCACCACAATGCATACAGTATTCATTGATCTTTTCTAACCACCCTTCTTCTACTCTGTCACACTTTGAAAACTCTTACCAGTCCTTAGCAACCATGACTCAACGTTCAGGTCAAGTGCTTTGCTTTGTTTTGTTTCCATAAACAAACAAGAACATGTAATAATTGTAGTCTGATCTGTTCCTAAGTTATGAATTATCAATATCCTGAGATTGTTAAAGCATTGCTCTCTTTAAGATAACAGCTTGATTTCAAGGGAATTCGAATGAAATCCCCATTCTAATCACATTCAAGTCATTTCTAAGACTTATCTCCTTATCACCCCAGGGGACATTGGTGTGTTGCTGTGCTTTCTGCCAACTCTTTCTACATTGCATGCTTTTATGTAAATGGAAGGGGGACAAGGTGTGCCATGTTTAACAAATACAGCCCACATCTACTCAAATAAAACCCTGGGTGAAATTTAAGAACAAACATCCTTACAGGAGGCTTAATAACTATTACAAAGAAGCTTGCATGATAACTCCCCATAGACTTTTATAAAAACTATAAAGCCATTATCTTGAATGCAATACGAGACCCCTAAGTAAGGAATGGTAGACTGAAACGCACACACAACATTTCCTTGACAGATTCCAAAGTCTAATGAAGCAGCACCTGAGGCCAAATTAGGATTTGCACTTGCATATCCCCATTTAAATGAAGGCAGTCTCCAGTTGCAATTATCTCACTCATTCTGAAACCTGGAGAAGTGTCCTGTGTAAAGCAGTCCAGACCAGAACTTCTGTCTCATGTTTCTATGTCTCATGTTTCTAATCATAGACACAAGTCAATCCATATTGCACTTGGTTCACTTTACCTGGGTCCTTCACAGAAACCAGGAATATTCTCTTATCAGATTTTGAAAGAATCGAAAGGTCAATAAAATAAAACCTCAATTATTGTTTTGTTTTTTTCTAGTTAATCACTATATTTATCCAGGGAATCACTTCTAATTATAATACCTCATTTTATGTGCATGGCTGTTTCACCTGCATGTACCACATACATCCCTGGTGCTGAGGTGGTCAGAACAGGGTGTTGGATTCCCTGGGACTGGAGTTACAGTCACTTGTGAACTGCCATGTGGGTGATGGGAATAGAACCTGGGTCCTCTTCCAGAACAAGCAGCGCTCTTAACCACTGAGCCAAGTCTCCATCCACAGGAAACTGCTTTTTACTTCTAAGATTTATCTATGATATGTTCTGTTCGAATCTTTACTCAGTTTTCTTGGAAAGTATTTTTGTGTATCTAAGGTGAAGGTCAAAGTTCGTCTTACTGTATACAGAGAGCTGTAATTTTCATGAGTTGCTATTCTAATTAGAGTCACCTAATGTGACACATCAAGGAACTGGAAATCTAAGGACAGAGAAGGAAATCAGAGCTGTGTTAGGAGAGCAGGCTTAAACAGAGCAAATTTTGTAGTCAACTTATAGACATGAATAGCCAGGATGTCAGTGCTTCTCTATCTTTGTGAAGGTAGACTTGCGGTAAGGGAGGCAGGTCCATAAGCTGCTTATTTTCTGTGAGTGCTGCATGGGTCATCCTAGAGCAGAACCTAATAATATGTAGCAAATATTCGTTCAAAAGCATAAATCTCAATGACTCAATTAGCTGTAAGAAAGTGATGTAAATCCTACACACACACATGCACAAAATCCCTGCGCGGATGCCCTGGTCCATCAAGACCTCAGACTGCCCTACTTATTTGACAATGGTATGCATCATTGCAATGCAGCCGCTGAGAACAAAATCCTAAGAGCACAGAGCTAGGCTGGTATTCAACATGATCAGTGTCAATATGGAAGGTAATGTCACTGGATAATGACAGGAGAGATTGAGACCAATACCACCAAAGACAGTCTTATGGAGCTAGAGTAGAGCTGTAACATTCCCCTCACGGCCCTGAAAAACACCTAAGTGTAGCTCAACTGCAGAACTGGAAGAGAGTACTACATTTCTGCAGCCTTTGTTACAGAAGTCTTAGAAACCAGTACTGCGGCCTAAAGAGTCTATATCTTGACATGACACACACACACAGGACTTCAAGTTTTTAAAATTCAAATAAAATGAGCAGGGTTACAAAGCTACAAAATGTCAAGTTATATATTGTAAAAATTTAATATCTAGATTTTAATGAATAGTGTCTGTTTACTCTTAGAGAACCAAGAATAAACCAATTAAATTACTCAAGGAAAATTGACATAAGCCCTTTGAGAAGAAAAGAAACAAAACTATATACACCCTTAGAAAGTTAAAAAAATTATTTTTATTCTTTTATATTGTGTCCATAAATCATCATGGTTTGTTTAGGGAATAATAATGCAGAAAAGAAAGATTCAAAGTACATAAGCAAGTGAAACACTAAATTCACAAAATAGTAAAAACCAGAACTTCAAACCAGAGGTAGATAAAAGAAACCATTATTTCTTTACCTGTTGCACTTGAAGAACTTCATAATTTTTTTATCAACTGTAGGTCACACACATACACACATACAAAAAGAAAAAAAAAACTAAAATAAAGGAAGGAAAAAAAAGAAAAAGAAAACAGGAAAAAAAAACTTAGAGGAAAAATAAGAAATATGCCATATGATGTTGTCAGCTTGAGAAAAATACAAGCACACAAATGCGATGGTATTTCCAACATGTCAAAGAACTATTTATCAAATTTTATCTCAAACTGTGCAGGTGGCAAAGTTACTATGTTTTTAAGAGCTGATTTTAAAATGCACAATGTGGAAACAGACGGTGCACCTTCTGAATAAAGAGAGTAATTTGCTGATACGTATACAGTACCTTTCTGAATGAATTACTTGTGGATGGCATTCTCAAGTGGCATAAAGAAAATATCTCAATAATCATAATTATGTTAAAACTAGCAATTACCTAAAACTCTATAAAATTTATTTAATGCTTACCTTTAACACAATTTTTTATTAACAGAAATCAAGATCCTTTTTAATCCTAGGTGCTCTTTCCATTTTTACACATCATTTTCAGGGACTGACTTCCATATAAGGTACAATTCTGTGCCCTACTCCTTCTACTTATTTATTTTAGTTAATAATGAATTCTAAACTATCAAATTTCTGTCTTATCTTCAAATACTGCTACGTTTCATGGGAAAAAAATACAGTGTGCTCCACAAAACCATATCTTTCAAGAAAAACAAATGAAAATATCCAGTTTCAAATTATGCTTACTATAGTGTCCTAGTCATGCACAACTCAGCTAAAAGTATTTTATTCATTATTATACAACAAATAAAATAGAAACAAGTAGTAGTAATATAGTTTCCTTGATAATAATGGTTGTGGAAAATAAGTCACCAGCCACATCATGAATTTGCAGCCATAGAGACAAGATGCTAATTTCTTAGAACTTAGTTTCAGAGGATGACTCAATTCTTCCACTTGTTTCAGGCAAAACAAAATAAAACATTTACTTCATGCAGACACAGTGGTCTTCATTTTGAATGAACTTTTCCAGGTGTCCTCAGCCAACCTTTGTTCTTTCTTAAAGAAATACAAGCTCAGACCTAGAAGGCTTCAGCTTCCATACAATCTAATCTCCAAATATAAACCTAGAACATTTCAGCTTCTGATACTTACTGCTGACTGAGCTTACTCAGAGCTGTACTGAGCTCAGCTGACTCTTCATGTGGGTTGTCCTAGAGCTAAGAGTAGGTTGAAGTGTGCTTTGAACCCCAGAATTCTCACCCTAAGAGCATAAAGTGTTTGGCTACTATCCGTTTTCTTGGCTCTGGCAAAACCCAGCTAAATTCTAAATACTGCATGCTTCACAGCAGGCCACTAGCAAAGGAATGTGGCCTGGTTGGTGTTAATCTGAATGCTATAGCTGGAAGGCCTAAGCCTGAGCCAATTTTCTGATAAGGTGTCTTCCTATTTTCCCTGTGGGACTACACATTACGCAAGAGAGTCTTTTGCAGGACTCTTACCCTTAGACAATGAGCCTCATGTGTGATGGGTCTACGCCAGTACCCTTGTCTTAATCAATGGCCCCTGTCCCTGTGTACCAAGGACCCTCCCCTGCCTTTTTCCCTATAAATGTAACCACCCTTGCTTCAGTAAACTGAGATGTTCCACCAACAACAATTTCCACATACTCTGCTTCCCATGGCTCTCAGCTTCCTACCAAAGACCTGCCTAGACCAGGCATGGTCCAGCCCTACATTTTCTTCCCAGAAGCTGATCTGATGATCAGTGGCTTAGCTACCATCCTGGGAGGAGAGTCCATGGAAAGATCTACACTTCTGGTTCAACTCAATTCACTCCCTGTTCTGTTTCAAACTCTTCTCCAAGCTGACTGGTTCAGACTGACCTTTCTGAGCCTGCTGACTGTTTCTGACTGAACTTTTCTGACTCTGGCTGATTCCAGAGTCAGAAGACTGCAACTTCTCTAACTGAATTGCTCTGCTAAGCTTCAAATTGACTCTTGCTGTTAGCTGACTCTTTCTCCTAAATTCACTCTTCCTGTGTGACACTGACTCCTGCTAAACTGCCTCTGTGTCTTATCTGATTCTCTGACTGCTTGCCTTTCTGAGCTGAGAGTCTACTTTTATATTGTGAGATTTGGGCATGTCCTCAATCTACCTCACTCTGCTAATTCTTTCTCGCATTTGTTGTTTTGCCTGTTCTTCACTCTGACTCACTCTCAGACTTGAAATTAAAGGCATGTACTCACTCTGTACTTCATTCTGCCTCTGACTTTCATCTTCTGAGTTGACTAGCATGCTCTGACTCAATCTACTTCCATTGTTTCAATCTCTACTGCTTCTCTCTTAATCTGAACTGACTGTGAACTCTGAACTGAGAACTATGAATTGAGAGCCATGAACTGAGAACCATGACCTACTTTTAAACTGACTGCTTCCTTTTACAAGAGCTGGGATTAAAGGTGTATGTCACCACTTCCTTCTTAATTGTGTTACTTAAAGGCATGTGCTGCATTCCAGCTAGATCACACAGGCCTTGGATGTGATCCTTTACTAGAGCAGCCATGTTGATGGATTAAAAGATTAAATATTCCTATCGAACTGTAGTGACAGTTCAATTCCTAGTTCATAATGTTAGCATGTCTATTAGCATATTGGCACTATTTGAAAAGAACATATTAAAGATAAATTTCATAAAGAAGAAAATATTATGATATGGAAATAGAGAAGTGAGCCCTGATAAACATGGGGAAAGATCAACTCACACCTTTAGAGGGTTTTACTTATGAGGGTTAACAAATTCCATATTTCCAGCTATTCTGATTTAAATTTGATTTCCCATTCTTAATAAAAGGAGCCTCAATTAACCTGAAAAGTAACCAGAGAAGTCAGCACAAAGTCAGAAACACAGACTTGGTTGGATCTAGCTAAATATTTAGATTTGCCTCTGTTTGCAAAGCAACAAGTAAAGTCTTGTCTATCCACCCTAGACATGTTCAGGAGACATGTCAGAGCACACAGGAACAAACACACACATCAAAGCCTTCAGCAAAACCTTTCAAAGAGTAAACAATTTTCTGTCTAGAAACACTGAGAAACAGTAAGGAAAGAAAAGAAATGTGTGACTCTAGAAGCATAACCCACCCATGGCCAGCATGTTGGATTACATTAAGCAATCAGACTTTGCAGACTGAACAGCCACATCCAGTACAATGGTCACAGAATTTCCCTAAAAGACAGAATCCAATATGTACACATTTTCAGACAACCAAATAGCTAAGAGAATGGGATACAAATACAGAGACAATCTAAGCTGATAACACAGATTTCTTTGTATTCTGAGCCCAGAAGCACAAGAACATTGTCTTTATCTCCCCTGTACCAAAACCTTCAAGGCAAAGAGAAACATGAGAGAAATAAAAAGTAGGCTCTAGTTCTGTGGCAATTAAAATTGATGAACATATTTTATCTTGTAAAAAAAAATTCCCCAAAGACATATTTCCAAGATAATAGATGGGTGATATAAAAGCTAATAATGATCAGTTTCTCATTTATACAGAAGCAGGGACTCATCTGCATTACGTATGTCAAATAAACACCTTCTGTCACTTGTGAGCAGTAGTTTTATCCAACTATACATCTATAATAATCAATAATCACATTGGCAGAACACATTGTATTGGGGAATGAGAATGGAAGCAAATGACATTAATGAAAAATGTTTATACTTTTCATAAAAATAACAGGATTTTTTTTCACTTATTTTGAGATCCTTTATGATACTGAATAGCAACGGAGATGATAGCATCCTGAGTGCCAACCCAAGATCACAGAACACTCCTCACGCATTTGCATTTCATTTAACAAAGAGCACAACTTTGTAACATGAAGTACATTATGTATCTGAGTATCTGCTTCATAAAGTAAACATAGCTGAAGTTTCTGCATTCATTGTGATTGATAATTGTAAGTGTTAGCTTGACTCTAGGTGATGTGCCCAACATTTGGTCACATACTAGTGCTGAGATAGGGCTTTGCCTTATTCAAGGTTACTTCATATTGTTTAAACAGTGGTTTTTCTGTCTGTGCTGTCCCCCAAAATACTAATAAGTAGAGTTTTATTCCATTTGCAGGAAGAAGGGTGGCATTGCATCTTGATGGACACATGAACATAGGTACCACCGATCTAGTGACACCTTCATGGCATAGACCAATAAAAACTTTTTCCTAAAAGTAGAAAGGCCGCCACCCTATAAATATGTCAAAATCAATTGGGACTCAGGATATATGTGCATATTAATATCCTATGAGGGAACCAGTTCTGTAAATTTCTTGGGCACACCACACAAAAGAAGTTCATGTCCCTCATCTTAAGAACTGGTCACTTAGCACTGTGATGGCAACAGCTTTACTGACCTATCTTTTTTCCATTCACTTAAGGAATGAAGAGTGAGAGAAATTCCACTGTCTCAGAGCTTTGTGGCCTACTCAAATTGTCTTCTGTCTATTATCCTGTTTACCCATGTGGAAGTGCCATTCACCCCTTTGCCCATTCAATCATCTGAATCTAGTTCTGTCCTTCACTGCTACAGCCCATAACACATGTTGCAGATATAGTTCAACTGTGTTACAGCAGCCAGACTCTATGACAGTAGTAGCAGTATCATCATCAGCAGAACTCCAGACTGGAACAATTACCATATGTCTACAGAAACTCTCTTTGCATCTCTCTTAGCTTCTGTCTCTTGGGACACTTGCAAACATTTTGAACTCTGCTGGGGCATGGTTAAAGCTTTACATATTACATTATGTAATACAGGTACATAAATAGGTAGATAGAAAGATAGATGATAGGTAGATGGATGACTAGATGATAGACATTTGGATGGATGGATACATAAATGAAAAGGATGGATGGATGAATGGATAGATAGACAGACAGACAGATGATAGATGATAGAGAGATAGATAGATAGATAGATAGATAGATAGATAGATGATAGATAGTGGATATGATAGAAAGCTTAACTGCATGATGTACAGCTTATGATCTGAGAGATAGTACAAGTAAATAATATTGGAATAAAAGCCCTTATATTTGCCTTAAGCAGCTATAAAGAAAAGTTGGACTACTTGAGAAATTGTTGTTTTTTTAAAAAGCACCTGTTCAAATTATTGCTTTAAAAGAAATTCTGACATTATGGAAAGGTCTAAAGTATTCATATTATGTTTCTGACACAGTGTGTTCATGACAGAATTATCCCACAGAAAGGCTTCTTCCTTGAGATGAAGCTAGTGGGCAGATTTTACCTTACAGATTTGACTCCAACTCTTGCCTGAATTTGCAGTCTGAGGCCTTGCCCTATAGATTCTGTACTTGGTAGTGCCTATGATTATTCAGTTTCTAAAAATCATCTTTCTCTACATATACACAAAATGTACGTGTATGTGTGTACATGTACAGAACATAGTCACACATCATACATTTTATTAATTTGTGTACACCTGTTCTTTTCCCTGAATTGGCCTCTAGTAGTATAACTGTGTAGCTCACATGAATAACACAGAGGCATTTTCATAGATGCAAACTCTGCCAGATTTTAGCAGAAGGAACCCTGTCATGGCGAGAGCTTTATTGGACAGTGGAACCCCAAGTATCTGAGCTCAGATGTTTTTGTTGATTCACAACTCCTCAGGTGTTCTACTGATAGAATGTGCAGATCATGAGTTTACATAAAGCCAAGACCTGCAGACAATACAAAACACCAAAACCTATGCAACCCTTTTCCCAACAGTGCACAAAACAATTATTTAATACATAACTAAAAATAAACTTCCACAACAATGGCCTCTTCTTAGTATTATATTTAAATATCACTGCAAAAATCCCGGTTAAATTCTACTATTGTGGTTTCAATATAAAATGTCCTCCACAGGATCATGTGTTTGAATATTTAATTCCAAATAAGTGTGTTATTTTGGAAGCTGTAGAGAATGTAAGGGAGCCTCACTGGAAGAAGGGGATCAATCGGTCCTGGTATTGGGATTCACAGCTAAGTCTCATTTCTTGTTCATTCTCTGATTCCAAACTTTAGGTGAAATGTAACCAGCTATCTTGGTCCTATCTCCATGCCTTCCCCCACCAAGAAGGAATGAGCCCTTTGAGATAGAAGCAATAATAAACCGTTCCTCTCTTAAGTGTTCCCTTGTGAGGCATTTGAGCACAACAACAAAATAATTAATACATCTACTTTCCATGAGAAGTCTGTACTCCTAACTGATTGAAGGAAATGGATAAGGTGATGACAGGCATGTGTCCTCAGACCACTATGAGGCTTGATAATTCCTTACTTCACCCATTCTCCAGACAAAATTGGCATACTTTATGAGGCCACGTTCATCAACACAGTTTGGTCATCACAGCTTTCTTCTACCAAGGTCCTGCTCACAGTGTGCTATCATCTGGTTGTAGTTCTCTATCAGTCTGCAGGCATATTCGTGCTTCTGGAATTTGCTTGGCCTGCTTTTACTGTCGCATCTTCACTTTGGCAATGTGAATTCCATTCCTGATTTTGGTAAACACAATATGTTCATAAGGTGCTGGTGGGAAAAGGAATCCCCAAAACTGTCTTGATAGTCACTGGCTAGAACATGCTATTTATTTTTCAATCAGCACAAGACAATTTGGTGAGAACAAAGGGAAGCTGAATCCATTCCATGATTTCCAGAAATAGAAAATAAAAGATTCTGAGTATACTTCCAGTCAGCCAGCCATGAAGTACTTTGTTCTTCTGAAACCTGAAGTCAGCTGTCAGCTTATTTTTCCTAGTTCATTTCCTTCTGTTGTCCTTCTATACTCTTAAAATTGCTGTCTTCCTTTTAACTGTTCTACACTGTTAGATGTGCACAATGCATGTACTGTCTATTCTCTCTGGTCCTATTTTTGTTGTTGTTGCTTAACTATTTAAGACAAGGTCTCATAGAGTTCAAATAGATCTTGAATTTCTTACATAGCCTAGAATGACTTTGAACTTCTTATCCTCCTGCCTCTACCACCCAAGTGCAGGGATTAGATGTATATATATCTCTGTGGACTCAACCCAAGGCTTCCTGCACGCAAGGCAAACACTTTGTCTATACATAGTGATGTATATCCACTTATCTGTTAATTTTTCAGCTGTTAATTGTTCTATGCCTACTATAGTCCTAGCTACAACCTACAAAATCCCATAAGGATGTCACAAATGCAATTCTGTGATACAATTCATTATAATCAAAATTGATTAATAAAAAAAAGTCACAAAAGAACAAGAAGAGTAATATGTTGATATGTACCTATGATACATAGGATATGATACATATTGGGAAATGATACATATGATACATATGGGGAAATAGACGAGACAATTCATTGTAAAAAGGCATGCTTAGCTACAGAGTGAGTGCTATTGAGCTTCAAGTCAGCCTAGGCTACAGCAAACAATCTCAAAAGAAAATAAACCCCCAAACAATAGAGGACAATTGATGTCTCGTAGAAGTTTACTCTTCAAATTCAAAATAAACAGTCTTGTTCAGCCACAGTGTTCCTCTCTTGACTCTAAGTAAAAGTCAAGTGGCACAGTAAAACTCATGACAAAAACTTACAGGGAAAAAAAGGCAGACAGTGAGAACATTCCCTTATGTAAATATAGGGCACGTCTATATGCAGAGAAAGAAAACAGTAACTACGGCAATGTGCACTGTGAGATTACCACTGTCATAGAACATAGGACCCGGGGGCAATCCCAGCAATACCCGGCCCCCTCGCAGGCACGTCTAGTGAAAAGATGATGTACATATAAATTTTAAAAACTTAGATTTGTAGTGGGAAAGAATGTCCTACATGATAGAATCATACTGGATTATAGCACATATTTGAAAATATAATCAAGAAAAAAAGAAACGTAGGGGAGGGCCAAAATAAACATGTTTGAATGTTTGTTCAAAAGGACTCAGTTAATTATTTACCAGGAAGGGAGTCAGCAGCTAGAAATGAGCAAAGGGAAACCATGCACTGTAAGAGATGAGAGTGTCCCACTTCTCTGAGAATCGCTCTCTGTTTCTTTCTGAGTGTCTTTCTTACCTACTTGTCTGTTTCTCTTCCATTGTTTTTGTTTTTCTTTCTCTTGTTAAATCAGCTTCAAATCACGGAAGCACGTTTCCGCTTGGCGAACTTAAAGCCTCTTAAGACTGCAAAGTGGATTCAAATCTGCAAAGAACACGCTTGTTCTGTAACCTCCCCACACCCAGTCTCCCATTCTATGGAAAGCTCACACCAAAAACATTTTTGTTTCCATCACTTGACCCTAACTCCTTTTGTCACAAGGAGTCTGTGACACATTCTATAAGAAGATCTTCTTGGGAAGCCTCTGGCTGTTTATCAGGCTTTCCTCCAGTGTTGCCATCACCAGTGTACTCGGGCTCAGTGGTCCTGTTAAGCTGCTCTCTCTACATATTCACTTCTCAAGGATCACGTGCAATCAGGAAGGTCTAACCACTGTGCGTATGTTAATGAATCTCTAGACACTGTCTCCAGAGAAATTCTGCTTCTATATATTACATATTCCACACGGATGTCTTGTTGCCTGATAGGCCTTTTGAATTCAAAATCAACATCAGAAGTAGATGCTGATCAACCCATATTGTTTTCCTCCTCCATTGGTGACTATGCTGCCTCTGATCGTTCTGATCTTAACCTTCCCTCTTTCATACATAAGTGATTTAGCAAATCTTTGAGTCTGATACACCCAGCATGTGTTCACCTCTCTACCTTCCTGTCCCCACCTAGCATGAGCCATCACCTGAACTGATGATACAGTTTGTTAACAGGTCTTCCTGTGCCCACCATACCCTCCTTATCAAACACCTAGACTGACCTAAGGCTATATCAAGTTATGCACTTTTAGTTCAAAACCTTCCCTGGGCTACAAGGTCCTATAAAATCTACCTGCTGATTAGTTCTCTAAAGCATCCTATACTGCTCTCCTTATTGCTACAGCATCCAAGACAGTAATCCTAAAGCAGTATATTCCATATGTTGCTTTGGACCGTCACTGCTCTCTACATCTGGATCAGTAATTTCTCAGATGGGGCCAACTTCCAGAAATCCATCATTTATTATGTGTCACTTCTGACTATGTGCCCTGGATCAAATTCTAGCCACTTTCCCATTGCCTGGATTTCAGGCACTCTCCCTGACCCTGCTCTATGTCCCTTCATGTCCCACATCAGTTTCTATACAATATAATCTACTGTCATTCTGCCACCATCACATTCTGTGAAAACAGGTGCTATTATGCTTTGATCACTGATGTATTCGAAGAAGCTCCAAGACTCTCTAACTTAAATGAAAAACTCAGCCAACATGTGTTGATCAGAAGAAGACTCAAAATTCTAACAATTTTACTAGGTAATTGAAAAATCTCCCCTGGGATTATATCAAAGGTAAATATCACATTTCATGGAAACATCAGCTTCCCAAAGAATGCATCAGTGAACTGGGGTGAACAGCCTGCACTGGGCTTGAATCCAGGTTTTATGGATTAGGCTAAATGTATTTCTTCAACTTCTCGTTCATGAAGTTCTTTATCTATAAAATAAAAGGCGCTTTTCATGGTTTTTGTTGCTTCTTTTTTTTTTCAAGATTAATTATGCTGACACATTAAAGTTATATATTCACCAAGGGGAGATTATATGATGACTATGCTGACCACCCGCTATTTCTTTTTGAACCTGGCCAGTTGTGATGTGCTGTCGCTTTTCATAAAGCAAGTGTTAAAAATATACTGTAATTATGATGTGCAGCTGCATTCAAAGCCCCAAATAAATCTTATTAAGTCACAGTTCCTTAAAGAGTGATGGTTACTTGGGCTTTCCCATTCAAGCGGAAAAATCTTGCAATGCCCAGAGGGCAGCCTTCAACCAGGGATTAATAGGAGATGCCAAAAGAATTTTAGGAAAAGGCATCAGCTCACAGGTTGAAACAAGGACAACAGCAGCTTGTTTTAGCATGAGAGAAAGGAGAGACTCATCGTGAGGTACAAGGTCCCCAGACACAGACTAGCATCCTGGTTCATCAGCCTTCCTTTTGTGGATTACAGCGAGCCAATGACCTGACCTTCCTTCTCTGTAAACAGAAACAATCCCTAGGATCACTGTGAGGATTAGTGAACAGCCACATATGAATCAAATTACCTGTTCAGCAACAATTGTTTTGGATAACTAAGCATTGGGGAAACAAACGCAAGTTTAACATAAACGCCTACCAAGGCAGAGCATTTTCTCTTCCAAATCAATACTGGTCAGTGAAAGGATTTTTGTATAAGATTCTCCATAGGTAGAAACACAAAGAAAATCTAAAGCTGAGAATGTATACGAAGTATACACATAGCTTCCAAATAGGGTCTTTCTATGTAGTCAAAGCTGATCTTGAAGTCCCAACTCTTCCACAGCAGCCTAAGTTCTGGGATTGCAGGTATTTTACAGTGTTCCTGACTCTAAAGAGTTTTTTACCTCTCACCTTTAGATCATCCATGGAGTGTCTGTTCTCTGACTCAGGACCTCTGGAAACTAATGTCCAGAGACCCTGTTTGCCATTAACTTAGGTTCTCTGGAGAAAAGTAACAGAGCCTCGTCCAGAACACTCAGCACGTTTTTAGACATGAACTGTTTTATAAAATGATATATTTAGTATGTGTATGTATACATCCAAGTCATGGCATACATGTGGAAGTCAAAGGATAACTGTGGGAGTTGATTCTCTCCTTCCAAAAAGTAGGGTCCTAGGCTTATACTCAGGTAGCCAGGTTTGGTAAGCAAGTGCCCTTACCCACTAAGCCATCAAATCATCCCTGACATACACTTAAGCTTCATTCCAGACCAAATTAGTTAGAGACTCTAGGTCAGAGCTTCAGCAATTTAAGTTTTAAAAATCCTTACAGATGAAGAAGGTGAGGCAAAAGCACCTTGATCTGTCCACTCTTGTGGACTACTACTACTTGTGGAGAATTTAGCTTCATTATCTACTGCTTCACCTAAACAGTGGGCTTATAAAGTTTGGTCCTAAGAAAACATATTTGGGAAACACTACGTGAACATAATAACATTTAAAAGATCAAACGGTTTTGGTAGTATATAGAATCCTCAACTCAAAAAAAATATCTACCCATCAACAACAATTTGCATGAATTTAAGCTCCAAACAGAGAAAAAGAAATAAAAATATATAAGTAAACACACCAATGAACAAGCATGGGTAACCAATTGAGAATCTATAATGTTATCAGGTATTCAAATAGAGAAAGAATGGGAAAAATGCAAAAGACAAATACAAGCTCTGCTATTAACATCTTAAAAAAATTACCTAAGCTCTAGGTGACTCAAGATAGGATCAAAGAACAAATAGAAGATTGTGGTCTGGGGACAGAGAAAAGGCAGCTGGAAGGGTAGTGGGAGATAAGACATGTTCCAGGGCTCAAGGGTCATCCTGAGTAGTTTAGCCTTTATTACTCTTGGCACAAAGATGCCAGAAACTTAAGGAAAGTCTTTGTTTCTCTAAACCCAACAAACGCCCAGGGTAGAACTTTAGCAACAATCTGAAACTCAGTGAAGAATCCAGAGATGGAAAGAACTGGAAACTGTTCAGAAAAGATCTGAGAGGGGATGGGAAAGAAGCAGACGTAGCAAATAAGAAGGGGGCAGTGTCCATCCCTGGAATGGATTACTAGACAAATCTAATGAGATCCTGGATTTCAAAATTGAAGAAGGTAGAGGAGGAGGGAGGAAGAAGCAGAAGAAGAGAAGAGGAGGAGGCAGAAGAGGAGGGAAGCAGGCACACACACACACACACACACACACACACACACACTTCTCTTCAACATGTGGCATGTGACACAATCTACCAGTAACGTGGTTAAATCTGAGTCATGCATAGCACTTCTAAGTGTATACTTGGACTGGAACAGGTTTAAGTTTCAATTGATCAATTACTAGGACAGGAATAAAAACTAAAATTCCATCGCTTTGGAATGTCAAGGCAATAAGGAATTACAACTATAGAAATCTACTTCATGTAAACTAAGACTGTTTATTCTCATTTTCAAATCCCCACAAAACTCACTTACATTGTTGAAGATCTATGTGAAAATCAATTAGTAGTAAAGGATGATTTAAAAAAATTTTCTATCATTCATGTTGGCTACATGTACTTAAAGTCTTTTTCTGAGACCATGTACATCTGGCGTGGAACTTGCTATGGAAGGCAGCACAGACTCAAGCCCAAAAGATGTGCAGGCCTCTGCCTCCTGAGTGCTGGAATATATAGCATGCACCTTCACATTTGGCTTTAAAGGCCAGGCTTATTCCACTGATATGTAGGTTGTATTCTTAATGTCCCACATGCATAGTAAATAATCAATACACCGGCTTTCATACTTCACCATTGCATACTCTCACATGATCACTACAGGAATACCCTCATGGGAAAAATTCTCAAATGGCTCTTAAGATGATAAGAGCCAGTCAGCCATGTCTTCATACATTTTCATGGGGGAAAGCATGGCAGATACAACGGTACTGAGGCAGGCATTGATCTGTTTTGTGTGAATCACAAAACTAGTAATAAGGATGGGGCCATAGCCTTGCAGGCTATGTAAAAAATGTTCTTCTTGGTATACAGGAGGATTGGGGAGGGTCTTGAGCAGGAAGATAAAAGGATCTGATTACTCCTTGGCAATGACACTTATTTTCTAATGAGGCCAAAAATAATGTAAAGTTTCTGACTTTTAAATGTGTCTATGAACTTTGGGGTCAGCAAGCAGCAGAGCCAATATGCATTAAGTGTGGGTTAACCTACCTAGTGTCCTGTTTAATAAATCTGAGCTATACATATTTAGTCAGGGATAGATGCGCTAATAAAGAAAAAAGTCTTGATATAAGGGAAGTTATACCTATCTGCTTTGTGATGTGTTCTGAAATATTACACGCACATGTACACAATTGAAGAATATTTAAAAAACAGAATATATAGTTATTTCAGCACAAAATTTACAACAATAATTCATAAAAACCTAACAAGGTCTTCTCAAGGCCAGCAAATTCTAAAGAGACAAAGAGAACTCTTCAGAGAAGAACACATACATTGTATACATAGTGTTTCCTTAGGAATAGTCTTAGGAGCCAGCGGCAAAGCTGCGACTCCTTATGGCATCAGTGTAGTAGGCAGTCCGACATTCAGAATGACTGCAGTAGAATTAAGTCACACACTGCTTGTTTCAACCCAGCTACATATGTATTTTTTTATGTTACTGTATTTGGGGATTGCTCATCCTTATTTTTCCCTTACTTTCCTCTAGTTTTAATTTGGTTTCTCTAGTTACCATGGTATCTTCTTAAACACCTCCCCAAATACAGGACTCTAATTAACAATAAAAATAGATGGCTCTTTTTATTTCATAGCTCCTTGTATATGATGCCAAAATACATGCACACAGAGTTCCATAATTTAAGAGATAAATTTCTTTTATGTTTCTTTTTTAAAGGTTGGATCATAAGAACTTGAAGTATTTGTGAAATAAATGAACCAACATTTTTATCTACAGTGTGAGGTTTCAATATAAGCAATATTGCCCCATTCTTTATCATCTTACCTGCTAATACTATACATAATTTATTGATCTAAATTCTTATCACAGGCCCACAGTCTTATCTCCAAACCTTTAAATATTTTAGGCCCATCCAACATTTCTTTTATGAACATAATTAGATAACAGAACAAAAAAATAGCAAGAGCAAAAATTTTTAAGAAATAGTTAATATTTCAGTCACTTTCTATATGCTGCCCTCAGATTAAATGTCTTATCTTTATTACATCATTCATTTAAGAACTTCAACCATAAGAACCAGAGTAAGTTCTAGTCTGATCAAGTCTGAAGCTGACTATTGAACTCCTGAGGACCCTAGGTCTTCGTTACAAATTCTGTGACTAAAACCACCTTCATGCCTGTCACCTTACTCACTGGATTACACTAAAATAACAATGTGAAAACTCAAACAACTTTATTGGATAGTAAACTTACAAATTCATTCAAAACCTGGTCACTGCATTCCTAGTTGTGGGTTTAGTTGTTGAGTTTAAGCAAACTTCAAAGGCTTGAGAGAGGATGATTCCAGCAGTGTTTCCCACTTCTACTTCAATTTCCCATGAAAACAGAAAATACAGGAGTTTTAAGAATGAAAAAAATTGCTATTTCTTAATTCAATTTTTACTCCAAAGCTTGTTTTCATAAGCAGTGTTCATGGTGCGTTATATTTGTTCACTCACACTGAACTTAGGTAGCATGTGGTTTTATAAGTATTAATAGTATTATAATATTTTTGAATCCTCAGAAAAATGAATGTGCTGATTATAACAATACACAGCAAAATTCTACAGCAGAGATGCTTTAAAAGCAAGGCCTATGGGCCATAGCAGCATCTTAAGTCTTATTTTAATTCTTTTATTGATTAGTCATATAGATATTCTGATAAGGAGAACCATTCTTTCATACAAAGAGTTGTTGTTATTTGCTTGTTTGTACTTATTTACAACTGTCTCAACCACTGAACTTGCATAATTACAATAAATGGAGAACTCACTTCTTAGTAAATGACAGATCTCTTACAACAGTTATATCTCAACATCATGTTTTGGAATACGTAAAAGACAAATGATGTACTTGTTATACTCAGATTTGTAACAAACTGTAAGAGCTACATGTTTCTAAGTTCATCTCCAATTTTGCCATTTTATCAACTTATTTTCATTGGATATTGTATAATTACAGTTAAAATTATCTAAAGGATGTGAGAAATATCCCAATTACAGATTAGGTAAACACAAAATGCACATACTAATTTTTAGTTATAAACTGTATCCTATTGGAACCAGAGGTAGGTTGATTGTTTTTATAGAAGTACAAAAATCAACCTTGCAACACATCTGTAAAGAAACTGAAGTGAATAGCTTAGAAACCAATTAGAACCTGCAATTTTCTGTTACTCAAGCAATGACCTCAATGACTGTTTGGGGTGCTTAAATACAATAGTTCTTAAAGACAGCTGCCAAATCTCCATTATTTCAATGCTTTGTATAAAATGTTCCACCCTATCAATACAATAAACTTAAATCATTGCAGTGCCTGAATGGCCAACTGCATATTACTACTGCATAGAGTTTCTATCATTTCAATAGAACATAATTTGTTTGTATTCTGAAGGATAAAGAGAATGTTTTCAGAAGTCTATTGCCAATTACAACCAAGCTACTGTTTTTAGATAACTGAATTCTTAAAGGCAAAAGGATGCTCTTATTGCCACTTTCCTGTAAGTTGTAAATTGTAAGAAATGACTTAAATAGAAATAATGCCCTACACATCTTGATTATATGAAACCCATTTTTATTTCTGTGGAATACTAACAGAATCTTTCATCCTTGTATTAATAGTGTACTGTATTATTTATACCCTTTCATGTTTTGGAGTCCCAAGGACGTTTCTCTGCTTAATGCCCAGATATGTACAATCTATCACATAACGGGCCCTTATACCTAAACATCTGGTAAACTTCTATAGCCAGGCACAGCATAACACAGTAGTGTGTAACTGCTGCATCTCACTATGATACTAATCTACTAACTTTGTCCTCCAAAAGCTTAACTCACTGCACTCTAAATGACAGCTCAGATGACTCTGCCATGCCCAATCTTGCAGTTACCATTTATTATACCGTTTCTTCTACCCTCCCCTGATCTGTGGGAACCCACAATTAGAATACAATGAGTCTTATCACACAGGCCAACTCATCTCTTGTCAAAATCCATGCAAGAGCCGCCTTGACTGAGCTTGCTGCTTCAACTTTGGTCCCCAAACAATTAGAAAACACTTTTAAAACGTGAACTGAATTATGCCATTTATCAAAACCCTGCAGAATGAAAGCTGCAAAACCTTCACATTGACTCACAAAGCCTATTCATTTGACCTCTGTTTTTAACTCTGACGTCATGCCCGCATCTCATATTATGTGTCCTGCCTACACATGCCAGTCAGCTGATCGCCTTGACATTCTGCAAGCATACTTGGCGTTCTCACTCTTCAGGAAGCTGAGCTACCTGCTCCACATCTGTCACCTAATTATCCGCATGTCTACAGTCTATTGCCCTGCCTTCCTGAAATTTCATCTTAAATGACATCTTTCCTATCTACAACTACAAAAGATGCACCCTTCCTTCTAGTACACAAATCCTCACAACTTGCTTTATGATTGCTAATGATGCATCACCTCCTAAAACACTCCACACCCGAAATGAGTACCACTGGATTCAGTAAAAAAGAAAAGTCGAGACTTCTTTTAATTGTAGACTTAACCATATTTTCACAGGTATAATATGTTAATTTTGGTCATTAGTTTTGAAAAATTCCCCAAATACTTTTTTAAAAAATAAAACATAATACTATTTTTTCTTTTAATATATGAAGGTGTTTCAACAGTAATTTATATTTGCTGAAGCATTTCTCAGACATATCTCCTTGGAAACACTGAAATGTACACTGACCACATGATCCCTGTCCACTTCAAAACAACCATGGTTTTGAAAAGCTAAATAAAAGAAAATAATCCTCATATTTCAGGTGTTGAAAGAGCTCACAGGTTTAGGAAACTTGAATCTTTGATGCATACCTTATCATTAGTGCCAAAGTAGTTATTTTTCCCCCTTTACCTATGATTATAAAAAAAGGTGGGCATTTTGAAAAGTGACTCAAAAAACAAAAATCATTCTCCTGTTACAGACTGTACCCTCCTTTCCATACACCAACCCTTCTGTTAAAGGGGGCTTCTGTTTATCACAGCCATTAGGCCATTGCCTCTAGGCTTAACTCCAATCTATTTCCTTCACACAGGAGGAAACTCTCCCATTCGTAGCCTCTTGACAGTTCTCAAACTGCTTTATAGTTATTGTAAATCCATTTTGAATACATTTAAGGTGATACAAACAAGAGCTATATTAAATTGAACATGAATGAAACAGAGTGAATATCATTTGGAGACACAAGTTAAAATAAAAAAGCCCTCTACATCCAATTCAGTAGGAAACTTAGGGCTAACATCACGAATTAAGTCCATTCAGACATCAAGAGTAGAGGACCAGAGCTCAGAATTAGATTCGCAAGCTTGGTATAGTATATACCATATATATGTGGTACAGCATACTCCATTCTACCTCAGCCGTGCATCCAGATGTCATCTGTTCTATTGCATTTCTTTCAACCCTTGAATTTCAAATGTTTAAATGGTTTTTCCTAACAAAGATGAAAACTTCCTCTTTAAGAAAATACATCGATATTCCTCTGCATTATCTCCATGGTACCCAACACATTGTTATGCAAATAGATACTCAATAATAAAACTGCTGATTGCCAAACAATTGCTGTTTCTTAGCATGAATGCTCTATCCTGAAAATATTCTCTTTTAGAGCTTGAGGAATATAGGTCTCAAAGGATTTTGCTCAACAGGAATAAATCAAATTACAGGGCCAGAAATATCTCACCAGGACCCCAAGCACAATAGATTCCCTAGCTAAGGAACCAATTATTTTTGATTGGAATAGGCATTACATGGGAAGATGCTACTAGGACAATAAAATTATTAATAACTTTCCACAGTAAATTCAATTATTCAGATAATAGGTGCTTACATATAAGCTATAAGGGCAGAACAAGAATGGGATAGAGTTCTTTCCTTTTAATCCCGACTTTTATAAAAAACAGATAAATTAAAGCCCTGGAAACTGAAATTAACAATTCCTAAACAAACATTAATTTGCTCTGAGCACATAATCAGCATAAAATTCAAGGTGTCACTTAGGTGTCGCTTCTTCCATAAAAGTGTGGTTTCTGTCTAGAATTTCAGAATAATGTAATCATGTATAGTAAGGAAACATAACAGAAGACAATAAACAATTAAGGATAGTACAAAACTGGGTTGAGACGAAGGGATGAATCAGAACATCAAATTCTAGGAATCTCTTCAACAATTCTGTATGAAAGAGGTGTGACCACTTGAAGTCAGGAGAAGCGTACTTAGGCTAACAGTCACTGATTTAAGGTTTTATTTGGGGTTCACCTGGGTGAACCCAGAGTCCTATCAAGAGCGGAGGCCTGCTCTCCTGGTCCTTTACAGCTCCATCAATTGTTGATCACGACTGTGAACTAGATCATAAATGCATCTTTTTTTCCTAGTGCACTCAATTCAGCTTCTCAACTTCCTAACTGTTCCTTGACTTCTTTATCTTCAGCAACAGCAGATGACATTTTCCTCAAAGGAAAAAGAAAGTTCCAAGAGCCAGGTCAAGAGATTCTACTAGGAATGACCTTAGTGTACTTCTAGTCCCTTCAATAAAAGAAAGTAGGTATTTACATATAAAGTCCAATAAATGATGCTGCAAACCCTAAATATTCATACTGAATTTATTTAGGAAAACCCATCATCGCACTATTGAAAGAAAAAAATGTGGAGGTCACATCAAGCAAAGAAAGCACTGTATGATGTAAGTTTAGAAACCTCCTGATCATGATTCATAAAACATTAGTATGCTAACTTATAGCAAGAAAAAACTTGCAGTTTTATTCCAAAGTGTCACCTCCCAAAGATGAAACTTCTTAGTTTCAAGTCCCTTGTGACCATCTGGCAGACTTGGCATTAGCCTGGCAGTTAACTTTACTGGATTGAGCACTTATCTGTATACAATCTATGTTAAGGGACTAACAATATTGCCAATTAGATAATCCTTTACAATGGAGGCTTTCCTGAGCAAAGCAAGGTGCCAGAGACCTCTCTGGACTTTATAACCTAGAAGCCATTAGCAGTACCATCCCTCTCATGCTCTGCAAAAAAGAAAGAAAAGAAAAGAAAAAGAAAAAGAAAAAGAAAAAGAAAAAGAAAAAGAAAAAGAAAAAGAAAAAGAAAAAGAAAAAGAAAAAAGAAAGAAAAGAAAAAGAAAAAGAAAAAGAAAAAACAGCCTTCCTCTGCTTACTCTGTGCCTAAAGTGCCCTGCATAGCATCAGCCATTGAAAATCTACAACAAATAACCTGTCAAATCTCAGATGACGTATTTCATACTTTTAAATTTGTAAAATGAGTTCAAAAGAAGAGATAGTTTATTCACGGATACTCTTTTAGGATGATCATCAAACCGTTCTAAAGTCCTTTTAACCCCCTTTACTTTTTACTCCCCATTTAGTAGATCTTTTGTTATTGAGGGGAAGACATTTCCAAACATGATCTGGTTTGAGAAATAATGTGTCACCTCCAACTCAAGAAAGAATGGAAAAATGAGAAAGGAGAGTGAGACTTACAGAGGAGGAAGAAAGAGGAATGAAATGAATGTGCAACACAAAGAACTCAAACTGTGGTCTTTGACTTTGAAAAAGAAAAGGGAGTGTGTGTAAGTCAAGGCATATGGCCACTCCCAGAAGCTGGAAGAGGCAGGAAATGAGGAAATGGTTTCTCTCTTGGAAAGCCTGCATATGCTTCATAGCCTAGACGGTCCCTCAATTTCAGTGAGACCCAAGGTAGATTTCCAGTATACGACACTTTGAGTGCATAAATTTGTGATGTTTTAAGGTACTGCAAAATGGTTACTTGTAGCAGAGACAAGAGACTAATGCACTCAAATATAAGGAACTCAAGGAAGACTAAGATAGCTGACCATTGATAATTAACAAAAACTTCCCAGTACACAATGCTAAAATCTTGATGGTTATATAAATATTATTGTGAGCTGAATTAACATTCTATTTTAAAAAAATCAGAGGCTTACTTGAAATACTGAAATTGTTTTAAAAATATCCACTTTAGGAAGCTCCTCAGAGTTTGAAGATATTTTATACTTCAAATGTGCAGCACAGCATCTGGTATATCTTAAGTTCTAAATAAATGTTTACTGTGAACATTGTGTTGTGTTTTCCCACTAGACAGACAATCTTTGTCCCAAAGGTACTCTTCCCTGTGTTGAATTAATCACAAATTATTCTAGTGCCCATGCAAAATGCACGGGCAGAAAAGGAAGTCACATGCCACTTTGCTGCTCTTAGAAATCTTAGAACAATCAATAACTATGTGCTATTCTGTGTGGTCCTGATCAATATATGAATCCAGTCATCATGCACACAATCCAAGTAGCCACCTCTGTGACACGTTATTGGGAGCAGTAGATATGCTGGAACAATTTTTCTAGGTATCTACAAGCACATCTATCATTGTGACAGATGCATGACATAGCATTATACCTTCTCTTCCCAGCCTCGTTTTAATACCACAGTCCTGTCTATAATACCAAATGATTCTGATCAAGGCTTGAGATTTCATTCTTCCTCGATTGCCAAAGCAAAATGACCTTGCAGAGAATGCCCAGCTGGTTGGCTAGTCCAAGATGCACTGAAGCCAGGGAAGGATTCAACAAGTCAAGTTATTCCAGAAAAGCCTGAACTTACTAAAGGCTCAAGTGCTAATTTTATAGCACGTTAATTCTAGCCAGAAAAAAATTGCCCTTTGCTCAGACATTGGACTCATTTCAGAGAAAACGTCCAATGATTATTTGAGGCAAGAAATAATTGCTGGTTTTGTTTTTATTTGGGGGAAGAAAATACAAATCACAGAAAACACTGTAGGCTCAGAAGTACATGTCAGATTATTATAATCAGCCAATCAGAACCTTAATGAGCTGTTTAAGATTTCCTTTCTCCCTTCCACATGGAGACGATGGCAGTTCAATCTGGCAGAAGACTCGGGGCTACTGTGTGAGCAGTAAGTGATCAGCACTTTTAAAATTACCATTTTTCAATGCTGAATGGGGCGCCAAGGACCGATCCCATTGGTTGGTCACAGAATGGAGGAGTCCATATTTAATTTCTTGAACAATAGCACTGAGGCACTAGGAATCAAATAAGAAAAAAATAAGAAAGCAAGAAATAGTCTAATTCTCTGGACACAGTCACTAATTAGTATTGGCATGGGGGAAAAAAAAAACACCTATACCTCTAGAAGATGCCATAGGCCTTTCTGGGGAAGGACAGCCACTAGTCAGATATGTGGGGTAGGAAATGGTCCTGTTGCAGAGAGCTGCACCCAGTCTCATAGCCAAATGAAACAGCCACAGAGAGCAGTTCCAGGGCTTAGGTTCCCATAAAGGCTCTTTACATACACATCTATGATTCTCTTTTCAGGAGACACATAGCCATACCTACATCATTAACTATGACAACTGGGAGATGGAATCCAACAGTACTCAGTGGGTTAGAGGCTGAGGATGTAATACAAAGGGCCCTTTAGATGTCAGATGTCACCAATCCACAGTGTCAAGCTTTAAGCTGTATGAACAAACCTTAAGCTATATGAAAACAGAGTCTGCCCAGGCTTGCTAATGCCATTAAAAATAGAGCAACAGGGATACAGTAACCAAGCCATGCAGTCAGAAATACCAGAGCCCCAAATCTGCTTATAATAAACATGTTTTTGCAACATCCCCTGACATAAACAGGCCCGATGATAAATGGAAGCTCTTTGGACTCACGTCTCTGTACAAAAAGGTGCTAAAAATATTTCCAAAGCCAGGTTGGCTTGCAGGGCACAGCAAGAAACATGTGACTTCCACTTAGCCTGGACAGCAGAGAATCTTTTCCTGTCCACGGCTACCACTCTGCTCACTCAGTTGTCACAGCCAACTGGCCTATGCACAAGCATTAAGTGAGGGTGTCTGCCAGAGGTCCCTTCCCTTCTGTATATGTAACAGGTTCAGTAAATATGTTTGCCAGAGATCCTTTCCTTTCTACATAGCATCTATTTCTTTCAGAACTGACACACTGTAATCATCAGGAGCTACTGACAACTGGCAGCTTTTGAGTTAGTTTTCTTTAAGGGCATGGCCCCTGGTAGTTTGACCATGCTCTAGTGCAGTGTTTCTCAATATTCCTAATGCTGTGAACCTTTAATACAGTTCCTCCTGTTGAGGTGACCACCAACTGTAAAATTATTTTTGTTCCTACTTCATAACTGTAATTTTGCTACTGTTATAAATCGTAATGTAAGTGTCTGGTATGAAGATGGTCTTAGGCAACCTTGTGAAAGAGTTGTTCAACCCCTAAAGGGGTCCCAATGCACAGGTTGAAAACTGCTACTCTAGTGGATGGCTCCACAGCCACCAGTATATGGACAGTACAGACTGAACTTGGTCGTGGTAGTGGTGGTGGTGCTGGTGCTGCTGGTGCTGGTGGTTCTGGTGCTGGTGCTGGTGATGCGGGTGGTGGTAACGGTGATGGTGTGTGTGTATCATCAAATTGGGAAGGGATGTACAGATGAAAGTTAGATCTGGGAAGAGTTAAGGGGAGTGGTAGGAGTCAACATAATCAAAGTAAATTGTATACATGTTTGAAATCCTTGTAGAATAAAAGAAAATTACATTAAAAAGTGTAGGATGATTAAATATTGAAAAGCTGAGTTGTTCTGTTATCAGTAATATTCCAAAGAAACACTTCCGAGCATCCCCTTAAGACTTATTTTTGCCTCTAAATGACCTTAAAATATTTGGTTCCTCTTGATGGTGTTGTTTATATTTTATTAAATTAAAATACAGCATGCCTTAAACACTCATTGAACAGCTGGAATCTTGAGAGGATACCAGTTAAAACAAGAAATAATTAAAAGAGAAAGAGTTTTCCCAGCAAACTTTTTAGGGAAAGAAAAAAAAAGTGGTATGATTTGGCAGATACTTTCTGGATATATTTTCTAGGAAGCCTATTCAGTCTTAAAGAGTGGTTCAATAGATCTAGCCAATGCTCCTTTATAAATATCAAAGGCAGAAAGTTTTTGATGTGAAAAATTGAGCACATCTAAGCTGAAATATTTAGGATGTAAAGAGGGACTGGAAAGATAGCTCAGCAGTTAAGAGTACTCTTCCAGAGGACCCAAGTTCAATTCCCAGCACTCACATCTGATGACCCACAACAGCCTGTAACTCCAGCTTCGGGGATCCTACAGCCTCTTCTGGCCTCTGAGGGAGTACACATATACTTGGAATACACATAAACACATACATCTAAAAGAATAAATCTAAAAATAAAGAAATAAACTGTGAACAATATTGTAATTTTTTTCCTGAAATGAGCAGGCTTCAGACTGAAGGATGAAAATGTCATCTCACCCCAGATGGACAGGGCAGGATACAGAAGGCTGACTACAGAGCATCCACACTTAAGTCTAGTTAGTGAATGTAAACAGATGCATCCTGGGAGGGACAAGACTGCTTGTCATCAGCAGTACATGTTTACCTTCCATGGTAAAGTGAGGCAAAAAAGCTTCTTTTATTAAGCTGATAGTCTCTGAGCTTACAACCTTATCACGATACTAAAATCACTATGAATATGCAGTATATAAGACATTTCTTCATTCTGAACCAGTTAGGACATAAAAGAGTTGAAAATACAGCAGCTACGTTATTACTGATGGAGTCAAATTACCAGCTTGGAGTCAGGAGCCAAAGCATGCAACCTACAATTTCCTTTTTGAATAAAACCCTCCCAACTGAGGAAGGGGCCAGAAAATCTCTGCCCTGTGACAACAGTTCAACATGGATGTGACCAGATGGTGAGGCTGTGCAGAGCTCAGATTCTGCCTACCAGGAAAATCTGATTTCCACTCATCTATTTAACACAATGGGACTAGTGGGCGTTGCCCCCTCCAGTGTCAAGGCAAAAACACAGTAACCCCTCCTTATCTACTGTTCCTCCTCCTCTGGTCTTGTTTACCTTTACTTAATCAAAATTTGAAGTGTTTAAAAGGAAAATTCTAGGGTATGGAAAGATGGCTCGGTGGGTAAGAGCATTGGTTGCTCTTTCAGAGGTCCCACTTTCAACTCCAGCACCCAAATAGTGGTTCAAAATCATATGCAAACCAATTTTCAGGAGATCCAATACCCTCTTCTGATCTCTGTAGGCAAGAGCAGGCATGAAGTACAGACAGACAAACATGTAGATAAAACATCCATACATATAAAAATTTTTTTAATGGAAAATTCTAGAAATAAATAATTAGTAAGGTTGAAACTGCATAATTTTCTGGCAACTGTGATGGGAATTCTTGCCATCTAAGCCATCCCTCACTAGATATGATTCACTTCTTTGTTAAAAGTGGTCATGTTGGGGCTGAAAAAATGACCCAGTGGTTACAAGCACTAGCTGCTCTTCTAAAGGGCCCTGGTCCAATCCCCAGCACCCACAATGGAGGCTCACAACCATCTGTAACACCAGTCCCAGGGATTTGATACCCTCTTCTTGCTCCCATGAGCACTCGATACATTTGGAGCACAGAAACATTCAGGCAAAAATACCCATACACATAAAACAAAAATAAACTAAATCTCAAAATAAAACAAAATAATGAACCTGCTGTACATACCATCTATATCACAACCATTTAGTATAAATATCATTTCTCAGATATATATGGTTCAGTATCAACCACAACTGCAGGCATCTACTGGATGTCATAGGAAGTAGCCTCTGCAGAGAGGGGGCTATTAGAAATGGAAAGGAGGGAGCTATCCACAGAAAAGTGGAAGGGAAGTGGGAATGGGCACCTTTCCAACACTCTCAGAGGCTGCTAAGTCATTGATGAAAGACTATTGAGGGTTTTTATAAACTTCATTTTGGGAAAAGGGGACAACAAAAGAAACAGTAAGAAAACAGTAACATCAGTAACAAAACCTTGATGCTCTATCCCTCACCTACCAATAAGTGAAAATGACAAGATTTAATGATTATTTTTTTATCCTGAACACTAACTACTAAATGAGAAATGGTTCCTAATCTCCACACTACATAAAATAGAAAAGGAAGATCGAGTATCATGGATCCAGGAAGATGTAATGATTTTTAATTCAGGAAATCAGTTCTGTAACTTGTCGGTGAGTCTGTTCTAAAACAAGGCAAATCCTCTTATTAGCTATGAAGGGAAAATATAAACCAGATAGATTTAAAAATAGACATGAAAGAATGTTTATGTAGTAGTGATTAATTTGAATATTCCAAACACTTAGGATAATAATTATAAATTATTAATCTCAAATTGGTTTGCACAGATAAAAGAGAGGTAAGATTTTGGCCTCAAATAGTATTCATGGCTGTATTCCTTCACTTAGGTAGATAGTTTGATTTTTTTGTTTGTATAAGAGTACAAAGCCCTTATTCTTTCACAAAGGTTTCCAAATTGTTGAATCATTCTGGTAGAAACCTATATTCTTCTGAGTTTCAAATCCTAGATTCAGACTAGCTATTAGTCTATTATTGTATTCAGTTCTCCAACTTGAAACTGCTCCCCCTTCCCTACAACCTCAGGCCTTGTTTCCTGACTCCATAGTAGTTCATGGGTGTATTATTGCAAGCACACCAATTACTTCTTACTGTTGTTAGTCTAAGAATATATAACTCTATTCAAAACCGTCAGATCCAGAAAGAAGAATGAATGTTTGAAAACACTTTAGACCCTGAGTTCAGCGACTAAAGAAGACTGTGCTCTGCTTTCCCCAATTCAATGATAACATGAACTCACAGTGTGATGATACTAACAGATAGTGCTTTGGTGGAGGAAATAAGGTTTATAGAATTTTACAAAGTTAGTGTCCTTACAAGAAGAAGAGACTCGAGAATGCATCCTATAATATTTTTTGATAGTTGCCCAAATTGATTAACACCATGATAATGGACAGAGTCTGAGTCTTACTACAATGATGTCAGACCTCAAATGCTGGGTTCTCTGACAATGCTGTTTTTGCTTCTTCATAAATTTTACAAAGGTTGCCCTTGGAAATGCATTAAGCATAGTTTAAACAATATACACATTCTACATTTTCACATCATGAGTGAACAAGATCATCACATGACATATGTATATGTATATGTGTGTGTATATATATATATATATATATATATATATATATATATATATATAATATCATCATTTGCTTATTCCTAAAGGTAGAAGACAAGAGCCACTGTCTCATCACATTCCCTTGAGTGAATGAATGGATTATAGCATATTAGGAGTTTAGGTAGAATGTGAATAGATGATACATAGATAGAAAATGAAAGATCTATGTAATATTTCAATTAGGTAACTGTGTTGCTTAGAATCAGAATAGCCCCACAGGCTCATGTATTTAATACTTGGTCCCCAGTTGGTGAAACTGTTTGAGATGAATTTGAAATTGTGGCCTTGTTTTAGGAAATGTGTCACAGGGGATCTTCTTTGAGATTTCAAAATCCCACACCATTTCCAGCTTGTTCTCTCTGCTCATGGCTGTTTTCTCAACATGTATGCTCTCAGTTACTGTTTGAGCACCATACCTGCCTGCCTACTGCCATGTTCCATGCAATGGTCATGAATAGATTCACCCTCTAACACTGAAAGCCCAATACACCTTATCTTCTCTAAGTTGCCATGGTCATGGTATTTTGTCATGGTCACACAAAAGAAATTTAGTAACTTTGGTCACATATATTTCATTGAAAAAAAAACATCTATTGCAGTGGTTTCAACTTTTCTAATGCTAACACAGTTTCTCAGGTTATAGTGACCACAACCATAAAATTATTTTTTGTTGCTACTTCATAACTGTAATTCTGCTACTATTATGAATTGTAATGTGACTATCTGATATGCAGACAGTCTTCAGCAACCCCTGTGAAAGGGTCACCTGACCCCCAAAGGGGCTGAGGCCCACAGGCTGAGGCTCACATCCTAACATTTAATCATAGGATTAAAATCCTATGATGCCAAGGAAATCAATAATTGATCAGAAAAGAAGGCATTTTGCATGGAAGCTGAAACACGGCATAGTCCAATCTGCATGAACAATTACTTTTTTAAGCATACCACATATTTACGAGCATTTAACGCTATTAATGTAATGGATTGCAACATATGTTCAAAAGCAGCTCTATTCTGATCTACACTTTTGCTATGGTTTTTGATTCATTTCTTTTGCAGTTTTAATTGACATCAAATTTTATAAATATTTTTAAAGTTTATTATAACATAGTCATTTTTGAATCAATATAAACCTAGCTATAAAATAAACCACACTTAATACTCTATTATTGAGACTAGGAATGCAGGAATTCTGTGTTGTCTGTTTCGTTTTGATAATCCCTCAGATTTCCTTCAGAGTTTTATATTCAAACAATCAGCAAATTAACTTTTACCACTTTCTTTTTTCTTTCTCTTCCAGTCCTTTGTGTGCCTCTCTCTCTCCCTCCATATTCTCTCTCTCTCTCTCCCTCCCTCCCTTCCCCCCCCCCCTTTGGTTTTTTGAGAAAGGGTTACTCTGGCTGTCCTGGAACTCACTCTGTAGACCAGGCTGTCCTTGAACTCACGGAGATCTACCTGCTTCTGCCTCCTGAGTACTGGGATTAAAAGTATGGGCCACCACTGCCCAGGTATTTTTCTTATCTTATGGTAGTGGTTGAGGCTAAAGAAACTATATTCTTAGATTTCTTTTGCTTTTCATGACCAAACAAGTACCAAAAGTTTAGTATTTAAGTATTATTTGGGTTCAGAATATTTTCTTAAATTCCTAGTTTACTGAGTTGTTGATTGTGCATAATTTTAGAACTTATATTTTAGGCATTGATCAGAAGTGTTAGTTGGTCCATTTCTGTCTATAAATTTTACTTTCACACCTTCCCTTCCCTGACTGTCCTCATATCAAGGGGCTGACCTGCATGTAGACCTCTGATCTTGTCTATCAATGGGATTCCAACTGGCTTGACTCACTTGGAAGCCCCAGGCAGAAGGAAGAATGGAAGAGCCAGGATCTCACCATGGCCTTCTTTCTGCCTTCCGCAAACTCTAAGCTACATACTCCCTATGACTTTCCTGGATGGCCCAGGCTGGTGGTTTGTGGAGACCGCTTTCTCTTATCTTTTAGATTAGATTAGATTGTTTCTCCACCTAGCACTCCTAGCAGTTTGGAGACCTGGAGGCTGAGCAACGCAGGGCTGGATGCAGAATACCATTTCTTCTGTCTGTATACTAAACTGAAATAACATTTCTGCCTGTTCATGACTATCAAACAGGTTTCCTAGTGAGGAAACTGATGGTGAGGGTTTCAAAATAGTTCCATGTGAGGACCCACAGTTGATGCTAAAGGGAGCAAACCTTTTTAGAGACTAGTCCCTAAGTAAGTTTTCCACCCCTGGTTTGGCTTCTAAGCTTTCCTATCAACTGTGTATCCAATGCCTTCCTTTAAATTATCTTCCTTGTAAATCTTGAAGTGTATGATAATTGATAGGTTTTAATAATTAAACCATGTTGAGGTTCTTAGCAATGATGGTAGCACACATATTGGTAATAGATAGTTTTCACCTATTTTCTTTCAGTTTCCTTCACTTCTTTTAATCTAATGTCTTCAGATAAATATATGGCTCATTATACATCAGAAGCTTTTCTTTCCAGTACATGCATTAATACTATCAAATGTCTATACTTGCTAGGTATTTTCTTTGAGTTATACTTGCTTTTTAATGGAAATTAAGATATATAGTTTCTACAAGCCATTGTAGTATCTCAAAGTTACTTTTGAAACTTTTGAGTTAGTGCTGCAAATCATATGTAACTTGTAAAATAAATGTCTTAAAAAACAAGACAGTAATTTTCCAACTATAACTATTACCAATATTTAGATGTACTTAGAGATGTTGCCAGTAATGCTGAAGTTATCCATTGCAAAATGTTCGCTTCATGTCACTACCCAATCCACAGCTTGAAAATATGGGTATGGGAAAAATATTTTTCACACTCAGTAATGATCTCTGTAATTGTCCTTACCATATCATCAAATTCTATTTGAGAATATCAATTATTTGTAAGACCAATAATACTACCAACCCATGAACCATGGAATGAATATACTTTATTTCACTTTAGGAAAATTGCCACTGTACAAGTGAAAGGAAACTCAGTTATAAATTGTAGACAAATTCCATATACATTTTATGTATTACTTCACACATATGTGATATATATATGTATTTGCCTAATAACTCCCAGATATTTAAGTGCCACAAAGTATTAAGCAAAATTCTTAGTGTTCCCTGAGAGTGGGATTAAGTAACTGACTCTTACAAGAAAAGAAACACATGAGGCAATTACCTCCCATTCAAGCTTTATCCTTTTAACAGTTCAGTGTAGAATACGAAACAAATTCACACACTGACATGCAAAAGAAAATGTGTTTTGGAAACAGTAAGAGACATGATTAAAGATGTCACTATATCTTTCCGAAATTGTATTTCACTTTGTGTTGAAAAACAACAGTATTGTGCATTAACAAGCACAGAGTAATGAACACATGCAGGCAATTTATTTTAAACTGTAATATAAGTACTGCACATATTTCTTGGATCTGGTCCCTAAAGAGTGTCTCTCCACTGTTCTCTGCTCTTATTTTTCACCACTACATGATATTTCTTGGAAACATTTGCTAGCTTGTCTCTGGGATGGGCTCCCTGGAGAAAGGTCGATCAAGCAAGGCAAGGTTTAGAGGAGCCCAAGGAATAAGCAGAATTTGTTCTGCGGCTTGCCTCACATCTTCAGGATATATCAATGCTTAAAGGACTCGGGACCGGGACCAGGACCATATGTTTGGCAGTGTTTTGTAATCCAGACCTTACACTGAGTATGAGTAAATCAAATGCCTCTAAAGAACTAAGGAAGTGACAACTTTATTTCTAGAATCCTAAACTAATATTTGCAGCATAAGATCCAGTGACCTTGGTATTTCCTATTATTTCATTACAGTCCTTGCTGTCCTGTGTCTGTCCACAATTGCCCAATGCAAACACTGGCCCTTGCTCAGTGGGCTACATGCCTACCCCATAGTTTTGCATCAACTAACAGAGTAAAACCACCCAGGGAAGAAGAATCAAGACTTGAGAATACTAGCATTTGCAAGGAGCAGATGGAAGACAGGACCTCTTGGGTCTCTCACACTAGCCTGAATATCTCATATTAATATCATTTTTCATTTCTGACTCTGCAATCATACCAGAAGATTTTTCCAGGGCTCTTCAAGACCTCCTAACTCTTTGATCCCTTCTGCCAGCCAGCTTCAGCCATCCTGCATGGCCAGCTGCCTGTTGAGCAGCCTGGGGTTGCCATGGAGACCATGCCAGCATGAAAGAAGGAGGGTGAGGTAAATGCCAAGTGGAGCAGGGAAACATGCATGCTGAACCACCACTCCTGAGGTCCAGGTGATAGGCAAGTGAGATGCAGGCAGTGGGCAGCAAGGAAGGAGTGAGAGAAGGAGGAGACACTAAAAATGAGCAAGTGTTTCTAGATATGATCCATGATCCATGATCCATGGATTCTACCAAAACAAGACAGAAAGCCAGGTCTCCAGCCATATTCAAATAGAAAACCTATTGTGGTTTGAAGATGGCTCAGGTAGCTCAGAACCTTTTAGAACTTGAGATCTAGGAATTACAGTTCCAGAGTATCTTAGGCCTTCTTCTGCATCCTCTGGCTCCCAAATGCATGTGATGCACAAAAACCTCCCCCTCTCTCCTCCCTCTGTCTCTCTCTGTCTCTGTCTCTCTCTCTCTCTCTGTCTCTCTCTCTCTCTTTCTCTCTCTCTCACACACACACACAAATGTAAATAAATAAAAAACAAAATAAAATACATCCATTAATCCACCTCACCTATCACCTATATACACAAAAATACGTGTTTAATATACGTGCATATATAACATTTATGCATAGGCACACACACACAGACAAATGCCTTTACTATATAAAAAAATAAGTCTGGATTTTTCTTAATAGCTGGAAACAGTAATTCTTGAAAGCCAACAAGATTGCTTTGGAATGTACTACCACTTTATTTGAGCACATTATCATAATATTGATTCTCAGTCATGATTCACATCTTATTCTGTGCCACTGACAAATGAAACTTTGACATTTTTTTTCCTTCTGTACAAAAAACAAAGCTCTGCCTTAAATAAAAGAGTTGTGAATCTAGGTCCGGTTTTGTGGCTAGAACTACAGGCTCATAAGGAGTGATTCCTGAATCCAAGACTCTAAGCTATCCAGCTCTCTAAGATTCTTCTGTCACTTTTAATGGTTTACTTGGGGCCACTCACCGCTAGCCTAGATCTCTCTGTCTCTTGGTACATGGAAGAATGGATGTCCCTCCTCTCTTAAAGTTGGAGTGGTTCTGTAGTCCAATCTGCCTGAAGAAATAAGGCTGGGCAATGTATTACTTCATTTAACACTTCATTCATTTCCCCCCAGTGGACATGGAAACCTACATAGGTGGAGAATCCACTGGCCGAATGTCCAAGTAACCAGTATTACATAAGACTCCATTTCAAGCTACTGATAAGCCAAGCTTAAAATACACTAAGCTTTCTTCTTTTTATCTACTGATATCAGGGGTTGTTTTCTCTGGCAGTATAATTCAGTTTATTTACACTGACAAACAACTTCCTTGCTTAGTTATAAAATACTTGATTGAAGATATTATTATACATCAGTACTGGGATCCCAGGGAAAAACAGATCCTACTTTTGATGTCCACATCGGTGAGCACATAATTAATACAAAAAGCAATATGGATAAAATACTCTACAACAGGAATGAAATTTCCATGTGAGATCAATGGGGCTGAGGTTAGGACTGCATGATTTCTTACAAGAAAGTAACATTTAAGTAAGTGATGTTGAAGAACTGGTAAGCAATAATGTCTCATATCATAAGTGTGGGGACCTAAAGAATGAAATAAATGGTCCACCACCAGAGTTAACAGCACTGACAATATTGTTATCAGTGGAATTAAAGGAGAGAATTGAGGTTTTGCAACCAAAAGAATGCATGGTTAGGACAAGTTAAATTTGAGTTTTTGGGGAAAAGTCACATTTTTTCAATGTACATACCCCACACACTATTTAGCCACCCTAAACCAGAACAGAAACTGTGGGATGGAATGGGCTGTGCAATAAGCGAGATGGAAGCTTTAAGACTTCATGTTCAAGCACTAGAAAAATCATTCACAAAACAGAGAATGCTTTTTGTTTGTTTGTTTGTTTGTATTTGAAAGGAAGAAAGTATTCCTAATCACGAGCTGAAGTGACTTCTAATAAAATCGACGAAGTGCTTCTCTGAAAGCCCTGTTCTAAAATTACACTGAACTGAGAAATTCAGCAACTTTTGAGTTATCATTTTCTCATGATTAGAAGCAACCATCAAAATAATGAAAACAAAATTGTTGCTTTAAAATAGTTTTAGTATTCTCTTTCCTGTTACCGAAGCAAGACATCTATGACATACCTGATGAAAACAGTTACACTGATTTGCCATTTAATAAACAGCAAGTCAGGTTTAAATAACAAGCATAAAATATTAGGACAGAATCTAAGAGTATTCAGATGAAACAAGCTGCCCTATCCTTACTGAAGTCTTTGAAATATTCTAAATAGGAATTTTTGAAATTCTACTATGGAATTTATCTTTTCATACTCAATTTGCCCTGTTTTTTATGGTAAATTTGTTTCAATTAATAAGCTAATACTTGCAAGTTGCTATTAACTAACGTCTATACTTAATTTAAATTTATTTCCTCTTTCCCTAATGTCCTTTTACTTTTCCAGGAGCCCACACAGGACTCCACACTAGAGTTAACCATCGTATCTTCATGGTGTCCTGTCAACTTTGACCATGTATTAGGCATCCCTTGTTTTGAGGACCTTGACAATTCTAACACCATTGTTCCTATAATACATGAAATGTTCCCCGTATGAGACTGACGTGAGCATCTAGCAGGAACCTACAAAGATCAAGTGCTTTCGGAACATTTTATCAAAGCATGACTTCTTTTTTATTGCCTGTTTTATAAATTGCTTACTCATATTCTTGAATGCATAAGCATATCTTGATGCCCACAACCCAGTACAGTGGTTCTTCAGTATCCATGATGCATTGGTTCCAGTACCTGCCATAGCACTCGGATACTCAAGCCCTTTAGGAAAAATGACGCAGTGTTTATATGACCGTTACACACGGTCTTTAGGTGTGTGTTGTATCTTGATACCACAACACTGGAAACAATGTAAACACTGTGTGATCAGCTGTCACGTAGCATCTTTTTAGAAAACAATGACAATGAAAATCCTCTGTGTATACTCGGTACACATTCTAATATTTGTTTATTTTTACTTTTGGTTCATGGTTGGTTGAGTCCTTGGATGAAGAATACCAGATATAGAAGGCCATCTATACCACCAAAATAAAGAATGTACAACATACTCTTGGACAAGTTTCACTTTAATTTTCACATTATTTATTCATTTATTTATTTGTGCATATGTGCATGTGTGTGCACATATACAAACAATTTGCAGGGGTTCTCTTTTTCTACCATGGCTCCAGGGACTAAGATGAGGTTTCAGGCTTAATGGCAAGGGCCTTTATCTACCTAACTATGTCACCAGCCCAAAATTTATCTTATAAGTGAGTAGTAGCTTTTATGAATTATAATTTATTTAAAATATTCATTTAGCATTTCCACTTACAAATATCTACACCATAAAGTTCAGAAAAGAAAACTTTTTTAAAAACTAATAGCATATTGCAATGCTATTTGAATTGTGTTGTCTGGAGATTAAAAGCCCAGTTTCTATTACAGCTTAGTATAAAAACCCAGGTAATACAGAAGTGCCCTTGAAGATAAAAACAGTTGCCTACAGCAGAGTGAGTCTCTGCATCCCTCCCCAGGGACCAGCACAGAGCCCAGATGTTCTTGAGTTGCTTGGGGACTCCACATAATTCTTTCCAGCCATACCAATGTTAATACAATCAAGTGATTCCCCCATGACCTGGCATTTTTCACATCTATTTTGTTAGTGTCTGAAAACACAGGAGGATTTGGGTATCTTATTTGGTGAGCCACTAAATGGAAAATTTCAGTGGAGGAAAAAAAAAGCTTAAAAATTATATTTAAATTAGTAATTAGTTCCTCAATTAAGGAGAATGAAAAAATAATTAGATTGAAATTGTATTTTTTGTAGAAAAAAATGGATGCAAAGCTATGGACGGTATCTTACACCTTTGATTTCAGCACTTAGGAGGTTGTCGCACAGCTGTGGAAGGTTGGAGGCCAGCCTGGACTACACGGTGAGTTGCGAACTAGCTCATCTATAGTGTAAGACCCTTTTTAAGACAAGAAAAATGAAAATAAGAGAAAGAAGCAAAAGTACACACAGCAGGGATTCTCATGTATCTAATATTCTCAGGAGCACTGTGGCAACATAGGTCAGAGTGCGTTTTTCAAACTCTCAGAATGACTCAAACAGGAACGTTCTCAAGGCATGTAGTCAGCTGAAGCTCCCTTTCTCCTTTTCTGTGAAAGTCTAAGTCAGATTCTGAAATAGCACACAGAATGTCAACAGTGAACATGAAGGTGGTGAGGAAAGGCCAGAATGTCACCTGCTACCCTGCGCTGAAGTGATCAACCTCTCAGGGCAGCTTCTGAGGACACACACTGGTCATGAGTGCCAGTACAGTCTCTAGAAATGAACTGTCAGACGTATTAAGGGAGAATTAACAGAGTGGGGTTTCCTAGAGCCTAGGATGCACAAACAGGAAACCAATTACAACACACTCCAAGGAGAAAATGCCTTGAGCCACATTGATCAATCTCACAGGGATACCACCTTAAAATATAGGTCACCTTAAAAGCTAGGGCAGAAGGACCCTCCTCCCCCTTCAAACGATACATCTGACAATAACACAGTTTAAATGTGCAACTTTTCTGTTTTGAAGACAATTCATTAAAGTCATAGGAAATGTAATTAGGCAGGGAATTTTGTGACAAGAAAGTCCAAGCAATAAATATGGATGTTTATAAAAGCAAATATATGATATTAATTCTGAGTCGCAATTTCTTATATGAAAGTATACATGAAACACCAAAATTCTTTTTCTTAAAATCACATAACTAGGTTCTGACATTTTTATCATGTTGCGGGATTAAAAAGCCCTTAATACCCTAACAACACTACAACTTACTCCTAATGAAAGATGATACAATGTGTTCCACGTGTAGCAATCAAGGTCTTATCTGAGAGTCAACATTTGAACACTAGTAGAATTTGAAATAATTTAATTTTAGTTTTAATATTCTAGTGCATAGATAGTATCTGAAATTGAAATCCAACAGGAAATACATACTTTGTGAAAACAAGTCTACTTTTGATAATTACACGTACAAATCACTTCTAATGTTACCACTATTCATCCACACTTCCCTTAAAATGTCTTTAGAAGAATGGTCTCCAAGTTCTTGTACAAAGCAACGTATCCCCTGCTGTTTGTAATGAACAACTTTTCTTTGAGGTGACACTTATTTTTTCCATGAAAATGTGAAGTTGATAAACTCCTAAAAGTATGTTTCATATTATTCTCCAGCAAAATATTCTGGATCTTTGAATCCTATTTACTTTGAGATAATCCACCTTCGAGAAATAACCTGCTATTGTCTGAGGATACTGAGAAATGCAAGGCAGCTAACTTAACAGGGGGAGTATTGTGTCAGACCTATTTATGGAAAATGTCAACTCTTGCTAACTAACAACCATACTGATCTATCACAGCCATCTACCACTTGCCTGCCTTCTAACTCCTCTTCTGCCTTCGATATGCACCTAAGGAAGCCTGGAGTGATCATCACATATTAAAAACATATCTTTCATAAGGCATGTGCCTAGAAGCCAGGCATGCATTAGTGTTCATATAGCGCATCTCTACTACAGGCGACTATGCTTCCTTTAAAATACTTTAAGGATCAACCCTTGAGGATGAACACAGGAAAACAACCTTGCAAGCTAATAAGTAGATGAGATGACTTCTAGGTCACTTGCATATTATGAAGGTGGTAAAATGAGGGCACCTTTTACTAAATCAGTGATACTTAACCTAGGGGTCACAACCTCTTTGTAGGTCAAATGACCCTTTCACAGAGGTCACCTAAGACCATATGCATATCAGATATTTACATTATGATTCAAAACAGTATAAAATTACAGTTATGAAGTAGCAAAAGAAATAATTTCATGGTTGGGGTTCCCCTATGAGGATCTATATTAAATGGTAGTGGCACTATGAAAATTGAGAGCCACTGCACTACAGAAATATCTTTGTTAGCCTGGAAAAGGCAGAAAGATGGTAGCTGCACCTGAATAAATGAAGGGCAGTGATGGAGAGGGGAGATGTGACAATCAGAAGAGACGGACCTTTACTTGATCGTCTTTACAGGTGGCAAAGGCAAGATGCAAGTCAATTAAAAGCCGTTTGGAAGCTGTGGGAATGGTGCACCGGAGGAAGGCAGGGTGAAGGCAAGTGTTCCCGCCACCAGGAGTCTGCGGTAGAAATCTCAGAAGGAGGCCCCTGCACCAGCAGTAAGACTGTAGGTAACTGCCCTTGGGACTCTTCACCTCCTGCTGGGTGGCCTAGTCCACCCTTAAAGTAGGGATTAGTGCCTGACCCATTCCATCTCTTTGTGCCCAGTTTGAGCAGTAACCCTGGGAGGACTGCTCTTTTCTGGGGATAGGTGGAGAGGTGGGAATGGAGGGTATAGATCTTGGAGTGAGGGCAGATGGGGGTCCTGGCAGAAGTGGAGGGACAGGAGGAGTGTATTGGGATGTATTGTACGAGAGAAGGAACAAACAAACAAACAAACAAATAAATAAATAAATAAGAATGCAGGCAATGAGATGCAAGAGGTTCTACCAAGATGGGAAACATCCATCTAAGTTTGAACAATACATGTAAAACTAACTTTGCAAAACCGTGGCAACACACATGTGTCCAGTGCTCTATAGCACATGGTTCCAAGTCAGCATCTACAGTTTATAAATCAAACTCAAATATTTAACAGGCCCTGAAGAATAATTTAAAATTACTTGAGAACTGCCAACATTATCTATTGAAAATTCTCATCCACTCAAGGAATGATTCAGTATTAAAGTCTCAAAACTTGCTATCAAGGTTGAGCTTCTTGGCTTTGGAAATCTCACTTGTTTTTTCTTCTCATCTCTTTTGAAACACTTGCTTTATCCCAACAAAAATACATCTGATGAAGCCTTAGTTTTGAAAATGATTGGGTCTGGTGTTTTGCACATAAGTAGGATTATATGAAATCACAGAAGTAAGGGTCTCATTGAATCAGCAACCTTGCAGAATGAACAATGAAGACAAGTCTAGAACATGAGTGTGCAACTATTCCTCCGGACTGAAACACGAGCAAAGGGAAGTTCATGAGACTCATAAAACTCACAAGAAATGTAAGATTCACAAAGCCTACCCCATGGTTTACAGAATACAAACAATTTCTGGGCAATAGAAAAACTCTTCATTGGAGTAACTACCTGCAAACTGTATGGGGATTCTAGTAATGCAATTTTTATGAGTCATGCACCTGTGCTGGGATGGATTTTTCAGTGATGCAGGTGCCTAAGAGTCATCGGGTACTCTTGTAAGTAACACCAATAAACACATAGATTTACCAAGTTTATCTTAGATGGAATCATGCCTTCAATCTGTTGTTGGGGTGGATACAAATACTTCCTAGGAAAAGTCATATAGCAAAAGACAGTATGAGGGAAGAGACAGCTAGAAGGTAGTACCTAGAACTAGGAAGAGAACCTTTACCAGAAACCAAGTGTGCAGAATTTCCCAACCTCTAGGAATGTGAAAAGAAGTCTGTGGTCTGCATAGCCATTCTCTAGCATCTTCTTATGGTGACTGCCTAAGATTACCAAGAGTCCTTTCTGTAATTTGATTAATGAATTTCCCCCAAAGCCAGGTGCAATTACCCACAAAATGACCTTCAGTGTGTTTTTACCTTATGTAGGAAAACATGACATGTTCTTAGGTCTTAATTTAGGTATAATTCATGTCAATCTGTATTCTACTAAATTTATAATGTTACATATCATCCATAGACATTTTGTTAAAACACTATCTCTTCCTTGCCACCCATAAGACCTTCACAAAGTCTTCTGGAATTAAGGTACCCTGCACATGCCATAGCTACACACTGCAATACCTGAAACCCTACTTTGTGCATATATTTGATACCAGTGTGCCTGTACAGCTTACTTCTTGATACAACTGTGGAAGTTTCCACATGCTAGTAGTACCACTATAAACTTTTGAGCAGGATGTGCACTTGATGTGCACACCTTGAGTGTCCTTCTTGATGTCTTATAACAAACACAGAAGCAGCCTTGTTCTTTCCAAATGACCTGCAGCATCTAGCTTCAAAGATACATCAGCAATAAACACCTAAGTAGCAATGCTCTTCTACCCAGCAGTGAAACCAAAATCACTCCTATAATATGTTAGCATTCTCATTAGTATAAGTTATGGGTATGCATGCTGACCATTAATAAGCAACAGCAAATTTAAAAATGCACTCACAGTCCACGTGAGTTTGTTTTAAAGAAGGAGAAGGAAGAGTAATATGCAATACATACAATTGTGTAAGCATAAAGGATACTGAGAGAGATTGTGATGATAGCTTAGTGTTAACACCTTTGGACCATAACTGTGAATCATCAAGTCATCAACTGATCCCTGGCCTGCCACACCTCAGAAGCCTCAATGATAAATGCCTGGAAATTATTTCCTGCGATTTGCAATCAGATATCCTGCAAGGGTATTCTGAGGATCTGTGAGCACAGCAAAATCAACTGGACAGCAATCTGTTATGCTGCTTTCAAAATATTCAAGAGCTAGAATATGAGAATACATGTGTAAAAACTAATGTGCTATGAAAGCTCACAAGAATAACTACGCTTTTATCTCCTCCAACACCCTGCTCAAAGAAAGCCAGTGCTTCTGAGGCTCTGCCAGCTGTGCACACTCTTGCAACTTGGCATCACCTGCCATCTTCTGTGTACAAACTGAGATGCTGTAAAAGACAGTTTGTCAGGCTACAAGAAAGACAGGTAAAGTCATCCAGGTATATTGTGGGAAGCAGAGAGTATGCACATTTAACACTGAAGGACCCAGAATTCTTGTGGCCATTGACACATTTAAGAGAGTTTGCACACTGAGAAAAGAAAGTATGTCAGAGACCTTATGGAAGATAAGACTGTCTCACCATCTGATTTTGAACAGGAGAGTTGTAATGTTTCAAGTAGAAAAAAAAAAAAGCCCCACACCTCACAGAGGAAGACAGCCTATCTTGCTCTGGAGGAACACATCCATAACATTTTGTTTGGTCCTCTTTATGGCTTCTTACTTATCCAAAACTTAATTCTGCCCAGTTTAGAGAATGTAGTTTAAGCTACTCATTCATTCTTTTCCCAGTTCTCAAAACGTCTTCACTTTTTAACCAAGCCTTCTATGTGTTCATATATAAACCTGCTGAGCAAGGGGTGCCACCTAACTGTCAATTATACCATCCATCTTCCTGCTCTTCCTTTTCACTGTCCACTTGTATCTAGTGTCCACAAGTGCAAGGTAAGATCAGTTCTAAGTGCACAAATAGGAAGAATGGTGTCAATCTACAATTTATCATGCAGCCTGCTGGACTTGCAGAAAAAAGTCTTTAGATTTGTAAGGGAATTTCTGAAACAAGTCATGTCTGAAATAAATAGCAACAAAAACATATCTTCTCCAGTACTTAAAATCTTACTATTTTGCTAAGTAACATACTCAGTGGGGTATTTTAACTTCCCTTCCATACTTCCTTAAAATGTTTGGAGAATGCATAACAAATTAAAGTTCTGTGACTTCCCTTCACTTCTTCCAATTGACAAGCTACATTTGAAGTGATGAGAATCTCTGCAATTTTATTCAGAGTATTTTTAAAGAAATATGCTAAAGGAAAAAAAAATGGAAGCCAAAACACAGTTCACACTTCTAAAACTGTTCTGATGAAGATTCATCGGCGCCAGACAGCAGCCCTACAGGAGAGAAAATAATATTCTAGAGATAGCTTGACAGATTTCACTGTTGAGGAGCAGTGGGCCTTTATGCTACCTACCCCCAGTTTAAAAAAATCAAAATTTTATACAAGAAGAAAAATGTAGGGAAATTTCTTGATCCAATTTAGCATAACTTTTAATATTTGAAGTAGTATAAAGAGCTAACAAATATATTACCATTGTGATTCCTTCTTTGGGCAATACCCAACAGCATGCCATACAGCCATCATTATAGTCATTAGTGAAGTGGGCATGTTGTAATTGTGTCTGTAATGGAGCACAAACACCCTATTTTCAGGCAAGAAAATAGTTTTATTGCAACTCATAAAAATTACTGTACTTTTGAAGTACATCAAAATCTCCAAAGAATGTACTTTGAACTTATGGTGTTTCCCATACGGTTTTCACATTAATTGTGGTATTACAGCCCCAAATCCCTGAGGTTTCATCTCAATAACCAAAGGACAAAACAGGCAGATGTAAGGTGAACAGAAATCCCTAATGCCACAATCTATAAATCACTGAACTAACAGAACTATTGTTATATTTGCTATAAGGTCCCAGTGGCCAATATCCAAAACTAACCCAAAACAAATGACAACAATACCTAAAAAAAGGTTCATGAATGAGTTCAGACAATAAAATACAAGACTGTACAGATAGCTTCCTAAGACTATGTGCCAATCACTACCTAAAATTCAAGAATGAATGATAAAAATAAATTCTTAAATGGGGAAATTCTGGGGGATAAAAAAAGCCTACTATGTGTAACTGGGTGGGGGGTTGTGGAGCATACTTCTCTAAGGGAAAAGATGAATGCAAAAAAAAAAAAATTAAGTATTTTGCTTAAATTTGGTGCCAAACTCAATCTTCTCAGTGATCATGCACTCAACAAGCAGGGCATTGTGAAACAGCATTGAGAAAAAATCTGTAATATAGGTAAAGACCATCTACACAAGAGCCTTGATGGCAGGAAACACCTGCTCTTCTCCAGCAGAGGTCCCTGATGCAGGTGCCTGATTATTCATCAGGTGGGGGGGGGGAAACTAAAGCAGGAACTATAAAAGCATGACTTGACATTTTATTTTTTTCATAGAAAAAATAGCTAAAACTCTTGACATCTCTTTACTCGGTACTTTGCAGAGTATTTTAATAACATTACCTTGATTTTCCCTCAATGCAACTGGAAAATGAAAGGTGCAATCCAACCCTGAGGGGTCTAACATTTAAGGTATCCTCTCAATATCCACTCCATTTATTTATTTATTTATTTATTTATTTGTTTGTTTGTTTGTTTGTTTGTTTATCACCAAGGCACAAAATCAGTGAATGATGAGATTTTTTTTTTTCCTTTTTAATAAAAGCCACAGGACAAGGTTTAGAACCATGCTCCCCAAATGAGAATTAGTTACATCTGCTTCATCTGTTAAGACATAGCAAAAGGTAAGACAATAATTACAAATAAACAATTTAAATCATTAAGAAAAGAGGCAAGTAGAGAAAAAGAGAGATGGGCATAGTGTAGAAAGAAAAGTACACAAGCTGATGAATGTTGAACCTTAACAATATTTTTAAAAGAAGTAAAGAAAATCACAGGAAAACATAATATTTTCTCAATCTAATGGACATTTGCTTATAGAATAACAATACCCACTGTTTTCAACATCATAGAAAATAATCTTACTTTTGCTGTGGTGAAATATAAATGATACAACTTACTTGGAAAACATCTAGACAACATATGGATAATTCCCAGCCAGTCCCCCTGAGACTCAGAACCATGCTCTGTATCTACGAGGACTTGTTAAAAGCAGAAGGCTAAATTACAGCTCTTTGTTTATTTAAACAACTTTGGTTTACTGTTGAAGAATTGTTCTTTCTGGAAGTTAAATTATTCTGTGTTGAAGGTAATGACTACTATGTTACTCTAATATTTGAAGGACTAAATAAAATATTTGATAAAGAATAAAATTTATTATAAAAAGTGGATATTTTTAGATAGATCGGTCATGCTCAGAGTCACATAAAGCATATTTATTTTTACTGTAATTTTTTTCTTTAACTATATCCATGATTGTGAATATTAGTACTCAGACATTAAATACCAATCAGACTCTAAGTAACTATACTGAGGTGAAATGCTCTGGATAATAGCTATCTTAGATCAGCATTCATATGTAGTTTGGGAAGTCAGCCTCTGACATGATCCTTTCATGGTCAATGTTTGTCATTTACAAGACCATTCAATCAATTTCAGTTAAAAACTAGCATGGAGAGTAAGAAAGAAACCCTAAGGGCAAGTTCCTTTCGAGTTAGCCATTCATAACTCAGTTGAATTCCATGGATCATCCTCTCTATAAATCAGCCAGGGCAGTAGGCACTCTCTGACAATTCCTCATCTAGTGACAAAACAGCATGAAATATTTAAAGAACTCAACTACTAAATGAAATGTCGTAACTGCTTCTACATCCTGAATTCCACGAAGCAAAATTCTTTATAGACCATGCCAACAGGGAACACTTCTTTCTTACTTCTGATGCCTCCTTCCAGGTGAAGGGAACTTAATTAATGAAACACTTCTGGCCTCTGTCCAACCTTTCACTTTCTCTGCCCCTGAAGAATACAGGAACATGTTGACTTGCTTCTTCCTTCTTTCTTTGGAGATACCCTTGGCTGTAGAGAGCAAGACTGGGATCCACCAGCTCAGAGGCAGTTCAGTCTCCAAGGGGAAGAAGAAAGATGACAGACCAAGGACCTGGGATGGCACTCAGCTGTCACACAAAGCTATGTAGTCCCTGAAGACACTTTCCAACTTGCCCAGAACACTGGAGTAGGTATATTTACTTGGCTCCTTAAAGACATCAGTAATCAATATTTCTGTGCATTTCATGATTTCAAAATAAACTATACTATACTGTAAAAATGTTATTACATGTCTAAATGGAAGGAGGTATTTCAGGAGACAACACAAAATTATGAAGGAGTTCTGGAGCCAATAGAAACAACTATATGTCATATCTACAGAACTGTATTTTTATCAACATACATCTTTAAAATCTAATTTCTAAGGTCAGTTGTGGTAATAAAAATGTTAAACAAATAACCCAATACTAATGAGAAAATCCCAGACCTTACCTATGGAGGATAACCATACTGCTTAACTTCAATGACATAATTAACAGTCCCTCTTGATCTAACGCTACTAACCAGCACTTTGTAGTATGTTCATGTCATTCAAAATTTGTAGAAAATTTTGAGACACATATACCTATACATTTATCAAAATATAATTGGTCCACCTGTTTACTTTGCTCAAAATAAAGAAACAGTAATGCTTCTTACTATAACATATATTTTACTCTGGAAACATAATTGGCAGTTCTCAAAACAAAACATAAATTTGAATATAAATAACCATGGTGATTGCTAAAATGTTTTCTTGACTGAAGACAAATTAGTCTGTTGTCACAAGGATCATATTCTGTAACAAATTCTAAGTCATCAAAGCATGGCGACCATAAAACTTATGCTACAGGAGATCACAGTTGCATGAACTTTGGAGAATTCAATGATGTCAATGGAGTTAGGCATCCTCAGACCTGGATGAGCCAAAGCCCACATATCTGTCCTCACTACAGATCTCCAGGATGAATGAATGCATGAAGAAGACCTTTGATGTTCAACAAGGCACCATGTACACCCTTGGTTCTCTTTCTGATGACATAATTTAAAGGGGAATTTTGTTTCCTTTCCTCATAATTTTTGCTGCTTATGTTTCTTATTATTCCCTTACAATGATTTTCTGTTGAGAATTGAGCTCTCTGCTTTTAAACTGAGCAGTTGTTTAATATCTGACCTCACAAAGTGATGCTGATTAAACAGTCTATAATATTCTCCGTACAACATTAATCGTTGTAGAAAATTTGATCTTAATCAGGAGGCTGACATAACAATAATAAAGAATATCAAAGTCTTGAAATGTCTGAATACTAGGATATGATAACCATTTAAAGAAACCATGCTGGAAGATACAACTTAATTTCCTTTACCTTTTTATATATTTCAATACAAAAAGGAATTATATATTTCAAGATGGAAAATTTGTCATTTTACATGCCAACCTACAAAATACAATATTTCAATGGTATATCAATATAAATAATATTACAACAGTGTCTAATCTTAGAGAGGGTGGGAATAATTTAATATCAATAACTATTTTATAACATATTTTAACTAATAGATATAAATTTAGAAGCCATTTATTCACATACTTTATATTAAAACCAACAGTATGAGATTTTTTACCTTATTGAACCCATCTTACAGGTAAACAAGCTGGGTCTGTGACCACATAAATGGTCAAGGGCAAGCTGCTAAGGGACATAAGTTGGTACTCACTCAAAGACAGTGTGCTACAACTTGTGTGTTATCACTGTAAGAATTTGAAATAGTAGGATGTACTATAATATGTTATATATATATATGATAAGTTTAGAATTCAGCAGACAACTTGACCAGGGAAATGGATGAATGAATGCATGTTTAAGATGGACGTTTCTGGGTATCACTGTCTCATTTATTTGGTCATTATTTGTAACCTGTCAAAAAAGAATTGATACAGAATATAACTCCAAGGTTCTTATGTTGATGAGCCATTTCCTACAAATCAATTAACCAAGATACAGAGCTTGAAATCACCTCAGCTGCCATGTGATTAAAGATGAAGAACTGGAGTTATCATCCCACATTCTTGTTATGAGCCTTTTCACTTAACAGACTTAAAATCACGGAGTGATGAACTGTTCCTATGAGTTTCCTGTGTTGGAGGTACTGTTTGTGAATATAATGGGATTCATTGAACAAAACTAGACACCTTATTAATCAGTAGGCTGGATTGGCAGACAATGTGATGGAAACTATTTATGTATGACATGTTTAAGTTTTTTATAGTCCTATAAAAATCTGCTACTTTGACATGTAATAAGATAAACTTGAAGCTAGCAACAAGAATCATGAACTGTTTTACTGAAATCAACTTTTCGCACACCACTACACACCCCTCATGAAGCCATCAAATAACTTCACCCTTGGAATGTGGACAGAGACAACCCTCATGGAAGCCAGTGGGAGAGTTTGGATTTGAAGTTTACATACTCATAAGCCAGTCAACAAAAACCCAACTACTGGCTTGTATTTTATTCATCGGTTAGATCTGAGTTTAAATATGTCCAATTATGTGGGATTCTTTAAAAGTGAAAATTATGACTGCAAGAGCAATTCAAGTCTCACTTTCCTTAAAAAGTGACAGCAACGTTCCCAAGGAGAACCCACTAAGAAGGGTATGTCCATATTCTATGCATGGTGGGGGCTGGAGAGGATGTTCTAGGGAAGTTGAAAATGTAACATTTTCTATTTTGGTTTCAGTTAGCTTGTGACAAGTAAATATACTGATCCATACAAAGAGTACATGGTTTTATAAACAAATTACTATAAATTATTTCAGATTTAAAAGGAATGGTTTTCTTTATAAGAAGAACCTGACAAAATTACTGTGCAAAACTCTTCAACAATTCACATACATGCCCAACAGCAACGAGTTACCTTTTGGGGAGAGGCACTTATACAGTCAATTACATGCACTGAGCAAAATACTGGGAGAATATTATAAGTTCATTTTTTTAAAAAAATTTATAGTCCATTATGAAAGTGGTATTATCCTTAGAAAATATTTAACAAAACTACAAATTACCTTTTCCAGCTAATATTATTTGAATTTCATTTTTTTCCTCTCTCTGATGAAGTACTGAACTGGGAGGAAGAAATGATGACTTCTATTGCATTGTGAAATATGTGAAGGAACTGGAAATGCTGTAATTTGACTGTGCATGACTTTTATTACAAAACAATGTAAACATTAGTGACATCTATAATGATTGGATTTTACAACTGTACAAACACACACAAAATTAAATAACCCCTTTCCACAAGAATTGGACAATTTCATTACAGCAACAACCTCACACACTTGCTAAAGCTGCCATTCAGTCAGGCACTATCATTTTCAACCCATAATATGGCATAAAAGCCTTATGCACAATACATGGAGGTTTCTCATGCCCAGCAGCTGCTCTCCCAAGGCACACACAGTGCTATCAACTAGTCTCTAAGAATCATGGTTAAAACTGAAACACTAGACTCAAAGAGAGGAAAGGAAAGCAAAGCAAAAAGAGCCCCTCCTCCACCTAAGGCATGCTTCTGAAAGAAATTTTACATTAATAGAATGCAAGGGCTGCAGCAGTGTACTCAAAGCGCTCCTGGAAAGTTTCTGGAATGTGAGTAAGGTGAAACTACACAGTGTTGCTAAAAACTAATCACAGTGTTCCCTTCACTTGAGCAGTGTAGCCTCTAGTTATTACTATAATTACAGTCCTTCTGGATTTCAACAACTAATTCCCAACATAACCATCTTCATTCAAGCCCTGGGACCTTGTAGCCCACAGACCACTAAGGATACTGTTCAACATTAACAATGGATTCTGCTTAGCAGAGAGAAACAGTCAAGGAAGAGGCACCCGGTAGTTCAGAGCAGCTATTCCATACAGGAGGAGGATTCTTGTCCCTATCGGTTATACTTGCCATAGATGGGATCCCCCAAATCATGCACAGATCTATTTTGGCAATCCAGAAGGAGTTCAATCTTCCATGGGATTTTAGTAGAGTGACTGGGAAGCCTTCTAATTATGTAGATTCATGCCCACCAGCAGACATCAACTGAACTACCATCAGTGGAAGGGTGCACAATGAGGTAACTCATGGGCAGTGATAACACCTCCTCATTTTCGTGGAAGTCAATGCAAAAAATCCCCAGTGGCTTACATATCAGTCACACAGTTCCTAAAAGTGAACTGTCCGTCATGATTATCAGGCCTGATTTTTGCTCATTGCATATCTCTCTTCTAAGCCAGCATATTTGTTTGAGAACATTAGGCATGCATATTTATAAAGACGTACAGAGCTAAAGCACATCAGATTAGTTCAAATGAGGGAAAAACAAACCCCTTGCAAACACAGCCTCCACCTCTATTATCCTCGTCTTCCACACCCTTCATTACCCCGGCGTTTACAGTGAAACGCAACTTTGGGCATTTGGGAAATAAGTGGCTCTTTGTGGAAAATACAGAGAATTACACCCCCTAAGGCCCCAAGACTGTTTTCTGATCCCCCACCCTCAGACCAAGAAGGTTGCACCTCCTTCTTAGCGACTTTATTCTGAACAGAGTGGCTCAAACCTGCTGAGTAGCAATCCATAAAAACACATTACACACCAGAAGAAGAGGAAGGTCGGGTGTGTGTGTGGGTGGTGGGGTGAAACGCAGCTCTGCTTTCAGCCATTAATTACGAATCACCCAAATATCGCTACGCGTATCTCCCATACACAAGCACCCTTGCCAAACCTGGCTGTCAGGCAGCGCTTTTCAGAGCCTCGCTATCTATTGTCAGGACAGAGAAGCCCGGAAGCCTGTGAATCCCTCTGAAAATGCATCCTCAGAAACGCTAAATATAGACCAAAGGGGTCTGGGTCTGGCGAGCTGCGGGAGACTGAAGAAACGGTCATGGACGCATATGACTAAGTCTTTCCATTTTGTTCTAGCCAAACATCATAATGACATTGAACATAAGGGCAAAAGACTGGAAGGAAGTCTTCCCCACCCCCACCCTGTCTTCTCCCTTATATTAGGGACGTCATGAATGCAACCGGGTTGCTCTGGAGGGTGGCGGGGAGCAGTCGGTGTTGCCCTATATACGCGTCCTCCGGGGGAGAGGGGCGGCAGGGAGGGGAGCACGCGGAGAAGCCACTTGGTAACCGCTCCAAGAAAGGGACTGGCCCCGGACCCCGTTCCGGGCAGACCCGTCTTCCGAGAGGGGACCTGGAACGATTGCGGTCCTCCCCCGGGGCAGACAGCACCCCACAGCCGTCGCCGCCAGCCCTGGCCCGGCCGGCAGCGGAGGACCAACCCCCCCACCGGCGGTGAGCAGGAGGACGACGCCCGGAGGATGCGCCTGGCTCTAACAGCGCAGCGAAGGCAACTCACCGAACGGCGCGGCGCCCGACTGCTTCCTGGCGAACATGCACCCGCCGCCAAAGACAGCTCCTCAGTCGGGGGAAAGGCGTGCGCGCCGCCGCCCGGCTTCAGTGCAAGGTCCTGACCTTGGCCAGCTGCAGCATCCTCCGCTTTTGTTGTCGGAGCGCGGCCGCGGGACAAGTGATGCTGGCGGGGAGCAGGGGCGAGCGCGGCGGGCGAGAGGCGGCTCCCGACGCGAGTGCGCAGCGCCCGGCCCGGCCGCCCCTCCGAGCGCGGCGAGCGTAGCGCCCCCTGCCCGACTCCGCGGGCGCCGCGGGCTGCTCGGGGTTCCGCGGGGCTCCCCGGGCTTGGGCCGGGCTAGCGAGCCGCCGCACCCGCCGCTCCGCTCGGCCGGTCGCCGCCTCGGGCGCGAGCCTGGGCCGCCCTGGCGCCCGGCGCCGAGCGCTCCCGAGCTGCGCCCTGCGCGCGGCCCGCGCCACCTGTGCCGCCGCCGCCGCCGCCGCCGCCGAGAGCGAGGCTCCTCCCGCCGCGCGCCGCAGCTCAGCCTCCGGCTCAGCCGCGGCGGCCGGCTCCGGCGCCTGGCTACTGAGCGAGCGTCCGCCCCGCCGCCGAAACCTGCCCCGGGTGCGGAGCATGCCCAGTGCCGCCGAGTGAGCGCGGCGCTTCGCCACGCGAATTCCACTTCTGGTTTTCGCGGCGGCAGCAGCAGCCAGCAGAGAGGGGAGGAGGCGGCGCAGGTTGGGAGAGGGCCGAGCATCCTAGGGAGCGCGGGGCACCCGGGCCGGGGCAGCTGTGGAGAGTTGATTCTAGCCGGGCAGATGCGAAAGGGCAGCGATGGAGGGGGTTCTAGAATACCTTGAGAGTTAACGACGGCCCTGAGCCAGCCATGCAAGCTAGTGGATGGGGGTGGATGCTCTTGCAGATTGTAGGGTTCCAAAGCAAAAAACGCATGACGTCTGAGAGGTTCTCTTCACAGTGTCTGCCCTGTCTGCACCACTTCCTGCGTTCTGATTATGTTTTTCACAGAGACTCTCTCCGTAGGCAAACTCAGTCTGGTTTCAAATCTGGAATATAGGTAAACTTCCTGCAAGGAAGACCCTTGTCGGGTCTAGAACTTTAAAGTCTGGATTTCTCCTCATACTCATGTCGCGTCTTGTCCAATTATCCTCTTTATCGCAGTCCTCTTCCCGTTGTCCAGAACTAAAATGGAAACTTAGTTCCTCTTCCACAGCCCCAGGGGAAGCCTGTGCAGCGTTCTCCATTCTCCATTTCCAACTAAGTTTTCCATATGTCTTTCAGTTAGACAGCTATTAGTCCTAACGGAGTGTGAAACCTAGAAAGCGAAGTCACACTATGAACCCTTGATGGAAAACAAAACGCGTACCACGTGCCTAGGCAGGCCCTCAGGACTCCACCTGTGTCCCTGTGCTTCAGCATCCCTGAGGGCCAAAACCTATCAGTCACATTCAGGACAAATAGGTCTCAAAATTATCCCACTACTGTCTCTCCTGACCCTGAAGATGCAACACTCACAAGTTGCCCTCCCCACTCCACCCCTTCTGAGGGCCAGTTTCTGAGACTCAGATAAACAACCATGACTGGAAGTAGAAACTTGTAGTAAGAGGAGTCCCAGCTAGGTAATCTCAGTGCTTTCTGTTCAGCTTGCAGGAGATGATCCAACATAGTCAAATTACTCGTATTAAATCTGAGATGTCCTCTGTTCTTCTCTGGAGTTAGTCAAAGGCTGAGACAAGTGTAAAGAAAAGTTAAACAGACTAAATAGGTAAGGAAACAGACAGGAGATTGAGCAAGGACTGTTCTCAACAGTGAAATGTGCTTTGTGGTTTTTGCCTACCTCAAGGTAGGCTTGGTCTCATTTGCGAAAGCAGCTCTTCAGTTTGGGCACGACTTTGAAGCTGGTATGACATTAAGACATCCAGATTCCTGTGCGGGAAGATAGATAGTCATTTTCAGGTGTTATTTACAGCAGATTCAATTGAATTAGGGACTTGTAAGACAAATTAGCAGTGGTGTCTCCATTATATACCCTAGATAATAAAAGATGGGATTGGCCATCTTTGTGTGATGTATGTGTATGTATGTGAGGTCTGTGGTGTACGTGGATATTTGTATGCTGGTGCCTGGAGACTAGGGGAGAACTTAATGATGTTCTTTCTGCTCCTGGCCTTATTCTTTAAGACAAGGTTTTCCAATGAATCTGTGGCACTGAGCTTGAGGCTAGCAAGCCCCAGATATCCTGCACAATACTGGAGTTAGAAGTGTGAGTGTGACCTCACCAGGCTTCTTATTTGGGTGCTGAGATCTGAACTCAGCTTCTCACACTTGCAGAACAAGCACACTTCCTTATTGAGCCATCTCTCTGGGGCACTTGCTTTCCTTCTTATACATTTTAACATCTCCTTATATAATTTAATGCAGTAAGTCAATGGGGAGAAGGAACAGGTTAAGGTGAAGTCAGTTATTGTAGTAGGTGCACAGATTCAATCCTTAGAACATATGCATATTTTTATGTCCAAATAAAAAAAGTGTCAGAAAACGATCTTCCAAAGCCCTTTTGGAGCCGGTTACTTCTTTGTTTATAAGCATTAAAAAATTCCCATTTGGTTTCTGTGCACTGTGTCAACACCCATGAGCAGGCCCTGCAGAACTTCTTCTAGTGCGGTATAAGGTTCTTAAGAAGCAGAATTGCCCTGGACTACATTGCTTTAATTTACTCTCTCCTGCATTTCATTGAAACATTTATGATTTCTATTCTTCCAGAATGATTTGTAGCTGGAGCTATTATTAAATTCACAATTAGATAACTTTGAAAAATAAGGCAAAATATTCCTGTGTGGTACTGAATCTTGGGATGACTCACTGCTGCCATCTTTTGCCTCCTGCTTCTGATGGCTCCTGTAAAAAACAGAGTCCTGAATTCACACATTCACTATGAATCCAGAAAGTTGTTATTCTGTTAGCTTTAAACTATAGCAATCAATGCTAAATGAAAATTCCCTATTGTTGCTCTTCGGTTTGCACATTATTAGAGCAGCATGCTGCAGAAATCACATCTAAAACCAACATATTGTACCTCTTGATCTTTTCCAAATCTCCTTAAAATATGAAGCAAATATATATTTTATATGAAAGTTTTGGGGATAAAATATAATAATGAAAAATATTTTATAAGTCATATGTCGTATTTTAGAGTTCAAGGTTTGCTCATTTTTAGAAAAACGTAATGTTTATATTGGTAAAATTTGATGTTGGCCATGAAAATGCAACTAGAAAATAGTGGTTTACCATTTTTAAAGTGTATTACCTGTTGATAACCAGAACTTTTGAAATTGGGAAGAATAGCTATATGTCAGCTACTTTAGTTGATGTCTTGTATTAAACACAGTTGATCATGATAATTTCACAAAGTTCATAATTTGGGAGCTGTAGAGCTATACACATACTACTGCTGAAAAGCACCCATTTGGTTTCAGCACCCATGTGGGACAGTGCGCAATGGCGTGTAACTCAAACTTTAGACGATCTAATGCCGTCTTATGGCCTCCACAGGCACTGCACTCCCTTGCAGATACATCTATTTACACAATTAAAAATAAATCTTTTAAAAGATATCATTATTTAAATTCCACAACAAATGTCCCATAGCAGAAACCCATCAGTGTAATCGTGACATATGCTCTATATAATGCATAGAAATAATAATAAGCATTAGTGATATAGCATTTTTTTAACAACATTACTATATCTGAGGACTGCAAAAAAAAAAAAAAGTGGTTAACTAATCTTCATTAACCATGCTTGCGAAGACTAGTGTCAGGCTCATTTCATCATTTGATTAAAAACTTTGCAGTTCATGGAGACTGTTTTTTATCACCACTAAAGCTCACATGGTGGGTACATTCTTTTATCTTTTATCATTCAGAAAATGTTTATTGAGTAGCTATTGTGATTTTCTCCTGGGATAAATTTGTAGAATCAATAAGGAACAATAGAGCAGATGATGAACTCACTATGACTATAAACTAGGGTTACACTGGATGGGAACAGAAGAAAGCATCCCAGGGAAATACCCAGCAGAGCCTATGATTGATGATTGAAAACATCCCCCTTCTTGTTGTGTGTGTGCGGTGTGGTGCTATGAGTCATTTATTTATTCTCATCTTCCAGTGTTTCACAGCTGTTCATGCCTCCGCAAGGAGCTTTGTTTACTCTGCCAGGACATGGATGGCTGTGACAAAAGCCATAACCAAGGCAACTCATAAAAGGAAGTATTTAATAGGCTTATTGTTCCAGAAATTTAGAGTTCATGATGGTAGAATGAAGGTTGAGAGCTCACATCTTGAACTGCAAGGAGCAGGGGGCAGGGGGAGTATCTCAAAATCTCAAAATGGTGGGAGTCTTTTGGAACCTTAAACTCTGCCCCAGTGACGTGTCCTCCAACAAGACCACACCTTCCAGTCCTCCCGAAACAGCTACCAACTGGAGACCAAACATTCAAATATATGAGCCTATTGGGTTTATCATCATTTAAAGCACCATTGGTAACATGGAGAGGAAATAATGTCTGAAGTCCTAACACAAAACCGGGTGAGGTCATATTAGATAAGAGCTGGGTTTCACTGATACACACTGAAGCCAGTACTTACACTGAGAGAAGGCTGAGGGGTCTAACAAAGATCCTTGCAGATGTCAGAGTCACAATTTGTACTGAAATCTCTGAATTCTATGTGGCCTAGTCAGATGTAGAAAAGATGACACATTAATTATTAGAAATTGACAGTTGGTCAGGGGTCTAGGCCAACAGGAACTGATGACAATTGCTACATTACAAAAAATATATCATATTACAGAGATGAGGCTGGGCACAAAATATTCAGGTTCATTTAACTTTACCCACACTTCCATCAAGAGAAGGGCAGTGGTGGCACACGCCTTTAATCCTAGCACTCAGGAGGCAAAGACAGGCAGATCATTGTGAGTTCGAGGCCAGCATGATCTACAGAGCAAGTTCCAGGACAGCCAGAATTAAAATAGAGAAACTGTGTCTCGAACCAACACCTACCCCTACACAAAAAAGGGAAGGGACTTTTCTTGGATGCTGGAAGATACCCTGTATTAGTCACTTTTCTATTGCTGTGATAATACACTGTGGCCAGGGCAGTTTAAAGAAAGTGTTTATTTGGGCTAATGGTCCCTAAGGGTTAGAGTTCATGATGATGAAGGATTGGTGGCTGGAGCAAGAAAATCAAAACTGCTTTGGAATTCTATCTTACATCTGTCAGGATGGGTAAAGTCAATAAAACAAGTGACAGCTCCTGCTAGAAAAGATGTAGAACAAGGGGAACACTCATCCATTGCTGGTGGGAGGGCTAACTTGTGAAGCCACTATGGAAATCAGTGTTACCATTCCTCAGGGATGTAGGAATTGATTTAAGAGCACGATCCAGCTAAACCACTCTTGGGCATATACCCCAAAACAGTTTACCCTACTGAGAGACACTTGACCATTGATGTTTTATTCATAATAGCGAGAAATTGGAAACAGGTAAGGTGTGCATCAATGAATGAGTGGATTTTTTAAAAATGTGGTAATTGACACAATGGAATATTATTTAGCCATTAAAAAATTGAAATCATGAAGTTCTAAGATAAATGGATAAGCTAGAAAAATCACATTGAGTGAGGTAACCTAAACACAGAAAGACAAATATGGTGTGTATTTACTTAGATGTGGATGTCAGTAGTTAAATATTTACTGCATAACCACAGAGATTAGGTATAGAAGAAGGGGATAGGGAAGAGCGATGAGTCTCCCTTGGAAGGGGAAATGAATAGATAGTTGTGGATAGACAAGAGTGGGACAGGAATGGGATGATCAGTCATCATGGAGGTCGTGGAGGGAATACAGGGCCAGCTAAACTAAGGGTCATTTGAGGGGTTGTATGGAAACCTAACACAGTAGAAACTTCTTTAAAAATATGCATGTATGATGGCAATCTAAATGAAATTGCCAAGTAATGTGGGGACAGAGCCTCAACTGGCCATCTCTTGTCACCAAATGAAACTCCTAGTGCCAAGAATGGATTACATCTAATTAAGCTATTGGCGAAAGAGACCCCATAGGAACCCTCAAACAATCCAGGCTATTCCCAAGGCTTTTAATTTCTCTCCACAAACTGATGGCAAGACCATTGCTAGAGACAATTACATAACTCATTAAACATGAAGATGTTGAGCTGGTACCTAGCTAGAGCATTCACCCCTACTGACTAGTGTTTAAAAGTACTGGAATACACTCTGATTCCTATCATAAGAGAAAGGGGAATATCAACCCATCTACATAGTCTTAGATGTACAATAATGATCTGCTTGCAAGAGTGCATTAATGGCACAAAACTTGTGGAACTAACCAACCAGTATCTGATTGTATTTAAGGCCCACCCCATGAGATGGAACCCCTTCCCTATGCTGTTCAGGTAGCCAAGAACCTGAGTCTGAACAGGCCAGGGACCAAGAGTAAAACTGAATACTCTTTTGCTAAAGGAACACAGCCATAAAATTACTCCTCACAATATGCTGCAATACTCATAGATCAGTGCCTTGCTCAGCCATCATCAGAGTAGCTTCCTCCTGAAGTAGATGGAAACAAATAAAGAGATTGGATAATGTGCAGAGAGTGAGAAACCTTGGAACACTTAGTCCTAAATGGGATGTCTCCATCAATTCCCTCCCTGAAGGGCTCAGGGAGACTGGAGGAAGAGGAGGCAGAAAGAGAAAGAACTGGTGAGGGCAGAGGATGCCAAGGGATCAAGGGCTTATTAACACAGCAGGACAGGACCATCACACACATGAACTCTCTGAGCCTATGGCAGAATGCACAAGACCTACATGGTTCTCCACCAAATGGTATTTCAGAAGTTAGAGAAGTGGATACAAGCCCCATCCTTAACCCAGAGGCTACATCCAGTAGAAAAACACTTGCCAACGAAAGTTATTTCTCTCCAACAGTCTCACTGGGGATACAAACCACACTTACGATTTAATGAGGTAGAAGTCCCCATGTCAATAAGTAGATGGCCAACACAAAACAAACTCAATGTAATCTTTGGAGATTCTTTGCCTCATAAAGTTTTATTGCATCTATGGGTGTATTTATTATTTTAATGCATTTATTTATTTTACCTTACAGGTCCTTTGCATATATATTATAGCTTTTGGTTTTATGTTTTTATGGGATTCTTGTGTGTGCAAACTTATGTGTCTGCCTCTATATGCATTTTTTGTGTGTTTTCTTTTGCTCTTTATTTTATTTGTTTGCTTTATCCTATTTTGGATTGTTTGTTTTTATTTTACCTTATTTTATTTTATTATCATTTCTTAGATCATGTTTGTTTTCTAAGGAGAGACAGAGAGGGATGCAGGTGGGAAGGATCTAAGAGGATCTGGGGTAGGGGAAACCGTGATCAGAATATATTATATGCAAAACATCTATTTTACTAAAAAGAAAACTGGAAAAAATGTTTTTCAAATGAAGGTTGCCTATAATCCCGTTCCTCCTCTTACTATAGATACATGGTGTGAGTGTTTTCCTTGCATGGATTTTCTCTTAAATTTCAATGCAATAAGTAGTTGATGTGGTCTGAAACCTCATATATGAGAGTGGACACCAGTGACCAGCATGTGACGTGACATGTTGGTTAACTGATCCATAGATGAATTCTCTTTCAGAGCTTTGTGTAAAGAGCCTGCTTCAGTGATTATTTTACCATTTTCCCTCATGGATACTTTTGCTCAGACAGTGGTTAGCTTCACATCTCCTCAAGTCTTACTCTCAAGGTGGTATACAAAGCACAACATGAACTGAATCTGCTCATTGACACAAAGCCCTCGAACATTTCATTCTATTACCTAAAAAGAACAAAATGCTGTCCCTGATCTACTGTGAGGCTGAAATGAGTGAATCAGTCCCTCACAAGTAAATGCCACTGTGTCTGAACATGGAAATGGTTAATAATTGATGCTGGGTGTGAGCAGTGATGTTGAAATGCCCTTCACTGCTTTGACTTGGTCTTTTGTAGCAAAACACATTTCCTGCATATAAGCTGTTATTGTCTTTATAACACAGGTCAGATGAAATATTGCAATGAAGTAATTCCATATTCATTTATTTCAAATAAGTATTAGCTGAATTTCTCCTACATACAGGCAATTATATCATGCAGACTAACGATGAGATTTCACAATCAGTTCCATGCTGTAGACTAGCTCTGTAAATGCCTTCGCTGAATTTTAAGGAATTAAAATGGACAAGTCGATGCCTCAGATTCAAGGAGCTTACCTATCCTACTATATTTCATGATGTCATGCATCTTTAGATGCTTTTGCTTGCTTTGTATGAGTCCATCACTCTGATTTATTCACTGATACATTGTCAAATGATATCCATGTCTTAAGAGAACTTTGTCTCTGCACATAGGACATATAGATGTATATATTTCATGAAGTCAGATTTGTATTTCTGCAGTATGTATGTTGTTATATATTTTTTTGTTTGTTATAAAAGTGACAAATCCTTCACTAAATAAAATGGAAACTTCGTAAATTTATATAAAAGTAAAACCATCACCTCTCAAAACACTTTGGTTTAACTTTCATCTCATATTATTGTTTCTAAAATTGAATTGAGATATACTATAAAATGTCTATCCTTGTATTCACTTACGACCATATTTCTGTACTTTTAAATTTTGTTTCTAACAGAATTTAATTTCTGCTCCTATCCCAAGGCAAGACCATCCCTTAAATATTCAGTATTCCACTTCATATCATGTTTTACATGTCAACAAAATATTTAATGAAGACTTTTCTCAATTATTTTAAAAGATAAATATTTCATTTGTGAAATAGTTTGGATTTCTCTTTCCAGGTAGGATGGACTGGCTTGTGGCAAGTCTACATTGCTGCTTGGTATAAGTAGAGATCTTGAATTGGGAACAGAAATATTCTGTATAGTACCTGAGTTTTGCTGAAGCAAAAAAGAACCAGGGGAACCAAGATCTCAGACAATAAAATGCTCAGGGCAGAGCTGACGTTATATTCTTGCTTTCCCTTGGGGACCTCTGCCAGTCTGGATCAGGGGAAGAGGCTGTGTTCTGAGGTAGAGAATGATTGTTTGAGAGAGATGATGGCAGAGGTTCTGCTGTTAATCATTAGACCTCAAGTTAAATGAACACGAATGATGTATGTTTATAATGGCTCAGCTCTAATGAGTAAAGTCCCCAGAATGCAAAGGGTGATCATGTGATCCCTCTGCCTGGAAAAGAGCAAGGAAAATGTGAGACCTTTTAGGCAAATTTCTACAGCATGTATACATATGGCCTATTACTCAGTGCAATTCATTAGTTAGCAATGTGGTCAATGTATGCACAATAATAACCCAAACTAATGCACACACATGGACTAGAAATAGACTCACAAGTGCTCCAGAAGTTGGAACTTGGAAAGAGGATGCTTACAATGGTAATGATCTATATGTTCAATGTAATATAGAAATCAAGGAAATAATAAACAGAAAAAGATCAACAAAATCACCAAAACACTGGAATCTGTGAGGATAACTTTGCTGTGAGTCCAAGACCATAACTGTAATAACTGAAACTAATTTGATTATGTTCAATATTGTAGATAAGAATATTTTCCAAATCTCCAACAAATAAACTATTCACTAACTTGTAAGGAAAATTTCAGGAAGCTTCATATGATTGGACAGACTCAGAATTATATTCTCAGACAACATTATAATTAATCCAGAAATCAACATCTAAAAAAGATAGAAAGCTTTCCTTTAGGATTTTAATTTATACTACTTCAAAATAGATCTAATAGAAAAGTTGGGTTAATTGAATATTAAAAAATGTATAATTTTTAAACCTAGATTTTACATCTCAACTATATATGCCTACTACATATGCTGACTACACTAAGAATCAGGCATGTCCTTTGTTTTGCTCTTCACCTCTGTGGAACCTATGTGTCAAGATTAGTTCTCTTCACCTAATTGTTAGTTTATCCAGTTCAAATACAGTCAGTTTACAAAAGTTGCCAAAACAAAAATTCCACAGAATAGGTAAATACAAGGACAAGATCAAGGTGTGTGCACGTTTGGTTTCCATGGAGACTGTCCCTGGCTTTCCTGCCTTCTTGCTGTTTCTCCAGAACTATGTTCTTTTCTTAGGTTGTGGACTTATGACCCCTCCATATTTATCTCTAGTTTTAATGTAATAACATCCTTCATGGCCTTCTATTCAAAAGTAGTCATAATCTAACATATGAGAGTTAAGGCTTCTACTTACAAGTGGGCCACAGTTTTAACCATAAAAGTGACCATCTGCTTGTTGTCTGTAATGGTAATTGAAGATTCAGATCTCTTTCACTCACCCTGCTAATTCATTATTCATTCTTTCATTAGCTCATCAAATATTAAGTACTTATTCAATTGTAGGCCATGCTGTGGGTCCGGGAGTGGCAGACATCACTGCTGTCCTGGAGCTAACACTCTAGAGGAGGACAAAGGGAAAGAGCAGAGAATCAAACTTCCATATTGCAACATCATATGCCTGTGCTGAAGTCTGAAGGACATGCAAGTGCCTACTAGAGCTTTAAAGCACACTGTTTTTTATTTTGTGTTCAGGAGACACTTCTCTGAGCAGGTGACATTTCAGGTCTGAGTACACAGAGCAATCTTATGACTATCTCAGATGTGTGCATTCTAAGTAGATAGATCGTACAGCAATGGCAAAGGATGTAAGGCTGTTGTAGAAAATATAAAGGATGGAAGAAGATGAACCTGGCATGTTCAGGGATCATGCCCTGAACCAGATCATGTTGTTTAGATCACAGGAAGCCTTCTACATTTCAAATGTGAATGGGGCATTGGTGAGTTTTGACCAAGTCCTCCTTTGATCTGCTCTAGAGCCTTTGTATAAAGTTTTTTATTTGCTATGTGTGGAACATTCAGAGAAATGAGTACATGCAATGATGCCCTTGCACAGAGCAGGACAAAGATGACAAAGGTATAGGTGGGCACAGCACGAAATGTCAGATCCAGGATTCCCCAGTTCATACAAGTGTGCCAGGGATTTGTAGCAACACAGCACAGTGAGATCTGCTCCTCACAGGCTTGTGATGTGCTAGAGTCTAAAAACAATTCTAGTTGTCAAGCAACAATGTGAATAAAGCAGAAGTGATTATGAAAGAGCTGGACTCCTCTATACCTTCCTGTGTGTCCAATAGATACTAGCCATGAACTGTAGGATGCTGCCAATCCCTGTCCACTGCTGGTAGTGATATAAGAAAGAGTTTTGCTGGGAAGTTATTCCTTTTTGATCTTTACATGGTTTTGATTTTATGACTTTATGAGATAATGTTATAAGTGAGTGGTAAAAATAAATGCTCAGAGGTTAGAAATGTTTGCTTCTAGAGTCAATCTCCTCTCTCTCTCTCTCTCTCTCTCTCTCTCTGTCTCTCTCAAGTAAGAGGTATGCAGTGCTTGGGAGAATCAGCCAAACAAAAGCATGTGGCAAGTTCATATACAATGCAAAACATTTGAGGTATGTGTGTGTGTGTGTGTGTGTGTGTCTGTCTGTCTGTCTGTCTGTGCATGTCTGTGTGTCTGTGTGTGTCTGTGTGTGTTGGACTCTGTCTCCTTAAATTTTTTTTGAAGTTCAAGTCACAGTACCTTAAAAAGTGGCTATATTTGGAGGTAAGGTCTTTAAGAGAGACAAGTAAGATTAAAGAGAGTTCATTAAGGTTTGGACCTCAACCCACTATAATTGTCATCTTTATTACTTGCTTGTTCATTTTTTGTGGTGCTGGGACTGAACTTAGGGCCTTCTCCATACTATGCAAGCACTAAACCTCTGAGCTCAACCTTCATTCTCAATTTTGTCTTATTAAGAAAAGGTCAGAAACAGCTACTTCCAGAGAGAGCAGCCAGAATATCATAGAGGACAGACATCATGCTCTAAGAAGGGGAGGGGAGTCAAAAGAAAATAACCATGTACCTTGCCATCAGCTCTCAGCCTTTGAAGTTACTGGAAAGTAAATACATCTAGTTTAAAGTTTATAAAGTTTAAAGTCGCCAGGCAGAGATAATTTGGGTAAGGGACAATGGCAAGAGAATGGATTGTATACAAACTTGTACTGTGGTTTTCTAAACCCTCATGACAAGAGAGCAATTCTGAATACCATGCCAAAGGGCTGGCTGGGGATTTATGGATTATGGGTCATTAGGTTTTGGTTTCTTAGGTTGTAAATGCTTCATTTTGGTTATTCTCAAGTGCTGCCTGTCATATACCTGACTGGAGAATCTGACAGAGTCAAAGATGTGCAGGTCCTGCCTGGAGTAGGGGAGTGGTGGCCTAAGAGGCACATAGACTGTCTTAGTTCTTTTCCCATTGCTGTAAATCAAATACTTTGACAAAGGCCAAGAAAAAGAGTTCATTTTGGTTCACAGTGCCACCCACAGTCCACACCTCTGGGGAAGTCACAGAAGCAGGAGCTGGAGGCCCCGGCTCACATTGCATCCCCATGAATGCCGGTGCTCAGCTCACTCTCTCTTTTTAATCCAGTCCAGGTCTCCAGCTCAATTTACATAACCAAGATAATTCCCCACAGACAACCCAGAGGTTAACCCAGTCTACATAATCAGAGGTATATCCAGAGGCTCATCTCCTAGGTGATTCTAGATCTCATCCAGTTGACAATTGTGATGAACTGGGACACATCCATTCTGATACTTAATCCCAACTCAGAGTGCTTCATTCCCATTTGGGAAATGCACACTTCCACAACTGTGGCCAGTAGTGAGAACACCCCTTGGGACTATTGTCAGGTTCATGAAAACAAGGAAGAAACTGTTGATGGGTTTTAGTAAACATACGTAAAAGAAGTGGGTTCATAAGTCCTAGTGTTCACATGTCATGGAAAGCTGTAGTCCTGTTACTATCCGACCTGAAATCATCATCGAAAGTGCAAGCTCCAGCTACTGGAAAATGTGGGGAGTAGAGAACGAGTAGAAAAAAGACTGTAAGTAGAAGAGGAAATGTTTCTTAAATACTAGGAGTCACATACTAAGAGCAGGAAGCGGTAGCCTTGATGAATTCTCTAATGATTTCAAGATTGGTTATGCACGTTTCGTTTGGACCTTCTAAGCACACATTGCATTGTTAATACATAAGCATATACTGGGGCTTTCCCCTATGAAGTTGCACACATCCTGTTCAATATTATTAGTCTTTAGAATTCTGTAACTGTTTGAGAATTCCAATGCAACACCAGGAAGAAACAATAACAGCATGATCTGGCTCTGACCCTGACTGTAATTTTTCTAAAATCTTACCTGGAATTATAAATGATTAGTGTAGTATCATAATCTCCATATACTTATGTCTCTGGTCATGGTATCTTTCTAAGGTTCCTGCATCAATAAGCTGTATATAATTATGTGTGTAGTAGAAGCAAGAAGGAATTTGTGTACAGTGTTTGCGTACATCAGGAGTGGGTACAATAGTCAGAATATCGACGTACAACATTGCTAGGTTTTCAGTTGTCTGGGGGAGGTTGGTTTTATATATTTTCTTTTCATTTCTTCCTCGTTTAGGTTTGAACAATTACGCCCTGGATTTCCATAGGGATCTCCCTGGTAAAGTGGAAACTGAACAGATGGTGCAAATGGGCTGAGAGAGGACAGGACCAGGACCTGGAGAGAGATGTAGGGAGAGAATATATGGAGAGAAAACCAGAGTCGGGGACACTTAGAGGGTGATCAGGAAACCTAGTGCAGTGGAATCCGGCTGGAATCTACAAGGGAGACCCTAGCAAGGACCTCTAGTAATCAGGGGTAGTTATCCTGAACAGGCTATCTCCTGGGGCCGGGCAATGCTTCTAGTTGTGGGACTAGGAGACCATTCCAGCCACAAAACCTCCTAAATATGGCCTATCTTCCTTGCAGAACCCTCTGGGGAAATGAAAGTGCAGAACCCCATGCCAAAGTAGGGAACCCCTGCCCTCCCTGATATTTCAGGGCAAGCAAGGAAGTAGAGACTGAAAAGCCTGAAGATGATTTCTAGTGATGTCATACTCTGCTCATAGATCGGTGCCTAGCCCGAGAGGCTGTCAGCGGCTGATGGGAGCATACACAGAGGCCCACGGCCAAACATAATGCAGAGTCCAGGGAACTCCATGGAAGAGGAGCAGGAGAGATTGCCGGACTAGATGGTTCCAGGACACTAGGAAAACAAGTCCCACAGTGTCAAGTGACCAGCACTCCTAGGGGCTGGCAAAGGCTACAGAGCCAGGCACAGGACCTGCAGGGTCCCCTAAATATATCTTACGGCTCTCTGGCTTGGTATTCTTGCTAAACTCCTTTAGGTTGGAACGTGTGTGTGTGTGTGTGTGTGTGTGTGTGTGTATGTGTGTGTGTGTCTGTGTGTGTGTGTGTCTGTGTGTGTGTCTGTGTCTCTGTGTGTGTGTGTGTGTGTGTGTGTGTGTGTGTGTGTGTGTGTGTAGGGTCCCCTTGCCCTTTTACCTTCTTTTGGGACCCTTTTACTCCCTCTAGATTGCTTAATCCACCCTGATATAGAGAGTAGTGCCCAGCCTTGTTCCATTTTATTAATCCATGCCCTGTTTGAACTGTAATCCTGGGAAGATTGTTCTTTTCTAGGGAGAAGCAGGGTTGGGGATATTGGCTGGTGAGTGGGAGTGGGGATGGGGGATAGATCTGAGTGAGAGGGGAGATGGAGAGATGGGAGGAATGGAGGGAGGGGAGGAGGAGGGTCTGGATATAATGTACAAGAGAAGAAAATTAAATTATAAATTAAAAATAATCATCTCGTGGCTATCAGTTTCTAGTTCCTGTCGTGCCCCTTTTTTTTTTTTTAAAAACTCTGTTCACATAAAAGAATCATCTCAGTTGAGATGTGAGTAGCATGTGGGCAAGGTAGTATGACTACAGAGTGCTATTAGATACTAGAAAGGTCCAAAGACCAGCAGGTGAGGAGTCTGCACTGGGAGATGTTTGCAGTCCATATTCCTATGGAATCTCTGAGCATACATCAATCTGACTTGCCAGGAACATCTACATTATTTTGAAGATAATTTTCCCAGAACAGGGACAGGCAGCTTTTTGACAAACCTACAGGCTGAGAGCAAAGGGGGTCTTAGTTATAACATCTGAAATCTCAGTTGTGCTAGAATATGAAGAATTTCTAAGGCTATCTCTTATTGTGGTAAGAGTATTATTGAGAAACCTGACCCATGTGTGGATGCAGTTTTAATATCAGCCCTGTGGAGCTCAGAGTACAGCGTTTACAGACTTCACAAATATAAAATATTACCCTCCTATTTTGAAATACTGTTTGTCAGTAAACACCATATGGGTCACCAAATGATTTGCAAGCACAAGATCATCCTCCTCTTGTATAATCCTGTAAGTTGCATGTTCTTTGAACTAATGAAACACTTCAATAAATTTCAAAACTCAGACAGCTAGAGCCTCAAATTGACCAAAGTGTACATAAATTTTATATATAAATCATATCTCGATATAAAATATAGACAGAAAGATCTTGAAATATATTGACATTAACAACTGATTCATAAAATCACAGTGGATGTTTTTATGCATTTCTTAAATTTTGTCATTTTACTTTATACTCTTTGTTTATAAAATTCTAATTACCTAATGGCCACAGTCAAATTGCCCAGCCAGGATGGAGATACTTTGAAGTTTTGAAGTGGGTTAAATAGAATTCCTCTGTATCCCTACTCTGTATTATTCTCCAGACAAACAGAAAACACACACACACACACACACACACACACACACACACAGATATAGATAGATATAGATATAGATATAGATATAGATATAGATATAGATATAGATATAGATATAGATATAGATATAGATAGATATAGATAGATACAGATAGGTATAGATATAGATAGGTATAGATATAGATATAGATATAGATATAGATATAGATATAGATATAGATATAGATATAGATGCAGATAGACTTAAAGTTGGGTTCTATTCCAGTGAACCAAAGGGAGACTAAAAATACCATTAGATGCTAAAGTTATTTTATGTATTTCTGATAATTTTAGGTTAGTCAATTTTAAATACTATGGGAACACTTTAAAATAAGCAAAAGTCTTGTAACATAAACCCAACTTTATTAAACATTAAGTATCTTGTGTGATTTGCTGAATAAAAGGTAGAGACAGAGCAGTTGTATGGATGTGTTTTCACTCTATAACTGAAAGATTAGAGATCATACCACTGGAAATTAGAAACTGAATAAAGCTTCTAACATATTATGAGGGACTGACACAACATGACTGTGGAGACTCATTAATCCCCAATTTGCCAGCTCCAAGCTAGAGATTCAGCAAGTGGATTATGAACATAGCCTGAATATGTAGGCCTGGAAACATATAGAGCCAACAACAGAGCCCGTTCTGAAGGCAGGAGACACTGGCATAAAGACACATCCGGAAATAGCATTCGATGTGGATATAAGATAACCAGTCAGGTTGGCACATACAATAACCATCATAACTGACAAAATTCATCTCTATATGTAGCTTCAAAAGGGTATACATTTGGAAAAGGATTTTTGAAAATATAAGTATGAGAGTTAAAATAAAGTTACATCAGCTTTAGGTGAACTCCATTCCAAAAAATAGCGTCTTTATAAGAAGAGAGAATACACCCAGACACATAATAGGAAGAAGACCAATTGGTATCAAGGCAGAGACTAGAGTCAAGTGATTAAAAGCCTAAAAACACCGGGAATTGTGTCTGGTCCTCTGAGGGTAGGAAAGACCAAACAAATTCCTCTTTGGAACTTTCTGAGGGTGTTGAGTTTCTTTCAGTTCTTTAACTTTAGTCTCTAAAACTAAGAGACTAAATTAATGTTTCTTTAACTACTCTGTGATGACTTGTCATGATGTCCTCTAGAGACCTCTTTACTTGTTTCTTCTTGCACAAATAGCCTAGAGACAGAAAAGCTGTTCTCTGCCCTGTAGTGAGGTGTTCCTAGCTAGGGTCTAAGACTTTGCGCATCACAGAAACAAACAAACAAAAAAAAACCATAAAGCACAATATGAAGCTATTTCTTTTGTTTGATTGATTGCTTGTTTTTTAATACTTTTGAAGTATGATTTTTAGATGTATATTGTTGTTTGATTTTTTTTTTTTTGTATATAACTGCTTTGCCTGAAAGTATGTGTGTGCAATATGTTTGTGTGTGCCTGGTACCACAGAGGTCAGAAGAGGCCATCAGATCTCTAGGGACTGGAGTTACAGATGGTTGTGGATCACAGTGTAGTTGCTGAGAATGTAACTCATGGCCTCTGGAGGAGCAATAGATTCTTTTAACTGTGAAGTCAATGCTCTAGTCCCCTGTTTTTATTTTAACCCCTGATACTTGAGCCCATACATGCTTCTTTCTAAGTAAGTGTGGTGTGGGTAGGTGGTTATGTGCATATATATTCAGGTACCCACGAATATACACCTCTGACTCAAAGTATACACAATTGTCCCTATAAGTGTTTATAGATCCAGGATGCCCATCAATAACAGAATCAGTGAAAAATCAATTCTCTTATATAAAATTACGTAGCATTTGCATATAACCTATACAAATATTTCCTCCTACTTTAAATTATCTCTAGATTACTTAAAATACCTAATACATAACACAATATATTAAGATTTAGATGTGAAGTGATTTCTCAAAAGATATATGTAGGGGCTGGAGAGATGGCCCAGTGATTAAGGACACTGGGTATTGTTCTAGAGGACCTGGTTTCAAATCCCAGCATCCACATGGCAGCTCACAACTATTTGTAACTCCTGTTTCTGGGGACCCAACACCCTCACACAGATATATATTCAGGCAAAACACCAATATACACAAAATAAAAATAAATAAAATATTTTTTAAATGTTTTGAATTGAATGTATTAAAGCCTTGGTTTCCCATGCAAGAATTGTCCACAAATTGGCTTTTGGGAAGGGATTGTTCATGCTGATTCTACTGTATGAAGGAATTCACCCACTGATGTATTCTTAATTTGATGGCATTATTGGGAGCTAGTTTAAGACTTAGGAGTTGGGAAGGAGTGGAAAGCAGACTGCTGTGAGCATGCCTTTAAAGAAGTTTTTTTGTCCTTTGCCCATCCTGCACATATAGACGCAGATTTTTTGCACTCTGATACATCTCAGACATCGCTTCCTGTCTTACTCCTTCAGAGCTTTTTTTGCTGTTCTACTTTTGCTTCTATCTTAGAGATTAAAGGTGTGGGCTCCCACTGCCTTCTGAATTCTGGGATTAAAGGTGTGTACTAACTCTCTTTTTACCCTAGAGCAGCCATGCTGACAGATTAAATGATTAAATATTACTCTACACCTGTCTGCTTCCCTCTATTTCCTGGGTGCTATGAGATGAACACCATTTCTAACATTGTACTCCTGCCACCGTGAAACTCTGTCTTACCAGAGGCCCACAGGAATGAAAGTAGGTAGCCACATACTGAGACCTCAGGGGCTCTGAGCTAAAACAAACCTTTCTTCCCTTTAAGTCATTTTCCCTGAGCATGTCTCTGAGTGAACAAAATCCCTAAGTAATACACCATATCAATGTTATGTAAAGAACCCTGTGCCATTTAAAAATAATGACATGTAAAAACTTTGTGCATATTCAGTGCATTATTTTCAAATATTTTCCACCTAATGTTGTTTGAAATTGTGTCTGCAGATGGAACCTGCAGATCTGGAGGAACAATTGCACTGTCCTAGGTACACAGCCCTCAACTCTGGATGCTGCCTCTCACCAAGTCCTGTGTCTTTGCCTCTGCTACACTTTGCCACTGTTCTTCTCGCCCAGGTTACTTCTGGGTCATGAAGAATGTGACAAGATGACTGATCTTAACCTCTTGCAGCCATTTAGTGGATCACTTGAGCACACTCTAGATCATTTAACCCCAGGTTGCTAAGAGTGGTAGGGACTAAGGCTGAGTAAGGACAACAAGAAAATAGAGGAAGCAATGCTTTTTGTTTAACCAACATCTTCCATGAATAATCATTTAAATAATAGCACAATTATTTTTAAATTTATGTTTCCACTTCTACATAAATAAAGATTTTCACAATCAGCCATGTTATGCCTGTGTTTACCACTTCTGCCTTTTATGGTCCAATATGAAAAAGCATTATCTTTATGATAATGATGAGTTTTATATTATGATTATAATTATGTGTGGGTGATATTGTACTCAGTGCCTGTGAAATGGATTTTGCTCTAATTTAAGTCCGTAAGAATTTAATATTTAATAGGTTGTTAAAGGAGCTATTTAAAAAGTTGTAACACTTAAGAAAATAAGCAAATGGTAGCAGAATTAATCATTAATTGATCTATTTATTTGTATGGGTAAAATTTTGACCCAGAGGCAGAGGGCTGTTCATTTCTGCCCTACGTCTGGAAGTTTGACAGAAGTAAAGGAAACTAGGGCAAGGTGGGTGAATGTTCCTTCATTCCTGAAGCTTAATGCTGGCTATCTTTTGAAACTCTAGAGGCCAATATCTGCTGGATCTCTCTGTGTAACTTGGGCTTCCTTAGTCTGTGGTGGTTCTCTGCCAGGCTGTGTGTGAGAACAGAGAAGATAGCAAAGCAGAGGCTGTGCCCTGAATGATTGCATAAGAACACAGACAGTTTCATTTCACTGTACAGCAGTCCTTCCATATCTGTGGAGCTTATGTTCTAGTTGCTCAGTGCATAAAACTAAGGTAATACTAAAAACTTCCACTTTTTAGTTAACGTTCTATTGTTGTGAAGAGACATCATGACCATGGCAACTCTTATAAAGGAAAACATTTAATTGGGGCTGGCATACAGTTCAGAGGTTTAGTTCATTTTCATCATGGCAGAAAGCATGGCAGCATGCCAGCAGACATGGTGCTGGAGAGTAGCTGAGAGTTGTATATCCAGATTTACAGATGGGAGGCAGAGAGAGAGAGAGAGAGAGAGAGAGAGAGAGCCACAAGGCTTGGCTTTGGCTTCTGAAACCATAAAGCCCACACTCATTTCACATTTCTTCCACACATACTCCAACAAAACCATACCTCCTAATCTCTCTCAAATAGCACCCTGCCAAGTATTCAAATATTTGAGCCTTGGGCACCGTTCCTATTCAAACCACCTTATCCTCATATTGTGTATTTCCCATACATACATTCCTATAAAAGCTTTGTCTACACACTCAGCACAATATGACATAAACAACAATACTTAAAAACAAAGTATAACAATTAAGCACTATACTAAATGTCATTTAAAACTTAGGAATTGTTCTCTTACAGAATTTTGTATTTAATATTTACACAGTGCAGTTGCCCATGGTTAATTGGAAGCACAAAGTTGAAGCTGTAAATAGGATCTACTATCTTTCATAGATAACCTAGAGAGCCCCAGGCAGTGTTAGCAAGATAAACACAGACTGGCCTGCCTATGTGCAGATTAAAGTACTCCCTTGCTAAGAAAAGCTGTAAGCTAGCACAGTAAACCAGTGTGGACACTGTGAAAATATATAGTGAGCCACAGGAATAGAAGAGCTCACCTGCACTCCATCTGCATGAATGATGATCCTTTGTTGAGTGTGATATATGAACTTCTTGTGGAATCTTTGTAGTGCATCCACAAGACAAGTATTAAGAAAGCTCTTCTTTCTCTCATGCACTTAGTTAAGCAAAATTACACTCGAATAGGCTACAGGAGAATACCTGAGATTGCAAGTGTATTTTATTTCAAGACTTGTACTGGTGGCTGATGACAGAGAAGCCACAAGGAGCACTACTCCTTTTGAATTCCTATTCACAGAAAGAAGCAAGATGTGAATGTAGAAAGTGGGTGTCTGGTCAATGATATCTCTGTAAATTCCTGACCTCCATTTTAATAGATTTAATAGACATGTATTTGATGATAATGTATATTTATTATTATTAAAGGGGAGGGACATTGAATTTAAAATTATATTTTGTCTGGGGATGTCATTAAGCAGAAGACTTTTTATATGAGTCTGATTAAAATATTTGTTGCCTGAAGGAAATTAGTTTTGGTTTTATCAGATTATCCTAGTTTGTTCCTTCTAAAAGGATGTTATAAATCACTTGTATGATCTCCTTTACTTTGCATCTGAAGTATTAGGAGGTAAATTATTTGTTGAAGGTTGAAAAGTTAGGGTAGACTTCTGACCCCATGTCATGCACTAATTATAACCTATTTTTTAACTAAATACTTTTAGAAAGATATAAATACACTACAATTATAGCATTGCTATAGACAGAGTCCTATGGTTTGATAGATATACTACTGAGAAATGTAGGCAACTAGTCCAGTAACATGACCTGCTTTCAGTCAAAAGAATTACACAGTTTATTTTAATGTGGTAATAATAGCAAGTTACTATGAAAATGAGAATGAATTGCTGATAGTATTGTAAGTTTCCCAAGAATTTGATATACACACATAACACTTAAAATTTATGATATCACAGGAATCTCTTGTTCATTGATCTATATTTGCTAAAAAGAACTAAACACACACACACACACACACACACACACACACACACACACACATATATATATATACTAGTGGCAGCTTCATCAAAATCAGTTCACCTTGATCTCAAGAGGAAATTGAATAGATATCTTCATCTCTGAGTTTGATTTTTTAATTACAATGTTTTCCACAAGACCCTCAAATTACTCTTTCCTAAACTGTAAAGGAATATAATAAGCAACTAATCTGAAAAATATACAACACATAAAATAAGTAAATTACATGAGAATAATCACGAGTAACCAGAAAACATTTCTGACAACTTTATAATATAATATTCTTGCTAGGATTTTTTTTTTTACTTTTAGTATTCTTTAGTATTCTTCTTCCACACCAACAGAAATCAGCACCTACAGAAATGACCTGAACCCATGATTATTATTTCAAGAAATAGAAAATGTTGTGCACGCTGAACATCCCTAGCCTTTCATTTTACTTCTTGGATGGCTGGATTCTGACAGAAATGGCATAATTCAGAAGCCTTGGGTTAGGAAAGAGAAAAGAGACACCTGCTCCTGAGGAGATGGGGGGGAGATGGCAGAAGGGACAACAGTCGAGGCTTCATCTCCTAGAGAGGGAGAAGAAGAGTAGATAACTGCCTCCCAAATCCTTGATCTTCGCAGCCACTTCCTGAAGGGGTAGGCTTTGTATCATTTAACTCGGAGCACACACAAGGCTGATACAGATTGATGTCATCAGCTACAAAACAGAAGTATCTTGTACACAGTATGGATAAAGTACTTTCTTCAGAGGGAACATGGGATAAACAGAGCACTCTTCCAATATCTCAGCCTATGACTCTACAGTCAGACACTAGAGGAAACAAGAGATTATAGGCTTCCTCAAACAAAACCCTGAACACCACACACCAGGAAGATTTTAGAAATTTGTATACCCTAATCCAAGAAGCACAGCCTTAGAAAGGATGAGATAACAT